>VXBX01004089.1:171514-253922 GCA_013400415.1 Scytalopus superciliaris
GTAATGCCAGTCTCCAAGATGCTACCTGATCCAGCAAGGATGCTCCCAGCTCCAGGTGGGTGTAGGAGGTTGGGGCATCCCTCTTGGCTCCATTCATGATGCCAGGGAAGGACAGCATCTTCCTATGCTCCTGTTGTGTAAGCAGCCAGATGATGCAAGGGGACTGGGATGGTAGCATCAGTCCTCACATGAGGGGCCTCCTCGACTGTGACAAGGGGACACGGGCACCTAGGTGCAGAGAAGGCCTGGCTACACAACTCTGCTATGGCCAGAGGAGATGCTAGCTTGAATCTCTTTACCATTTATCTGGTTCAACACAAGACTCAGCCATATGGGTCACTATGATCTGATTAAATTAAGGATGCTAGAGAAGCCTTAAACTGAATTTCCTATTTTAATTTGAATGTTACTTTTTTATGCTTAGTTAATAGTCATAATCATGTAGAGTGTGCTAGTCCATTACCACTATGTTAATGGCTAGCTAATACTCAGAAGCCCTTGGCATTGCCTTGGGGCTTGAATTCCCAGATGGTCATTAACTACCTAATAAAAGACCACCACATCATCCATAATTACTTAACATCTTGTACTTGAAAACATATTAAACAAAGTGAGCTTTTAAATATTTAGAACTAAATTACATTAAATAAATGTTATACTTGGTAAATAAATTCAGAGGTGGGGATGTACTATATGGAATTAAAATCTTGTGGCCGCTTCCCCATGACTCAATTGGTTCAGCATGTGAAATGAAAACATTCAGCCCATTTGCAGAGGGGCACTGTGATTAATTTCTAGCCAACACTGTTCTTTAATACTGTTGCATGTGTGACAGCAAGGTGTTGGTTTTGCTTTTCTTTTCATATTGGATACGTTAATTAAAGTTATAAGGAAAATCTCTTGGCACATGCTCGTATATGTTCAGCTAAAGCATGAATATGATTAAATTTGTGCTGTGTTTCTAAGGATATTTCTTGTTTTATGGGACAGAAGTGAGCCATCGATACCATTCTTTACACCCTCTATGCCTACAATCAGCGGATCTACTCACTGGTTTTGTTTGCATTGATTTCTACTTCTGTTTTTGATGGTTAAATTATGATTATTTTCTTGATCAGACAAGAACCCAGCTGGATATATTAAAGAGCCTGACCTACAGACACATAACAAGTGTGTAACTTCAATCAGTGAAATCAACAACATTGGATACATGGCTCAACACTACTTATTTTTCCAAGCATTGATAAGATGCTGTGCATTTATTTATCCACAAAGCAGATACAGCACACACCATTAACCTTTCCCACAATATTGCATCCCCACAAATCACCTTGTAGACATGGCCACTTGTTGGGGAGAAAGCAGCAGTTCTTGGTGTTTAGAAGAGAAAAGGCAGACACCCACAAGATGGGTGGTGAAGTGCACAATTTACTCAGTGTTTTGCAGTGGGGAAGCAATTTGAAACTCCCAGGCATGAGATGGTTCCTCTTCTTCTGCATTCTCGAGACTTCTTGCCTCACTGGAGAGAAGAGTCTCCTGTCCTTAACTAACTTCTTGTTATAGGCATAATCTACACCTGGGTCACATTGGCTGGTTAGTCCTAAAAACCCTGATCAGAAGTTGGGTCTTTGGTGCCCCTAACTCTTTGACACTCCCAGCAGAGATTTCAAATAGTGTCTAATACTATCCACCTGAGGGACCAGCTGAGGTTGAGCTGAGGTTAAGGACTCATTTGGTGTTGGCCACAAGATAGACTGCCAACTTCTACCAGCTCAACTGGATTTAGAGCCATGACCTTAAGGTGAAAGGCTCTGTATCGTCTCCTTCTCCCTGAGCTGTGAGCTTTGCCTCTGAGCACACTTGTTTCTTAATTTTCTTTTGAAGTTAATGACAGGATGTGGCTCCCTGTCTGTATTTTTATAGACTTCATAATTGCACATTGAATATTTTGAGGAGCTAGAGAAAGAGACACAGGTAGATTTGCTATTGTAGAAGCTTACTTTCCAGGAAGCGTTTGACATTCTACATGTATCCTAGGCCTTGAACCCATTATGGGGGGAAAATGAGGCTTTGTGGGGTATCAGGCTTCTGTGTGTATGTTATGGAAAGAACTGTCACAGAAGTGTAGTCAGTTATCCCACATTATCTGACATAAGCTGAGAAGAATTCAACAGACAGAGAAAGTGAGACTTCTACAGTTCCTGGAGGAGACAGGCACTTTATGACTGTTTGCTTCGGCTTATCCTTTCTCTGTGCCAGGCCCTTACAGTATGCCAGAGACCTTGCAGAGATAGCACATCAGAGTTGAATGTCCTGGAGTGATGTACTCTACTGCATGATCCAGACCTCAGAGAGCTAGCTGTTTCAGGTTAAGTGTGCCTAAAAAATCCAGTGTTTAATCCCCAAACACATTCTGTGATTTCCAGTGTAAGTGGCTCAGCCAGTCCCAGTAGGGCCTGGGAGAACTGCTGGACTCCTGGCACCTCCCAGACCCTGTTTCCTCTTCCAGGTGCCCAGATAAGGTTTTAAACTCCTAATTTTACCCACTGACAGACAGACTTCTGGAAACACTGACATCTCAAAGAGAGCTAAGTGTTGAACCTGCTAGTTAGTTTTTCGAGAAACAAATTAATTTCTCCCCTATAACAACAGCATTAAAATACCTCTGCAGATCTGCTAATTCATTTTTTAAATGATAGGTCTGAGCTTTTCATAGGGACAGAGAATAACTTTACCAATCACAAGATATGACTCCAGAAGAAATATAAATCTTTAGAGTTTTTACATCCATCTGATTTATCACTGAATGGAAGCACTGTTTTGTCATCTAGAAGTATACCACCAACCAGGAGTGTTCTTCTTCTGTTAATCTGCTATCCAATATGCCTGTTAAAAGAACACATCTAACAGAAATCACAAAAGAACATTTTACCATCTATTTTCCCCAAGTATGATTTTTCATGTGCTCCAACCAGCACATTGGACCAAATCATGGTGTCTGTTTCCTGAAGTAAAGAAAATATTTAGGAAAGAGGGCAAAAGGACTTTAGCCTGTTATGTATGCTCATTTTCTTTGCTTTACCCTGTTGTTTTGATGAGTTCTTCTCAGGTGAATGCATAACCAAAAACTCTTCCAGAAGGAAAGAAGAGAAGGTAAATGGCATTCAAGAACAAAGGGCATGGTACATACAGCTTCAAAGTAATTTCCAAGATATGGCAAGAACCTACAGATGCGCTATTGAAATCAGAGGACATTTCTGTGTAAAATTTGATATAATAGGATTCTTTGCTTATTGTTGATACCTACTTCATGTGTGGATTCATCAACAGGAAGAAAAACAGTGCAGCAGGACATGAAAAGCCAAAATTCCCTACAGAAAAGGGGGTTTATTAGTATTTTTAAAAATACGTTGATGCTGACTCAGATTTGCAGTTCAGGAAATGGAAGCATGAACCAGTTAAATGACTTGCTACAGGTCATATCTGCACTCAGGTATAACTTTGCCTGTCCTTTCCCCAGTCCAAGAACACAACACTGTCTTATCCTTGAAGATCTTATTGCATTTCATGTTTCAGGGTGTGTTATCTCCTGGCCTCTGGTATTCAATTGGACATTAACTTGTTAAGCAGTGGATGTTCATCTGACTAAAGCCTTCACTGGTGAAATATCACCAGAAGAGCTGCTTCTGACCATGGGTTGATTATAAAGCCCCTTGCTAATACATGCCGATGAAGGGCATCACAGACACAGCTGGCAGATAATCTGGTGGCCACCTTTTCAATAATGATGTGAGTCATCCAACACTTTGGGCTGCACGGGACATGCTGTGCACCCTGGCAGCCCTGCCAAAAGGGTTGTTTATGTTGATACTTCTCATGGGATTGCCCCTCCAGGAAACTCCTCCTTTCCCCAGTAGACACTGGGATATGAATTCAGGATTCCCCATACTTGTCCTTTTTTCTGCCCAGGTGCACACCTTCTTTTGCCGCTCGCCTACATTGCCTCGCAGCACATCTGTGACACTGTTAATCTGCTGTTTAGAAAGGATGGATCCTGTTACTTATGGGATACAGACTGTGGATAGGACTGCTTGGATTAGCGCCAAAGCAGAGATGCTTTTAGTTAGACAGGTAAAATTTAATTTTTTAGATTTGGGGAAACTATATTCAGTTTTAGAAGACTGTTTCTGCTTGCAATCATTCCTCCTGCTATTGTTGCAGATTTTGCAGCCCTGCTTTTAGCTGTAGAGATCCCTGAATAAGCTAATTGCCTACCATCAGCATTCATTTTTCTCCTTTAGCAGACTGTAAGTATCAGAAAATCTCAGGTATTGTGCTATATTTTAACTTCAAAAATTGAGATGACTTGTCACTTGATTCCCCAAATGACACTTTTGGTTATGAATAGTACTACGCTGTATTTATTACAGCTATTCTAAAAGGGCTCTTCATTGCCCCCAGTGAAGTGCAGGAAGCAGAGAACATCCATGGCATTTTTCCATTTCTCAAAAAAGTCTTGGCTATTTCCAGGTTTTGATCACTATCATTTTAACTTTGGACTTTCATTAAAACTGTTTAGAGTTTGACACAACTGTAGTGGCAGATAGAGTGGATAGATAAATGTACCTTCTGAATAGGCTTAATACCAAAAGTAGCTAAGGGGAACGGCAAGGTATTTCACCTATGAAAACTTCACATCCGTGAGATTTGCCACTTACCACCGATAATCCTTTCAGCCTCAAAGGGTCAAAAGGTGAAAATGATTGAGGTACCTTTTGCTATGAATATTTCACGAGCTGCATATCCCTTTTTCACTGAGATCTATGTGCTGACTGAGGGCTTCTTCAGGATGAGTCCTTAGTTGACTGATGAATACAAAACACCTCTTGAACAAAAGGCATTCAAGATTAGCGGAAGACAAGACAGCCTACTTTGGTTTCTGTGAGCAGTACCTGGAGTATCAATGGAGATAAAACACTGAGTGACAGGTAACTGAAATACAGAATAACACTGTATATTGTTCTCCTATTGATTGGGGAAATAATGAGAAAGTTAGCAAGTCACGGTAATGTCACAGACAGGGATGAACTTTGGAGAACTCAAGGACCAAAAAGTAACATGAAACAAGGAGCAAAATGAAGATAATATTTGGTTACAGTACAGTTCTCAAATTGTAGTGAAACACATCCCTTTGCCTTTGAGTATGCACGGTTTTTAAAACGAAGACAATGGGAAGAAATTGCTGGCTGAAACAATATAGCTATTTTATTTTACTACAGCCAGTAATGTGAACTTCTTGGAAGACATCTTCTTTCACCACACTATTGCGGCTGGGAACATTTAGAGGCTATGAACCAAAATTATCCTCTCTATGCATAACCTTTCTAGTGTCATATCCTGCAAGGTATTGTGGTAATTGAAGACATTCAGTACCAAGAATTGAGTATTGTTTTGCTGTGGCATTGAGATGAAAAAGCCAATCCCTTTGAAGAGGCTGCTCGTTCAAAAGAGAAGCGGCACCTTAGCAAAACATATCTAGAGAAAGTTGTTCTTTCTTTTCACACTTAGACAACATTTGAAAAGGTTTTAGCTCATTTATCTCTGTAAGGCAGGAATGCTCTGCCCCTGCTATGGGGTCCCCAGCTCAGCCCCAGCCATGGGAGCTCCAAACTTCTCCCACGGCACAGGGCAAGGACCCTGTCTGCCCAGCACCCATTGTCCTTCCTACACACTGAGTCAAAATTAGGCCAATGAATATAAGCACGCTGGCTGTGAAAAAAACCTTCTCCACCACCTGGGACTTCTTTACTTAGATAATATTATAAGTCTATAAATAAAGCTGCCCTTTCATCACTTGAATAGAACAGAGTCTGTGTCAGTCACAAGTCTTTTTCCATTTAAGAAAAGTTGTACATGAAGGAAGAAAACTCACTTGCCTTTAGTTAAAACTAGGCATTTTAATTTTAAATAAAGAAAAAGTTGAATCATGCTTCTCATCTGCTTTCCAAACTTTTCTTATTCTTCTTGTGAGCTTTCCCAGCTAGGAGTTACTCTAAAAATATCCCTAAGGGTTATATTTTTAGGTGCAATCTTTAAGAGTCAGGAAGAACCATGCCACCCTAATGCAGGACACATTTCAACAGCTTCATCATCACGACAACAAACATTTCAGATGGATTTAAGACCTAAAGGAATGCAGCATCTACTTTCAATGGGATTTCAGCACCCACTTTTTCAGCCTCCTTCAAAAGCTGTAGCCCTGAAGCTAAAAAGTATTGTGAACTTAGGTAGGGAAAGGGAAGGTGCAGGCTGCATTTGCCCAGGTCTTGACCAGCGGTTCCCATTGCAGGGGCTGGGACTGAGTTCCTGCCTGATCCCTGCAGCTTTCAGGGGCTTTCAGGTCCCTTAGTTTAGAGAAAACCTCATCTCTGAAGAGGTCCAGGTCAAGACTGTGACCTCTATACTCCTATTTGTTTTTCTGATATAAAGAAATTAAATTAATTGTTATGTTTGTGTTATACTGGAACATAGAAATGTCATGGTAGCTGGCTTGATAATGCAGAATTAATTTAGATATTCAGACTGCAGTGCTCTTCTTTCTGCAAATGTAATAAACATGTGGCAATTAAGCTTCATTAGGTCTACTCACCTACCTGGTTGTGTTTGAAAAGCTGTTTCCACAAATTTCAGGCTAAAGCATGGGGTGGATGGGACAGTAGAGGGTGTGAAATGGACCATTTACTTCTATTTCAAGATCAGGATACATTTGCTATTCCCAGCAAAGAGCTGGGAGAGCAACCTTCAGACCTTCTTCTGCACAGGGCACTGGAAGTGTATGAGCCATATAATCATGGTAATAAACATGTGATTCTAAGATTTGCCCTTTACATGCCCTTTAGGCAGCTTGGTCACTAATGATTGCACCTGAACTGCTGTGTTACCTTCATGTTCCACAAAGGCAGGAGTTTCTCTCCTAAACATGTTAAGAAACACCTACTCATGCCTTATCTTCAGCATGCTTCATTTTCCATGCTATCACCAGTGATGCTATTAAAATATAATTCCTGATCATGAAGACAAGGTACCCAGTTCCTGCAAGATACCCTCTTTCCTGTAGGCAATCATGAGGGAGTCCACATGCTTGTGCAGCATATCAGTTCTCCCTTGAGTAAGACCCAGACAGTGGCTGCAATTGCAGCACAGAAGAAAAATCAGAGAATGGCCACAGATGCTTATGAGAAGCTCCACACAGAAGCAAAGGTCACTTCGTTTGGGTCTAAGCACACACCATGCATTGTATATTGCCTTTTAAAAGGAAGAATTGTCTTGCCTTTAATGGGAAGTTTATTCAGCCATCAATTTGTTAATAAAAAGGTGATATGCTAAGGAGAAATTAATGACAAATAATCCCCCATAAAATAATGTCATTGTGTTCAGGTTCAGGTTTGCTGGCTGCAAAACATTTGCTACTCATTTTCTGCCCCACTATTAATGGATAAGAGAAAAGAAGGGGAATTTGTTACTTAATGTAGGATATGCATCTCATGCCATCAGATTACATCAGGTTCATCAAGTCATGCTTATATAACTTGATTTTAATTTATGGGTTTTATTGTTGGCAGGTTTCTGAGATTATGATTTGATTGAACGTCTGTTGAATGTCTGTAAAGTATCTGTTAGTTTGTAAATGGACTCTAATGGATTACACTGCTTGAATCTTTTCTTATGGAGCTGTTCACCTTTGCATGGTATAGTAGACAAGTCACATCTTGCTCTGACTGCATACAGCATCAACTATAATAACTATATGTCAGAGGCTGTAGCGTTGTAGATACAATCTGCTTAAAATCGCTGTACACGTATCCAAGGAAAAATGCATAGTGTCCAGGAGAGCTCCAGCAGTATAAATTCCTCCATTTTTCTACTTTACAGTCTTCATTGTTTATCACAGGAGGTTGCTTTTACACCAAAAATATTAAAACACCTTTTAAGCTTGTGAGGCCAGATATCTGTTGGTTTTATCAAGCTGGACTGACTGGAAAAAAAGGTGGCACTAGAAAAACACTTTTGCTTCCCCTTGCCTGGTGTGGCTAATGGCAGCTCAAACCTGGTGTAAAAGATGGAAGATCTCCAGGGGCCCCTGGAAACTGAAGGTGCCAGGGCTTGTTTTTTCCCACACTGAAGTGTGAAAATTGTTGACAGAAGGGCCAATAAGGTAGGATTGCAAAACTGAAGGCAGGCTTAGGCTGCCTGCTTTGTCAAAGAATGACAAAAGACAACGGAACAGGGCAGCTCAGGGAGCACCAGTGCAGGCATCAGTCCAGCCATGGCAATAGTGCTGTAGTACTGCGAAACCCCAGCTCAGGAGATCAGGTACAAATCAACATTTTTGTAAGCAAAAAATATCTGATGAATCAACCAAACCCTGGTGATAAGAGCAGGCTGTAGCTTTGGTTTTCTAAAATACTGGTTTAACATTGATCTTAAACTTGAAGACGTGAAATTGAGGTCTTGGCAAATCAACTTGTACAAGGACTGATACAGTATAGAGTCTTCTTTACATACTAAAGGGAAGGTGTCTGTATTTGATGGTTTTACTGCATAAGGAGAGATGCACTTTATAGTGGGCAGTACAGACAGCTACTACTGCTAGGGCATTCATCCACTGCTCATCCCAGGATGTCAGCACAAACCTTCAGAATCTGAGTCCAGGCTCTGTAAAATGTTCCTTGAAGCTGATCCACACCAACAATCTCATGGGCAGTGGAGTAATTTGTCATCAGGGTAAGTCCTTAGGTACCAATACTGCAGGACACTGTGCAGTGTGGGTCCTGTAAGAGCACACCAAGACAGTCCAGGAAGAGACCTTCACACCACCTGATACATCTCACCCCTTCTCATGTGCCCCAGAGCTGCACATGAGTGTATTCTCTGGAGCTCAGTGGTGCTTGCCTACAGCCCACCAGAAGCTTTCCAACATCACCAAACAATTCAGAAAGAAATGATTGCTATATATGTTATTAGTAGATCCTATTGTAAGGACTGCCAACTGTTTCCCCACCATCTGTGCAGCAACATTTTTCAGGGTGCTTTCTGGTGTATTTGTGGCACAAGTGACCTCATAATCATAAAACATTAAATGTGATTCTTCCCACTGGCTGTATGCTAAGCCCTATGTCAGTGATATACCCAAGACTGTGAATCTGCCCTTAAACCCTTAGTCAAGGTTTGCTATAGGGTAGAAGAAGGCAAGGAGGATTTTGGCTGGACCTTGCTTGCTCTGGTGTGAATGTTGAAGAACTGCTTCAAGACAATCCATGTTTCACCCTGTCATGAAGCTAGAACTCTTTGTGCTGTCTGGTTACTCTGCTGCCAGTTCTTTGGATTATTCACTTACCTTCTCTTTAACTTCCTTTTTTTTTTCCCCAGCAGAAATAGTGATGATAAAACAGCATTTGAGAGCTTTTCCACCACCACAAGAAAATCACCAGGCAAGCACTAAGAGGGGCTATTTAACACAAGAAAACAGTCACACAAGTAAGGGAATTTAAACTATGCAGCATGATAGTTATTAAGGTAGATACCTTTTAAGGTTTTGACAGAGAGAAAAACACAGTAGGAGGTCAAACACTCTCAAATTTTTTAAATCTCTTGGCCTTTTTCTGATACACACAGTATAACTACAGAATGGCAATGGGTCTGAAATTTCTTAAACACAACTACACAGCTGCTTATTTCTTAAGCCCAGCTGCATAGGCTGTGATTGTCAGTTCAACAGAAACATTTCACAGCTTGTGTTTTCAGCCTGTAGATTGTTCTTGGGTCCTGCTGGACATCCTGACCTGTGGTCCTGAGACTTGGCATGTCACTGGCACCATCAACTTATTGGTGGACCAGAAGAGACTCTGGCCCTGCAGAATAATATTTATAATGGCATCAGTTCACCCAGCTCTCACTGCTAGAAAGCTAGCAAAATCTGCAGAAAAATCTCTTTGGCTTTGAGGCAAAAAAGTTACGCATCCCTGAAAGAAGGTATCAGATGTCAGGAAGATTCAATTGAGAGGCTGCTACTCAGAAAGCAACCCATGATGGTTCATGGTCATACTCCTAGCTTGTTCCAAGTAAAGTCTTATCGAAAGGAGCTTAGCTCCAGCTCTGCATTTTGTGGCACTTTCAAACCTATTTGACTTGGGTGTGTTTCATGTCACACCTTACAGCAAACACTGCACACAAACACAGTGATCAATTTGCCCTCACCTCATCCTCAGTGCGACATCATTTAGCATCACCTGGCCCAAGAGGACTCATTTGGCTCTGGGCATGCAGTACCCTCACCTGAGTGATGTTTGATGGGTAGCACACCCACAAAGGGAACACCTGAACGTGGCAGCCCAGCAGTATGGACTGAATTGGCATGACAGGTCCAAAATTCTGGCTCTAGGCAAGATGTGGTATAGAACAAGTATCTGGGAAGGATTTGGCAACTTGTACAGAAGGCACTTTGTGGAACAAGAAATAAGCAGGACACTGCAGTGTCACTGGTTGGGCTGGAGGAAGACCTCCTCACTCCAAATGTGCACCTCTATCCAGCTGCAGAAAGCTTTTCCCATTGTATCTTGAGTGTTGGCTGCTCCTCAGTGAACAATGGAACCTCCCAGGACAGTATGCCATGACTCGGGGCAAAGTGATGACACCATCAAGCTACACAACAGCTCCCCATATGTCTTTCTGCTTGCCCTGACTTCTTGATGCTACACCAGATGCCAGTGGGCCAGAGATAGCACCTGGGGCTCAGCAGAGTGTGGGGTCATCCTCTGCATGGCCCTTTTCCTTCTGCCACCCTCCTACACCAGCATCAGGAGGCTGGAAAACAGCAGAGAAATCCCTGTGCTGGCTGGCAAGAGGTGGCTATTGTGTGACTCTGGGCAGGCAGTGAGAAGAGGGCATCACCTTGGACAGCCTGGAGGAGAAGGTAAATGGAAAAGCAACAAATTGCAGAATTTAAGCAAAATCAAGCTTCTCTCTGCTAAGCTTTCCCTGTCCCCAGAGCCTCCTCAGCATACAACAGCCAGCCAAGGCCATAGCAACATCTAGTAATTTTCACGTGGGCTGAATTGTCTCTTGAAAAAGCATCAGTCTGTGTCCAGTCCCTCAAGTTTTATGTATTATAAGCGGTATATAAACAAAAAAACTTTTTCACTCACAATTTTACAAGCGAATTGCCTCCATTATTTTTGACCAAGAGTTTCTTTTGCCATTCATAATATCGTCCACTTACACCCTGTGTATGGATAGAGACAAAAATTTAGGAAAAAAACCCCTAGCACCTCTTTTTGCTGTCTACTATTGGTCTTTAGCAATGAGTTCATATCTTTCTCCAGGAGACGTGTTGGGTGCGGGTCTGAAGGGAAGCAGCAGAGCACCAAAGCGCCAGGCAGACACTGAAACCCCTGTCTGAGAGGAATTATTATTTATACTGCTGGACAGTTTTCTTCTGTGAAACAACTGGAAATGATTTACCCCACAAATGGCTGGCTGTTGGCTGGGTAAGTAGCCAGCGAACACAAGAGGAATCAGACCATGCCAGACTCAGCTAGCTGTATGCGATCCATCGCTGATCCATCTGCAGCATATGATATTCGCTGGTTTCTCTGCTCCAGACTGGTTGGGGAGAGGTACTTGAAGAAACGGGAAGCTGTGTCTCCACAGCTGAATGGTTTTCTAGCTTTGTGTCAACATGGTGTGCCTTCTGGCTGCTCAAATGGCCCTAAACCAGAGCTCCACCACATTTATACCACTGTAATTTAATACACTCATTTTTTGAGTTAAAAGCCTTGTAGATAATTCAGATTTTGCCAATTTCTATATACAATAATCAAAAATTACATGTCTTGGGCAACCTAGTGAGCTATACCTGGGTGTAAGCAAGAAGCCTCCAGTAACATATCCTGGTTCTGGGCTATCCCCCCTCATGGGAGTTTGTGGCAACACATCAGACTGTGGGTACAGAGGGATATCCTGACAGCTGTTTCTGCTTTAATGCATGTTTTGTTTTGAAGAAAATAAATGTCCCTTCCCTCTCTGTCTGGAGGTCTGGATAGGGTGTATTTTGTAACATGAAGCTGAGCCTAGGAGGTGCTGCACCACTTAGTGATGTCTAGGAGCAAAATTGATCATTCAGGTAAGAGAGATCTCAGTGGAAATGAACTGTTCTTGCATAAAGCTACCGTAACTCAGGGGGCTATCTATAGTTTAGGCTTAAGCATACTCCATGCTGGTTATGTGCTGCTCAAACTTGAAAGATGGAGGGATTAGAGCTCTGCTGTACATTCACATCAGAAAGTGAAGATCATTAGAGTAACGCTCTCCTATACAACAGTGATGCAGGTCAAGGTGATCAAGGTTTTTACCCATTCTCTGAAAACCATATAGGTCAAAGTTGTTTTATATAATTTATCAGCTTTGATTCTCTTCCCTTCTTATATGTTCTATAGGTGGGAGTTTCTAGGTTTTACAAATTTTTTTTTCACTACTGACACAAGTAATTTTTCATTCTGTTCCTGAGCTTCCCTTGATGTAAAATGGGACTAATGATCCTTATCTGCTTTGAGACCTACTAAAGAAAGTATTTCTGCAGAGTGAGGGCTGTTTTACCTCAGGTTCTAGCAGTGACCACCTTGGCAGCACTTCCCCATGCAAACAGTGCTGGCACTATGTGTAGCCATCAGTGGAGTCCCATTGTCTATCACAGGGTCTGGCCACACAGTTCTCACTCGGGAAAACTTTTCTCTGACTTCATCAGGACTGCTGATGTGCCAAGAAAAAAGAAGATTGGGGTTGCTGGCTGGCAGGGGTGCTCTGGGCCTCATCTTTGACGAGTTGCCATCGGGTACTAAGGTTTGAAATGCAACCTGGAGAAATTGCAGCAGCAGAAAGTTTGTCTGTGACTGTGTCTCATGCTGATATTGTACCATTTAAAAACTTTGGATGTTTTTGGAGCCAGTCATGACTCAGGTTGGTGAGAGTACAGCCAGGCCCACAGTTCAATCACACTACCTTCTCTTTCTCTATTTGTGCTATGCTCATTACACAGAGCAAAATCAATTAATTCTAACAGAGGAATAGGTTCCTGGCCCGTCTATAAGTCACGGGGTACATAATTGTTCTGTTGCTTACATTAACATCTTATCACATGATTAGCACTGTTTGTGATTCCTGAGGTCTGGTGGCTGCTCTGCTCCCTGCACGGGAGGCTCTGCTGTGGGCTCTCCCATCGCAACCTAACGTGGCACTGGTGCTACATGCCATTAAATATCTCCCATGGTTGAAGCCTTCAGATGAACAGAGAGAACCTAAAAACATGCCTTTCTCTTGATTAGGCAGCTTTAAACCAAATAGGACTAAGGAAAGAGATACCACCATGGAGGGAAACATGGGCACCTCACTGAAGTCGCGGGGAAGGAGGAGAGGACAACAACAATTTGCTGAATGCATCTGTTATTTTTTAAAGGGGCTTAAAATTTATAGAAAAAAAGGTGTATCTCCTTTTCAAATTGTATTTGAAATATTGAAAACACACATCTTTAAATTTCAAGTTTGAAATACTTATAATCCCTGAAACTGACATCTTTGAGGCACTGGAAATCAAAGAAAAGTTAGTTATGGCTTGTGAGCTTTTTGTCTGTAGAAACAAAGAATTCATGGTCAACAAACAAGCAGCTCAGAATCCCCCCCTTTTTAACAAAGAAAAGTCTTTTCTTATGACTATTCTTGCTGGATTAGGAAAGTGAAAAAAAAAATCAAACAGGCAACAAATAATTTTACCATTACCAGGTAATATGTGTTAATTGCTCAGTTTATATACTCTGAATGACATACCATTAGAGACTGTGTATGCATTGTAACTAGAGCATTAATAAATTTAAAATGTGCCTATTAGGATGACAGCTTTGGAGGTGCAAAGGAATAACAGTTATCACTTGGCAGAAGCAGATCTCACCCCATCTGCCGAGACTTTGCATACATTTTCAGCTTCCTGAGCAATGATTAGGGCTGTCAGAACCTCTTTAACCTTCTAACTGCTGGTCCCAACTGGCCTTAATTAGAGACTAATGAATTCAGAAGATGCAGGCCGTGAGGAAAACTGCCTTGACAGTTTGTGTACAAATTAAGCACCAATTACTTCATGCATCTTTTGCATTGCTGATACAAGTCTCTGTTATTATTTTTGAATATGGTCATTTTAGCATAAACCGAGAACTTTGCTAATGTATTTTGTCATTTTTATGGCTCATCATAAAAAAAAAAAAAAAGAATACGAAGAGGGTCATGAATATGTGAAATAAACTACTGTAGATGATAAAAAGAAATTCATTTTCCTCTAGGGAATATCTTCCAACATTTCCCCCCCAATATAATATTATTATTATTATTATTAGTCACATAATGATAACAATTTAAGAAACAGGCGTAACATGGTCCTCTGAATATTTTTATTAGGAATATAGCTGCTGTTATTAGCACAAGAAGAAAAACAAAGATACAGGTAGGAGTCTTTCAGTTATGGGATCTCAATAAAACTTCTACACCCACACATGCTAGCAGAAGGCTGCTGACACTCTTACGGTTAGAAGCAGGAGCACAGGAAGCCATAGCTGTACAGTCAAGTAGTTCTGGGGATTTAAATCTCCCCAGTTTCTCCCTCTTATCCACATCTAGAAGACATGAGAGGTTCAACACCGTATTTTTTGGAAAACAACCCCTAAGCCCATTATGGCCTGACAAGGCAGGGGAATACTCACCATCTTGTCTCATAAACTTTGTATAGTGAAAGTCTGAAAATCACCTGTTGCTCCTGTCAGACCTGGTGGGAGAGTATATGTGACTTTACTGGAAAGACTATAAAGCAGTGCAGCTCATGAGCTGCAGAATGTGTATGAGATAGGCACTGTCTGAGCAGACACACAGCCATTCCTTCACTGGCTGGCTGCCTGTTCCAGTTTGGACTGCTCCATCTCTTCATTTCTCCTAGTTACCATCATGTTCCCCATTGCATTTAGTGAAATTCATCATGGCTGTGAAAACCAAGGGTACTTCTAACCCTGCCACAAAAACTCTCCTGGCTGTGCTGCTGCAGAAATCGAGGTCAGATCAGCCTCCTCCCTGAGTATCTCCTGTCCCTGCTTTCCTGTCACTGGAAGGAGGGAGCCTCCCCAGAGGCTCTGTGGGAAGAAAGCCAAAGAGAAGCAGAGGGATGGATGAATAAACAGCATATAGCGAAATTTTGGCACTCACATGCCAGGTTAGACTGTGGGATATGTGCTTTTTAATCGGTGGCTGTACAGAACTGAAGAAGAGCACCAGGCCTACAAACTTCAGATGCAGAGAATGTCTGTGTGAAGGAAAGAAGGACATTTCTATCACACCGATAAAACCTCTCCCAAGAGGAGACGGAGAGCATTAAAACAAACTTGAAAACACAAGGCCATACTCTCTGTAGCAAGCTACAGAGCCAGCACCTGTGGGTCTTGACTTTCAGCTAAATAAAGTCCTATTTAATATTGCTCATGAGGTTCTGCCTTTGTCCACACAAACCCATGGACATCCACTCAGTCCAATCTCTATACCATGCAAGAGCTTCCTTCACACAATTTTCTCTTGCATTTCTCTTACAACAATAATTTTAAACTCTAATGATAATGACCTAATGATCTCATGCAACCTTTCCCCCATTGTCCCTGTCATTAAGCATGGGAATTTTCAATTGATAACCCAATGCTTTCCTGATAGCATTTATATCAGTACAAAATGATTACAACATGCAAAACCAACATGTCTTTACATGTATGACAGAGTAATTTCTTTTCCCTTGAAAATGTATTCTTTCATGAGCTGCCATTGAATTTAAAGTCCTTAGTAAATTTGTTTTAATCTGTTCTCATCAGTCAGCCTTCAGTCTGGCCTCTGCGCTAGAGAATAGGTCTATGCTCCAGATTTGGAGTTGCAAGGTTGTGATTCCCTAGACTAATACATGCTGCGATTGTGAGGTTTTTCATTGCAAATCACATTCAGAGATAATGACCTGACCCCTACAAGTTTTCTAAGGTTTTGGCTGGGATTTGTCCCTAATCTGATATAGATTTTTCATAAACTGGTTTTGTTACATTAATGGACTTTGTTTAAGCCTCATTCCAATTCCATTGTGGTTGCCCTTTTTTTTTTGCCAGTTCTGATCACCCTTCCCCCATGTTTAATAACAGCGTCTTCTCCTTCAGTAACACTTACACATGGAACGAATGCAGATTTGACACTGTCATCTGGGTTATCATTATGCTGTGTATGGCTGCCTTCTGTTTATCGCAGCTCCTAAAGCTCAGGATAAAGAGGGGACTCAGAAGAAAAGAGAGGAAAAGGGACATGGCCCCTTTGTCTGACCCAAGACCCCGGCGGGTGACGAAGATATGCCAGCTTTGACATAAATCCTGTAGAGAAGAGTTTTACTTTGGCTCTGAAGGTCAGAGTACGCTGAGTAAAAAGGTGAAGTGTACAAACATGCGTGCATGTGTGCGCACACCCGTCTGTTCTGCTTGTGTCTACATGTGTTTGTGCAGGCATCCCACCCTCTAGCAGCTGGTCCATAATGAGACCACAGGATTTTGCCACCATCTAGGCCAGAGCTGCTTGCAGCAGGCTCTTTAGCCAGTCTGTATTTGGAAGGCATAAAACCACTGAGTCAGAATCCCCCCTTCCCAAGGAGGTGTAGGATTTCTGTGGGGCAATAATTCCAGTTGTGGGATCTGGTGTATGGCCTTGTCACACCATGGTTTTCTGGTTACCTGTAACTTCTCGCTGTCCCTTTGGGAATTGTTTTTTGAGCACATGACTCCCCAGCTGAGGTGCCCCAGCCTCAAATGTTCTCCTCACTGGCACCATGCTGCTGCACTTCTCTGTGGTGATGGCACAAAGCACACACTGACCTCTGAGGCACCTGGCCAAACAGGAACACCTTTCCCTGGGCATTTAGAAAAGGTGTCTGAAGAACTGAGTTGTCTTCATTTCTTTGTACTGAGTAAAGCTGTTGGCATTTACCCATGAAGATATGGGTCTCAGTTCTGCTTTCAAGCTTTATTCTTTGACCTGGGTAATTCCATTCAGTTAATCTACCCCACCAGAGCAACTGAGGAGAAAAAAGGGGGAGGGTGGGGTGGAGGGGTGAGGAGGGAAGAAGAATTAAATTAACAGCAAATTCAAAATCACGGAATAGTTAACAGTCACCTCATAGAAGACATTTATATTTAACTACTGTACATGGAACCAAAGCATCCCCTGCAAAAACAAGCACTCTACATATAAAAATTTAAAACCACATTGATAACCCATCTGGCATCCTCCTAATTATGAATCTCTTAGTGGAGTAATATTCCCTTTAGAAGTAAAACAGTAAATACAACAAGGGAAACATGATTATGAATTTCTTTTTGCTCTGTCTTTCAAGACAAGCGTTCATTCACATGTGCACCCAAAATCTTTCTCAACTGGAATTTATTGAAGTAAAGACATAACACAATGCCTGCTAATTAAACATTTAAGAAGAAAAAAATACCCTGTTCTCCATCAGGAGACGATATTAATAGGTGCTTCATAATACGGAGTGTGTTTGAACCCCAGCTGTCTTGCCCAATAAATACAGAAGAATAGAAGGGCTCAGCTTCTCCCTTCATCTTCATGTGCCAATCTAACCAGTCCAGCTTCATAACATTCAGTCATCTTGTAGCAACAAAGCACAAGGTTTGATCATCTGGAGACAACTTATTTCCCTTTCATGGGAATGCTGTCCCTGAGGAGGTGCTACCCATACACGAATTCTCTCAACAGACACCAGCTCCCTTCCCTGTCTAAAAGGTAGGAAAGGCAGGCAGTGATTTTCAAGGGAAGTCTGCTTGAGGGTAGACTTGATTTTATCATGCATTATGGACAATGGTGGTGTGAATAGATGCTTCCTGTAAAGTCATTATATCTTTACAGAGAGTCAAACCATTTTATTAATTTCAAAACAGATTGTCCCCAACAGAAGCTCTGGAAAGAACTCCCAGAATAGGGACATCTCCTTTAGGATGTCCATCAGGCTTAGGACTGCTTTTGAAGCACAAGTTTCTCAAAGTACTTTTAAGTAATGGGATATCATAGACCCTGAGCAACGCCTATGGAAACTTTCAGTATCAGCTAGAGATTTCAGTCATTGAGCCTGGGGCACTGGAGAAGGGACCCTTGCAGCACCCTTGGGAAACTTCACCCATAGCAAAATTTCCAGGACCCAAGTTAGTGATACTCAGGTTTCTTACTCATTACCCCTTTTCTTCTCATTCTTCCTCCCTAAAAATCAAAGTCTTCCTGTGGCTGCTCAGCTGAAGTCACTGCCTGCAGCAGCAGGTGCCAGTAACTTACAGCACTGTGACAGGCTGCAGTTTAGCAGCAGCTCAGCATCTTCCCGTTTTACAAACACAGAGCTCCCCCCTACCCAGCACACATGAAGATCTCCAAACCTGATAGCTCAACAGACTGAGCTGCTCAATATCGATTACCAGCTTTAAAAAATCTTTTCAGTTCAGTCATAGGCTTATCTGCTTTGGTTGTCACATGGTTGGGGATGATGCCATCAATAGAGATTACGAATCTGTCTCAGCACCCTATAAATCTGCAAGTTTCCCAGTTTCAACCTTCCTAAACCACCCCAGTGGGTCCTGCCAGGCGGTGAGAGAGGCTGTGTGCATGCCATGTCGCACTGTGTTGTCTGTACAAAGGGTGGGAAATGAAAATCCAAGAGAGGCTTAACAATGCTCTTGCACTGACATCTGCTCCCAGCAAGGGCATCTAGGGACCTGCCGCACAGGTTTTTTTTTCCTTAAAGATGATCACCGTGAATGTTGCAACAAATAATAATGTAAAACATTTTGACAGCCAAGTAAGCCATGAAACATTAAATCTCCAAGGCCCATATGCTCCCCTCTGCTAACGCAAGTGGAGAGGAGCAAAAACCCTGTGGAAGCTGGCAGGGAGAAGCAGTTGAGCCACATCACAAGTGTCCCACTCCACTCCATTATGTCTGCAACTTTCCTGCCCCGGGAGTGAGGATAGGGAGGAATGGAAGGGGCAGCTACTCTTCTCAGCACTGTTGTCTTTCAGACTTGGAGAGGTTTCCTTATGCTTGCAGCTTTGATATCCAGTAGCCTGGCTGTAACCATGGGGATGACAATGAAGGCAGACAGCAGGGAGCATGGAATGGCCAGGGAAGAAGAGGACACAAATCCTCTGCTCCAAGGTACAATATTTTTAAAAGTGCTGTGAGGTCTGTGGGATTTTCCTGCTACTCTTATGGTCTCAGCTGGCTTCCCCATGAGAAGCTTTGTCACACAAAATTCCATGAGTTTCTTGGCTCTTCTTAAGGGCTCCCAGTTCTTCCTCATCTCCACAACCCCAGTGGGTCATGGGACATTTTCGTCATTGACAAGAGTAACCTTAAACCAGGGATCAGTTGGGAATGACTTACGTTCCAATTGACTATGCTTACTCTGCTCAAATGGGAGGCAAGCATCATCAGAAATAGAGCCAAGGTTACCAGAACTTCCTTGGTGTCCTGAGATGGCACAGGGATGGCACACCAGCTTCCACAGCCACCAAGAGGCAAGAGAGCAATATATTTAAAGTCACACCTCAGCTCAAAAGCCCCCATAACTGTTTGTAACTATTGACATGGGTGAACAAGTTTTTGCAGCCTCAGGGATCTTTAGCCCTTCAACCACCACGTGTCCAGAGACATGACCAGGAAACCCAGCAGGGTTGTCCCTTGGCCCCAGAAGTAACTTTCTGTCACTGCAATTTCTAAACCTATATCCAAGTGAATATCATGGAACTGGTATCAATGGGGCTCCTGGACAAACAGTGTTTCAGAATTAGGTATTTGTGATTCAGGTGGCAACACTAAAGTCTTGGTAAAGTGGTAGTTTGTAAGGTTATAAGTTTGGCAGTGGGAAGTTGGTGCCCTTTGGATTTGGACTCCTCTTCTCACTAGAGAAGCAGCACTGGCTGGCATGCACACAGACACTGAAAGCCTTTCTGGGGCCTCCAAAGGGGAGGCAGAGGCACCTGGGGCTTCACATGCCTAATATTTGGCAATAGGTGAACATGCTCTAACAGCAGATGCTAAATATTCAGTGCCTCTCAGTTTTAATGAATCGTTATGACTGAAGATATCAAAGGTCCCATGGGGAAGAGCTGCACTGGAACATCAGACAAGGAAAACTTGGTGTGTTTTTTTTTTTTTAAGATGAAATGAATAGAGTTATCTTCATTAATTCAATAACCACAGAAATATTTACAATGTAATTACATCCATTCTTTTTCTGTTCAAATATTATTTTAAGGGCTTCTTGGCATCGAAGAGCCTCTTTCTTTGAAAATCCTGACCCAGTGTCAGGACAAGAACAAACCTAAGTCTCTTAATCTAATGGCTGTTAGCGGGGGTGACTACTTTAGCAATGCTCGGCTGAAAAATGAACTTTGCAATAAATGACCTTCAGAGAAGAAGACTATTCATGTTAATTAGTAGCTCTTTTCAAACAGGACTTATATATGCATTAGGCTATGTCATTTCAAACAATGCCATCATTGTAGTAAACATCAAGACAAGGCTCAAGTACAGTTATGAAAATTTTAGAAAACTCTAGTTAGTTTTTTTTCTCTAAGATTAGGAGTTATGATTACTGATGTGTTGCACAATAGGATCTCTCCTAATGGCTTTTAGCTTTTGCCACTGCCAACTTTTATATTTAAAATCCATACAATTATGGACAATTTATAGGCATTATGAGGCTCTCTAGCCTCCTCATCCCATTTTTTGCACTGATTCTTACTGATTCAAAGCAGCTTTGAGCCCGGCAAATCAAATGCACTTTGCTTAAAACATAACATTCATTCTTACAGAGCCCACTTTATTCTTATTAGTACTTATTACTTATTATGCATATTTAATTTAAGAATGCATGTTCTCCATTAAAAAATCAGAATATTCTGAAGTACTGGAAAGTGATTATTTTGGTTAGTTCCCCTTGATTAACCACTCAAATGTGGATGCATTCTTTCTAAAGCACATACATAACAAGAATTGAAAATGGCAAAAGGAGGCTACCAAAAGGAAAAACATGAACAGAATAAATTAATGCACAAAATAAGAGGCATGATTTTTACAAAGTTAATGTCAAAATGCATCTTAAAAGATAGTTACAGCATATAAAAAAATTTGCTCTCTGGGGAGAGAGAAATTCAGTACAACAAACCTGATTCAGAAACATTATTTGAAGTTACAGTAGGTAGAAGGTATTGCACAACTAAATTATAAGTAATTTTGACTCAACACGAACTTTGAGTTATTTTTGCTATTTTTTAAAAATGCATTTAAGGAGTTCTTCCTTCCTGCTGATCACTCAAACCCAAACACAAAGTTAATTTTAAAAGCTAACCTGCCAGGCACTATGCACAGTGGCTTCACTATTTAAAAAACATACATTCCTAAGTAATTAGGGAATTAACAATAAATGTATTGTGAAATAACATTTTAGCAACCTGTTTAATAAATAAAGTCATCTGTGCTACAAAACCATTAGCTAACAAAGGGAAAATTAATAAATATTTATAAGACCAATGGATATGGTTTGTTTGAAGCCTTGCAAGATTCAGAAAAGGCAAATAATTTGGTTGAGGAAACTGCAAGAACGGGCTCATTCTAAATATCTGGCACATGACAGTGTTCAGTAGCCACAACTTGGAGGGGCTGCCATACACCATATCTGCTCTCTGGCCCAAGCTGGGCAACTGAGCAGCTCTCAAAGATGGGATGACACGCAAATCCCTAACCACTGGCTTGGACAAGCAGGTCCCTGCTCAGCACTCTGGCTTTTGGAAGTCATCTTCACCAGGGGCCAAACTTCCTTCACACATCATATAGGAAGCCCAGCTACTTGCCTTCATATCATGGATTCCTATGAGCCTAATAGCTTTCTGAGCCCTCCTTCCCATAAGAATGGCCCTTTCTGGCCACTGAGAACTCCTTTTCCCCTCAGATTTTGAATTTGTAACACTGAGCACAGGGACTGCAATGGTTTAGATGTAGCTGTTGTTTTATTTAAGCATGGAGAGCATGCAGACTTTTTGGTTTTAATCTTCTACCATTTCAAAAAGAGACAAAAAGTAAAACCTGGGGCACCCTTCGCTTGATCTTCTTTGCTTGGTTTTTGTGTGTACGTATGGTGTTATTGTATCTGTTCTCTAAAGAAATGAAAAGGAAGAATGGCCCAGATGTGGGATTAATTTTGTTCGTATTCAATCTGTGCAGAATTCAAAGAAATGGTTCCTTTATTTGCCTCTTCTGGGAAAACATCTTGAGTTAATTTTGTTCTGCTCATAGACTTGTAGAAATAGGTCTGGAAAGGTACTTCACAAGCTCGTCTTGTCCATCTTACTGCCTCAAGGCTGACTCATGCCCACCGCTCTCCAATAGCATGATAAATTCAAGCAACAACAACCTTTTTTTGTTGTTGTTGTTTAGTTCGTTGGTGTTTTTTGTTTAGTTGGGGTTTTTTTCCACAAAAACACTGCAATAGAAAGTGAAAAGTTAAGAAATAAGATACCAACATGTCATGACTCTGCCACAGGATTTAACACTGTTCTTCAGGCGTTCATGTAGCTGCTCCTGTGCCCTCAGCATACCCAGCTGCAAGTTGCGATGATATCTACCCTGACTCCTGCAGATTTACTCCGGCAGCTCAGATACTACTACAACTCCATTGCATCTGTTCAATGGCTGCTCTAAGGGCACTTAGGCTTCCTCCAAGACCTGCACCACTGCAGTGGGGCTGAGAAGATATGATGGTCTCCTGTACTCCTGGTGACACATGTTGAAAGTTGCACAGCACAAAGTATTGTCAAAGAGTTATTCTCCAGAGAAGAAATTCAGGCCTATTTAAGCTATTTCAAGTTTTCTCCCAGAAAAAGAAAGAAGACAAACAAGTCATTGGTGGCTATCTGGCTGCACAGGCATAGTGGGCATTGAAGTATGACACAAAATTTTACAAGGTGAGCAGGTGTACCAGAGAAGGTAAAGTTTTTTCTGGTTCCAAATAAAATGTGTATATAATAGGCAGGACACTTAAGATGCTGCAACTTCTGTATGTGGTCATGGAGCCCCACTTTGTACCTTTACATCAATATTGCTTACAAGATCAGAGAACACATGGAAGATTAATTCTTAACTGGACAGTACAACCAAATCTGTCTTTCCCAACCATGTTATAGATGTAATTTTCAATCCTGCCACTTTCATCTCATCTCCTTTCCCTCCTGCTGCCCATTCTTCTGCACCACCTTGTCACCTGTCCCCACACACATTCTGCCTGGCCTACAGCTTTGTGTCCACATCACGGGCTTTTAGCACTCATAGTCTTGGAAGGGGGAGGCACAGGATGAGAAGACATACCTGAACCATGACCTAGATGCTAGACCCCAGTCTCAACCCACCAAGATCCACAGAACAATCCTGCAGTGCTGCTGTAGTTTTGCTCCTTCTCACCTTGTCCCAGGGGGAAGTGTGCAGAACCACATGTCCTGGGAGCAGAGGCGCTGTCCTGACTTGGGAAAGAGTGGTCTGTGACTAGGAGTAAGGGGAGGAAAACGTGCAGACAACTTAATCCTTCTCACATGCCTGTTCCTCCCACCCCCAGCTTGTGGGTTTGCAGCATTGCTGGCTACAAGAAAGGTACTGCAAGGGGCTGCTGCCCAGTCATGCCTCCCCTCCCCCCCAGCTAAACCTTACCCTTTACCATCCTGCTCCTCAGGAAGGTTTACACTATGTCAGTGTCCCAAATAAAACAGCACTTTGTTTCAGGCTCTGGCACTGGCAAATGATCTTCCATAGCATTGAGCTGTTAGTGCCTTCCCTGGCATGGCAGTGCTCTGGGCCAGCTAGTGTAACTCCCAAAATAACCTGCTGGGCAGCAGCCAGGCAAGGAATGAGGAAGAAATGCTGACTCTGTAATAAAGAATGTGGTACTTGTATTCAGCCTAATCCAGCACTGGCACCACCACACAGAGCCCAGAGCAAGCCAGCCTGGAAATGGCAATGGAAACAGGGAGAAGGAGCAGGGCAAGGGATATCTGGAGCCCCAGGGAGCAAGGACATAGGGCTGGACCCATGGTGGGAGTGATAACAGTCTTGACTGCATGAAGGATGTTGGTTCCTCATGGCAATTAGAAGCCTGAAAAGAGAGAACAAGAAAAGCACAGAAGATAGCAAAAGGAAGATTGTGGTCCAACAGCACAGAATAACGGGACCCAGACTCCCTGCAGTGATGCATCAGACCTACTTACTCTCACTTAACCATAGCTTTGTTCTTCTGTACTAAGGGTTAGATGAGTCTAGTGAATGCAGTAATTTCTACAATAAACCCCCATGCTGGGTGGCTGCTGTTTTGCCCTCTTCACACTTCAAAGTCTCAGGCTAAGCTATAATAGTTGCTCACCATAATTTTGGATGTTCACTCTCATCCCTGTACAAGGCAGTTGGCAACAGACCTGAAAGCTGTCCCTTGATCTGCTGCACTCACCGGGAAGTGGCAGTGTCTCACAGTTAGGACATGCTTCTAGCTTGCTTTCAGGCATTGCTTAGGCAGAGAAAAGGGAAAGAGCTTCACTCCTAGGCATTGCTCCTGGGAGACAGATTGACAAAACCACCTTGTTTGTAGAAAATTCACTTGTGGACACAGGTCATGACACTTCACTTCTGTGGGAGAGGATGGGCCCCTTCCTAGATTATTTTCAAATTATACACAGTCATTTATGCTAGCTATGGACCTCAGGTTGTAGGTGTGAACACTGTAGACTGAATTTCAAAGGGACTTCTCTATCCCTCTTCTGAGAGAATCAAAGACAGACAGAAGTGAGATTTCTTGGGCTGGTGAGGATGGAGGAGGCTAGAGATGACAGCCAGTGTCTGGGTATTTACCCAATAAGTAAAGGTCTAATGAACATTTTTGGATTTTAATCTAGTGTCTATCAACTCAAGAAAATGTACTAGCTCAGTTGGAAATCTTGACTGTGTATTTTGTTATAGACTTCTTATGGCCATTATTTAATTCATGGGAAAATGCTTTAGTCTGTGAGCAGTATTGTCAAAGATATTCTCTGAAACCAGAAATAGACAGGTAGTGCTTGCTGGGATACCAAAGTAACTCCTGCTTGTCACTCTCATAGAGTATATGAAGAGTGGAAACTTGCTCCTATTACCTCTACACAAGTGACAGGATCATTGTGTATCACTTGGCTAGACTTAGGTCTGGGAACTCAGACAGGGGGCATCCTAAATTGGAGCTTTCCTCTTTTAACTCCAAAATAATTAAATCAGCATTTAGTTAAAACGTGCACATCTGGGTAAAGCCCTTCCCTCTCACACTTCACTTCTCATGTTGGTTGTACTATCCACTGGAGGTTAAGATATTTTTTATGATTCATTTTTCTTTGTAGTATTGCAATGTCTAGTAATCCTAGTGCCTAAGAAACTACAATTTTTGATATTCCATTTGATACAGTGCATTTTATAGTTACTGTTTTTGAACAGAACATATTTAGCTTCTATTTCTAGAAGGCAGCAAGATTATAAAAATATCCCTCAAGAACCTCTGGCTTCATTTAGAAAACTGATTATGTTTGTGATGAACTGAAGCATTACATTAGGTATGAAACAAAGTAAAAGCAGATGGTCCATACTCAGAGTGCAAACTGTTGCCTTTCAATGACATGAGTAAGGATACAAGAATTTCTCAACTAGATTTTTCTGCTTTGGAGAATATCTGAGTGAGCTATTTGCTATTAAAATGCTTCTTCAGAAGAAGTAATGTTCTCCAGTATTTATAAAATACATTTAGCTTCTGCAGTTGGCATGAAACAAAACTATCTTACCAACTGCTGGCTGTTTAGCATGTAAATTAGCTGGTTTACTAGAATTGAATTTGTGTGCAAAACTTTATACAAAATCCTCTTGTTTCTCTAACCCACTAATAAGATCAGGAGAACAACACAAAACATAGATTAAGTCTGTCTTTCAGATATAGACTATATCTTGTTGGCATAGGGTACAGTAATAGTCCTAACAACAGAGTGAAAAGTCATTCAAAAAGTGGAGAGCACTTTTTCTGAAGTGCCAGGACTCTTTGTGAATTCTCAGGGTATAATTTACTACCAAACTTTTAAGTAATTTTGTGTAAATCTGTGTTTTTATTGCATCAATAATTTACATTGAAAGGTGAGCCTTTGCCTAACAAATTCCTGTGGAAGCTATGTATATTTCCATTATAGGCATGCTTGTGCACTGTACTTTGCTCATCCTTAGCAATAGAGGTATTTGTGACCCAAGGATTTCTTTAATGTTTTTATATTCAGTAAAAGAATGCACAGGGGTCAAAGCAGGATTGATTTGAAGGAGTTAGATTTTAAAATCCCTTTAAAAATCAGGACAAAGGATACTACACTATTAAAATAAAATGCTTAAAAATGAAAAGTATTATGCATGCTACACAGTGGAAGATCAGATTTTTATTAATGCAAGTTTTAAATGCTGATTAATCCTCTTGAGAATCAGTTTCCCAAAGCTTTGGCCTGCATTCAAGTCTTTTTCAAAGGGGCACATCACTTCCATTATTCTGAATATTAATTGAACAACATTATAACTAAGGATACAAAGCAAGATTTAAAACATGATTACAGCTGTCATTGCTTACATCTAAATAAGTCGTTGGAAATTGAAGCTCAGGGGGAAAAAAAATAAAAATAAAAAATAAAAAAACCTGCCATAAACCTCTCTTGTCAGGATGGTGAAGCTGCTGCCTCCCACGGCCCCCCCTGCGCTTGGGCAGGATGGATGTTCTGCGGGCTGTGCACTGATGGCTCGGCTGGTGGCTCGCGCTTGATGTGTTCCCACAAACTCCCCCCCACCTTGTGAACTGGGGATGTGTTTTGTCTTGCAAAATAATAAACGTCCCAGAAAAACACCATCATTTTTAGATGTTAACGGGAAGAGGGATGGTAATTGTTCAAAAGACTGAGCTGCCCATACACTTGTTAACTTCCAGAAAGGGTTTGTTTTATTTGTTTGGCATAAACCATTTTCTGATCCAGCTTCAGTGCATGCCTCTACACAAGCATTCATGTGCTTAACACTAAGCATGTGCTTAAGTGCATTCCTGAACTGGGCCAGAAGGTACCTCCTTTGAAATTTTTGTCCATAGCTGCTGTTCTTGGAATGATGCCTTTTTTGGTGAAAACTGATGTGGGGTTACAGTAACCATCTAATTCTGATTAGACAAATGGCATTATGGTAGAAGTATTAAAAATTTATAGTCCTATTTACTAAGTTTATTTGTTGGCCATAAAAAGCTGAATCTTACATAACATAAAAAGCATCCAGTCCTAATGATGAAAAAGATATAAAAAGATAATGGCGCAATCATAACATGTCTCTGAGAGTTTGTACATCTCAGTTGCAGTTTGGCATATCACATAATTGTGTTGTGCCAAACTGGCACCAAACCACAATATGTTAGTGAAAAGGGCCCACAGTTTAAGAGGAAAATCTAGAAGTGTTAACTATACACTGTCTAATTATACAACCTTACTGTCCCAGAATGTGATTTCTGAAACCATTTCTGACATATGGGAAGAGGGTAGAACAGCTGGTCATTAAGGTTTTCTCAAGACTATTTAGTAACACACTTGAATGTAATTAAAGTGCTACATTAAATACTGCACTTGTGTACAATGTATTTTTAATCTTTATGGCATGCTGTAAAAGTAAATAAATGCAAAGTGCTAACGTTTCTCCCCTTCATCTCCTAAATTGCTAAGATATAATGACAGTCCCAATCCATACCGTATGCGTTACCTGAAGAACACTCAGGTGCTCTGAGAGCATCCTTTGCAGCAGGTAGGAAGCAAAACCAAGCTGAATTGTGCAAGACAGATACAAGTTTACTTGATTTCATTTGCCTAAGTTAAGCCATGCTGACTTACCTGGATATATTTCAACAGTGTTGCAATGATCTTTTTATTTGAAGGTTTCCTTTGAAACCAGCCAAGGTGATGTAAAGCAACTTTGACCCACGCTGGATCTAACGCAAGAAGCAAAACTTTGTATACAAAATGTGCAAACATCTTTCCAGTAGACTTTACTCTCAGGTGTTCCAGTGGGACTTCTGCCCCAAAATAGAGAGTCAGAACTCAATTCCATACAGATGCAGATTACAGATGGGTCAAATCACAGAACTGTATTTATACTCTGTAATCCTCATTGTGATAGAAGTACCTACAAAATCAGGACAGTCAAACACTATGTGGGATCAGGGCCCAGTTATCTATGCTTTCCCTTCCTTTATTGTCTGTGCCTGTCTATGACCTCTATTTCCATTTCTACAGACAGCAACCAGGGGATCTACATGAACCTAAGGCTACTGTAAAGGAGCTTACTTGAATCAGACAAAAACTGTTGAACAACTCATATTCAGAAAAATTGCCTTGAGATAGGTTCCAGTACTCCATCAATGGTAGCCATAGGATTCTGTGGTCCCGAAACTGTGAAGATGCTATAATACTGTGAATACGATGTGATTTTGATGCATTTTTTTGGTTTGATGCACAAACACGTAAGGAAAAAAGATTTAACACACTTGTTTTAGCACAAAATGTTTCTCTACATTAGACTTGTGCTTTCTGATATTGATGTTTGTTTTACACTCTTTAGTAACTCTCTTGCTTTGAAAAGAGAGGCCATAAATTTATTGAAAAGTTGAAACTGTTCTTGACTTCTCATAATTTCACTAAATACGTTTTAATTGACTATTTACTGAATGTGATCTAGAGTTGTTGCCAATTTCTTCAGTTCTTGGAAGAATTTTTTTCTGTGAATTCAGCACTTTCTAAAAAATACTTTGTCCTGCACTGTGGTAGTTTCCTTTGAGCTTGAGGGGTAGCTTTACACAGCATTTTCCAACATCAAATCAAAATAGGAGGACAGAGAAGAAGCTTGTAAGAGGACAAGTTTAACAAAGCACTGAGGCTGTACCTTCCAAGGCAATAAACTGGCAGTCATTATGAAAACCACAATGAAAATCATGGAACTGAAAACATGTGTGTACCACACTCATGAACTATCTGGTGACACTGATGAGTTCTGCCTGTGTATGCATGTGTGGTGAAATCAAGCTTTATGTCATTTTTCAAAGGTAGGCATAAGTTTCTATTTTCTCTGAAATATAATGTTGGAGTTTGAGTTGTGCATGGTTACTATTTGCAAATGAGCAAAAGAGAATGACATGCTGTGTTTTACATTTTGCTGGGCATTTTCTAAATCAATCAGAATCTTTCTGTTCAAATAAATTACACTTTTCCTCTCTGCTAATGGTGCATCTGCAGCACCTTTTTTAAAAAAGGAATAGTGGCACTATAGTAAGCTGATCATTCAGCCTTCCTGATGTTCTGTTCATGGATGGATTTTGCATCACGTTATAACCTGCAGCTGGTGTGTGCCATCAAAACCAAGAAACGCCAACCAATTTAGAGAAAAACATGAAGACAGGAGACACAACTTTCCTATGGCAAGTTAATTTGTTTTCACAAAAGATGAGAATAACTATAGATCTCACCACATTCAGTGTTAATTGCAAAACTCATCTCTCTGACTTAACTTTGCCTCATTAATTTCTTCGCACACAGTTGCCAGGTACAACCACATCTAAGCACAAACACAAGCAAACAAAAACATGCTAATCAAGCTACTTTTCTTACAGGCTAAAAAAAAAAAGAAAAAAAATGAAAGACTGGTATATTTAGGTATTTGGAAGATAGTCAGATGCTGTGATGGTAGAGGCTATGTAAATACTGCAAGAAGAAAATTTATAACTTCTTCAAAAAAACATCTGCAAAACCTACTGTCACCTCACTTTTTTCTGAAGAGCAAATTCCATCCGGGTTAACCCCAAACTGTTCACTTTTAGTTTTCTATGCATGGAGTCCAATATCAAGAAATAAGGTAGACATCATATCTTTCAAACCATACCAGACGGCCTTAAATCCTTTCCTAAGGCGCTTGAAGACATGCAGCTCCTATTGATCTGAACAGGGCATGGGTATTGCCAGAAAGAGTTCATTTCCCTTCTACTCAAATAATTTTCATCCCAAAGAGGGTTGCAGGTCATGCGCTGATTATGTAAGGAAGTGGTGGGGAAAAACTTTGTTCCTGATAGTTGTGTGTTACAGAGCATAAAGGGAACTGAATGTCTCTGCAAGAGGAGAACATTTCCAGGGTGATTCACTTGAGTCAGTCCCCTTCTGAACCACGGGAAGGAGTTGTGTGGAGCCACATGAGAAGATGCAAATTGACGGTGACCTGAGTACACACATCTTCTTGCTCACTTAAGCAAATGACACTGTTCTTTTTCTTTCTTCTCCTTGTTTTCCCAAAAGTACTGTTGATTTAACCCTTTCTAGTAACATCACAGGCACTGAAGCATCCAAACAGTATCCATAATTATTACAGAGCTGTTTGTGTGCATAACAGAGATCTCCTCATTAATTTGTCTGAAAAATTTCTGCATCTGCTGTGCACAGACTTGAGCACTGAACAGTCAGACCTCTGGCTTGATTCCACTCAGCTGAACCCAAAATTAGATCTTAGAAAATAACCACCTCTAAGACAATCAACCTCAGTCCAGGCCTTTCTAGTGAATGGGCATTAATTGTCCTTTGACAAAATGCAAGTAACCCACCGATACAGTGTTTTATGGTTTGACCCTAACCAAGAGAATCAAGCGAAGACTGGGGGCCAGGGAGGAACCCACAGCTCCTGCTCACTATTCAGTTGGCCCAGCCTGCCCTTCTCCTCATGCCCCAGGCTGGTAGTGACATCAACCACTTTGCAAAGAGCTTATTTTGTGGGGTTTTATAGCTCTAAAATTAGCTGCAGCAGTGATTATTATTAGATTCTTGCTCTAGGTTTAATGCCTCTTTTCTTGAGCTGAACCATTTGTTGAGTGACAAGCACCAACTTGAATAATCCTTCTATCACCTGAATTATCTTGCTTATTCTTATTTTGTCTTAGAGGAGGAACTTCACATCAAATACTTTCTCTTCTACTGTTGTGTATTCTCCTGCCACCAAAGAAACAACAGATTTTGTTTCTTTGATTTAATTTATCACACTCCATTTCCCTTTCTAGTCATAACTCCTAATTATTTCAGCCTACTGACTCAGATATTAAATTGAGTCAAGACAAATACACATAATCTATTGATTTAAGTAATATCCACTCATCAAGTCTGCAGTTTCCATGTGAGAAGTTCTTCCCTTAAAGAAAATACAGCACTCCTACTACTGTGAGTCACAAAAAAATACATGCATCTCAGTTTCTAAGAATTTCTTCACCAGGATTTCCTTGGACAGCAATCTGGCACAGCCTGGCTTTGGCTGTCCACCATACTGTAGAAGTGTGGTTAAGTACAGTGAATACCCAGAATTTACCTATAGCTTCTACATTTACTGCCCAAGGGTTGAAAGAAATATATACCTGAGATTATGAAGACTAAACCATGAAGATGAAATTTACATATATGAAAAATGTCTTTGACATCAATGGATGCATATGGAAACCATGCACCTAAATGGGGAGGATTTTTGTGTTTTGGTGGTAAGGGTCCTTTTTAATTAATTTTTTTTAATTTGTGACATTGAAGGAAAAACTGTCAGAATTTGGTACAGTAGGTAAAAAACAAATTTCATGAGGATTAAAAAGAAAGGAAGCCATCAGTAACTTTCACCTCTAATGATGAGACCACTACAGAACATCACAGTTCAGGAGCAAGACACCAACACCTTCAGACTTAGCCCTGCTAATGTTGCCTGACACTTGGTGTCTGTCAGAGGGCCTGGACAATAGCTTAAAGGCTCGTTCACAGAACTCAAAAATGCTCAAGAAGAATTTTAGAAAACTTTCAAAACTAAAGGAAACTTATTTTGATGCACTAATTATGAGAAACAACAGCCCTAATAATTTTTTCCCCTTTCTGGAATCTAAGATATTCAAAAATTGAAATCTATTTAACTTCAATGATAAGTCAACTAATTGTTGAGGACGGCTTTTTTTTTTTTTTAACAAGAAAAAAACCCCAAAAAAATTAAAAACAAAAAGAAAAAAAAATGAAACAAAACAAAGAAACAAGAAAAAAAAGAGCTTTTGTGGGAAACGTGGAGTTTCAACCAAGGATTTCCTGAATTAGTTAAAAGAAATCCCAAACTTAAACTTCTGAGAAATTAAAGTTCATGGTTTGTTTTTTTTTTTTCTCTTTTCACATAAAAGTAATTTCGTGACCACTCCCAACTCCTACTGTAGGAAAATAATGCAAAATTGGAAACATTGTGCAGGTGACAGTTCACAGCCAGCATATGTGTCTATGTAAGACCATACATGGCCCATTTGGTGAAGTGCTGTGTTGCCTGGTACTATTTACAGCTGATGGGTCATGAGATAAGATAACACGCTGGGGCTGGACAAAGTCTTGAGGTTACACGTTGCTGCTGTGCTTTCTACAGTTTGTCATTAACCAGCTATTGCAAGATGTTTTTTAAGTACCTTCATCCTGTCTCCAGCTCAGCACTGTCTCTCTCCCTTAATAACCAGGCTAAATCAGCAGGAATAATTAGGGAATCAGACACTACTTAGTGCCAGTACAGGCAGCTAAATAACTTCTATATCTCTTCTTATTCCATAAGGTCATCTCCCTTCTTGCGAAGTCCAGTCTCTTCCTTAGAGGAAGGCACAATATGCTAACTCTAGTGATTAAAATTTTAGATTATGAAATTCTTGTATTTTGCAATTGGTTTCAGGCAACACAACATACAAAATGTATTTTCTTTCTCATCTTTCTAGCAAATCGTCACTCCTCCAGCACATACTGGCTCATTTTTCCTGAAAACCCAAGGGAATGAAATACCCATGCCAATTCTATATGATGTAAGTAGCTAGCCCCCCAAGGATCTCTCGAAAAGGCAAGCACTAGGATTGTTTTCTGAATACTTCCTTAGCTAAAATTACCACAATTCATGCTTGGGAATTCTCTAGAGACAGATGTACTGTCGTGCTTGGATAGCAAAATACAGATATCACACTTCACAGGAAATTAAAAAAAGGAGTATTCAAAGTTTATCCCTGCCAAATAATTTTAAAAGCTGATTTTTGCATCAAAGTGCTTCCTAGAAAGATGCGATAACATGGAAAGAAGAACCCTGCGATGTGTGTGTATTCACAGAGCGAGGTTCTCACACAGTCTTAGGTTCTCATAACAACACGCGCACTAGACTTGAAGTACACATCTCTTAATATACTCTATTACCTCATTGTCATTTACTTGTTGGTGATGAATGCGTGTGTTAACAGAACAGCATGCTGATGCATTTTTTCTGCCATTGTATGTAACATATTTTCTAATTCTTCTGCTCTATTCAGCATTTGACCCTAACGATAGGGGATTATGGTATTAACTCTCTACACAGCACACATTCTTTACAGACTTTCACTAAATACTGTAAGCCTGCTGCAGAGCGGAATAAAAGTGAAAGCATACCGTCTGGTCTTAAGCTGTGCACACAGAGGGTCGTGATCCAATTGGAAGGGAAGCAGAATTTTAAAAAGAAAGAGGTTTGACAAAATTTTAATCCTTGTCATTTTCATTTCTCTTACCCTGTGGATTTGGGTGATTTTATTTACACTGTCAGCTTGAGCCTAGGGATTGAAAATCAGGCTTTTATGGAGATTATTAAAAGTACATACAGTACACTAAAGGCTGGACCATTGCTATATGCTACTAAAAATATGAATGTGGATGCTCTCTATATTATACTTTTAAGAAAGTAAGTGCCATCCTCCCTGTAAGGCTGGACTTAGCAGTTAGGTTCATTGTGATTATGCCAAAATGCATGTTTTAACAAGGGTATTTATGCATAGTTTCAGAGTGCTGAAGGTCCACTGAAGAACTGAGAGGTGCCTTCGGGTGCCTTTTAAAGGAACAAGGTGGCAGCATTTTAGAAGCAGCTGTGGAAGCTGTCCATATTGAAGGTTACCTGAACATTGAAGAAGTTGCTGTTCTCATTCTACAACCAGGAAAGGGCAGCCTCATGTCTAGCCCAGCTTAAGAGAGACAAATGTCTCACCATAGGTGACTTTCTTCTGCAAGTCCTCTCCTAATGGTGGCCTCACTCCCACCCTGATGAAGAGCTCCTAAGCCAATGTCCAGGCAGGTAGGAGATGGTCTGGGCTGGAGATGCAGCATGGATGTGCTAGGCTATGCTGCAAGGCAAGCTGGCCAGGCAGCCAGGGCCTCCTCAAGCCACATGGCCATCCACTGTGAGAACGCTCCCTGCTCCAGATGTCCCAAGGAGCACCAGTGGTTGGATCTCTGTGCACAACTGCCTACTCTGGGGCCAGAAAAGGATGACAGCAGGAGGAGATCCCACCTTCCAAGCAGCCCAGACTATTTTCTTATGCAGTGTAGGCGTAGATGATGTGTTGTTGGAGCTTATTCCATGGCCTTTGAGATTTTTGACCCCTTCAGCAGGGTTTTTCTTACTGCCCTCATTCCACATGCATGATTTTGCTGTAGCAGCTAACACAGAGCTCCAAAGGGACATGGAAATACAAGCAAATGCAATGTGGGTTTGGGCCCAGGCTACAATAATCCCTGAGCCCCCAAAGTGGCTAAATATCTTAGTTTCCACCCATCTTGCCGAAGTGTACACTGGGTTTGGCAGTGATTAAACTTAACAACAGTTGGTAACTCGCTGACAATTTCAGTGGGACAGAGTCATAGCCCCTAGTCCTGCAAACGCTTCACACACACACCCGTTCACTCCTCGGTCATGGATGATCGTGTTAGAACTGTGGGATTGAGGCCATAGTCACTAGTATTTCACATAGACTTGTTAATAAGGTTATTAAAACAACCCCGCCTGGACTCTGGGAAAGGGGAAGATAGCTTTTCCAGTACTTTTCTGCTCAGGGAATCACAATTGTTATTTTTCCATCCACGGAAACTGTTTGCTTGAAATCAAGATACGTGACTCTTGCCGTCCTTACAGCTCTGTAACCTTGGCTATATGAGGCATGTAAAATAGGGGTTTATTGTGCTAAGGAATGAAATGGGCAGAAGCGCTTGCACAACTTGGCCATCTCACAATTGAAAATGGAGTTAAGCTGGCTCCACCTAACCAGAGTGCCAGCAGCACAGGATTTTTGAGATGTGCTGCTTCCATACCTCCCTCAGCCAATTTTCAATGCACTTAGGGTGCCTCCTGATAACATGGCCAAAAACAAAGCCCATGGAGGACAATGGGGATCTGTCCTTCAATATAAGTGGCAGGTGGATCAGGCCCACTTGGAAAAATTTGGCTGATGTTCTGAGTGGCTCTTAGTGTTCCAGAGTCTCACTAAGACATCCAAATTGGCATCTCATAAAAATCAAACTGGCATCTCATAAAAATCCAGGCTAAAAATGACAGCCTTAGGTTGGAAGTCTCTGACTGGGGCCTCATCCTGCAGAAGTGTTCAATGCCCTCAGCTCCCACTGAATTCACCATGAGCTGAGCAGGCTCAGCACTTCTCAGGATTGCTTGTGCTCTGCAGGATTGGACTTATTGTCCTTAATACTATCTCATTCTGGTTATTCCCTATTGCCCAAGGATAATCCCATGGCATTATTCCCATTATGCCACTTGGGGTTCCCATTATAGTCTTTAACAATGTTTTAAACCTATCTTTCATTTTTAATTTCCTTAGCAAAATATCTGTATTTTAGTAGTATGCATTTATGTAGTCTTCAAAAAATGTGTTTTTATTGTACATATGGCACTATCATGTACTTTATGAGCCTGGTAGATGAAAACAACTCTGAATACAAGGGGAATCCATATGTCTAAATATTTTTAGTTGTGAACATTGTTACCTGTTCCCAGTCATAAAAGTACAATTAAACAGCACGTATTAAAACAATGCACCACAGGAATCTTTGCAGCTTACTTGTCTATTTCATACAAGGGGGGAATTTTTTTACTATCTTTAGGCTGGAAAGGAAGGAAGAAGCCATAACAACCATTTTATGTCTTTAGCATGTGCAAGTAACAAAGCAGAGTACCAGGATCTTGCAGGTCACCGTAGTTTCAATTCATCTTTCTCCTTGATTAATTGCTAAGCTGCTGCCCAATGGTGGCTTCAAAATAATTCATAAGCAAGACTCCTCAAGCAGCTCTGTGAATCTTTCTTGTGTCAGAACCACCTGGTGCAGCACATGGCTCCACAAGTGAGAGCTGTGTCAAAAGAAGAAGAGTTGGGCCCTCTCCTGCCTGCCTATTTCATAAACCCCCATTTTGTCCCCGGTTAAAGCACTGCCTCCACTCTATAGGTGGGCAGGATGTCTGAGTCCTCCACCGAGGATTGCTTTAGGGCCAACGGTGATTTCCACCTGAATCCCAAGCCAGCAGCAATGGCTGACTTACATCACCCTCAAAAGCATTCCCCTGAAATACAGCTGCTTCCCAATTTAGGTCAGTACATTTCCAATCTATAGCAGCCAAATAATGGACAGCCCAGATACCTGGTCCGCTGGGCTGCCCAGCCTAATGTGAGGCAGGATAGAGGCAGTGCTCTACCCTGTTTTCCAGCCTGTTTTCTGACTTCTGGCTCCAGTGGGATTGCTGTGTGCATGCTGCCCCCAGGACCCTGCATCTGACTTGAAGTTATGAAGGAACCCAGGGCATGAGGAGCTCCTACGTCAGCAAGCTATTTTTTCAATGATGTCTTAATTATTGGCCAGTTACACACATCATGAAAGACAAATAACTTCAGGTTGAATTAAAATTGACATTTGGAAGTGCTTTTTTTTGCCCTTTTTTTTTNAATAAGGAATGTAAGAAATAAGGATGGAAGGGTCAACTGGGCCAGCCAGTGCAGACTTTCACAGACGATTAGCTTGGAGAGTCCACAGGCATTCTTCCCAATGTGTCCCCACACACCACTTGCCCTGGGAGTCTGTAACAAACTTTACACTTCATCATAAAGCAGCTGCAAACTTAATGAGCCCCAGGAAGCGAAAAGGCAAGATGCAATGCATTGTCAATAGCCCAAATCCTTCTGATAGAAGGAAACCGTTAGATGAAATCGTCTGCAAATCCTAAGAAATTAGGGCAGGTGAAGACAATCCTCTCTTCTGTAGCAGTTCCTGACAATGTGATCAACGGGGAAAGTCCTTGCTTACTCCAAATCTGGTGATCACTAAACTTGAGCTTATGAGTGAGATACATGTAGAGATTAGCTGCTCTAGCCTACCTCCTGCTCTTTCATGGTTCAGAGGTGAACAAGAGACCAACCTAGAAGTCTAGCAATGCACAAATGAAAAGTAAAAATGACCCTTCCTGACCTCCGCAGACTGCAAACAAAAGTCCTGAAGCATGTGATTAATGGAATAAAGCAATGGTGCAAATAAACAACCAAGTCTCTTTTCAAACTCAGCTGCTGACATCTAAACATCAGATACCAACTGATCCACATCACAAGCCTCATTTTCTGTCCCTAAGAATTCTGTGATACAATCGTTTTCATTAGCGTATCCAACTGCAGCCTAAAACAGTGAATTTCTCTGTTCCCATTATCAGAATACCACTTTCTTGTATGGATAAAAATCTCTCTAAATTTCCAGTCTGAATATATTAATAACTGACTTGCATTTACTTGATCTCATGCCAGTAATATACTTTAAATAATTCTTTTTGTCTTTGAAGCTTACCTTCCTAGTTTCTTTGTGAGAACTCATCCCTTTTCCATCTTACTTTCACTAGACTAAGAATTTAAAGAGTGTTCAGTATTTCTGCACAAAACAAAGCAAAGTTTTAGTACAGATTACTTTGAAAAGTTTCAACTATTTAATGTCATATTTTAATTAATTTTTGGTCCACTATGAAATAAACTCATTAGTTTGAAGAATACGCAGTTTTCTAATGGTTTTAAAACACATTTTCTTCTCATAGCCACAAAGAAGACAGACTGAAAGCTTAAGAATTGATGGAAGATATTACTTTGTCCAGTTCCAAACAGAAACCAAGAGTTACCAAACAGATATTTAAGAATGGAATTAAAGAGAACAAGAAAATAAAACCTAGGCAAATAAGCCAAAAATTCAAACTTGGATGCACTGGTAATTTTGAGTCCCAGAGTTCTGAATGAAGTATGTGAAAGATTACAGGAAAATTGAAGGAGGAAATTTTTTTAACAATTTGGAATATTTCTAAACCTCACATAAATGTCATATTTTTAAGTTCATGTTCATTGAGTGTTCTTCCATTTTCATTTCAGAATTCAGAGGCCTCTGTTGATGTCAACAAATAGAGTTGATTCAGGTTCTAAGGGATGCAACCACCCATATTTTCTCAAGTTTTAAGCCTATATTCTCTGACCTCTGCCTCCTCTTTTCATCTCCTCTCAGTTAAGGGCCTCAATTTTCATAACTGATAATCCTTCCTATAGTTATCTGTATGGATAAAATCACTTTCATAGTTTCACAGCATTTTTTGTATCTATTCAAGATCACCTTACTAGTAATGGGGAAGCCATCCTACTGCTCTTCCCTGTTCCCTGATCCATCCATCTGGTCACCACATGGCTTTTACATCTCCAAATGCTGCAACCTGAAGAATGGACTAAAGCAAAATAATGACTCCATTACATGACATATCTCCTTCTCGTAAATTTCAAAGCCAGATGAGACCATTATCACCTGCTCTGATCTCCAGCATAACACAGGACTTCCTGAGAGAGATTCCTTACTTCAGGATAGGAAACAGCAGTCCTGACTCATAGCTCTGGCCCAGTGTAATGATGGCCATCTCCCAAGAAATAAAAAGAGCAATCCTGTTTCATGTACTGTTGCATGAGACTTTTGATTACTTGCTGCAGAAAATAAATGAACATAATCCAAACATATTCTCATTTCTCTTAAAAGTTAATTTCATACCAACGTTTAAAAATAAATAAATAAATAAATAGGAAAAAAGGCCATTTTGGAGAAAATTATTATTATTGCCAAAATTGCACACTTAAAATAGCACATCTTTTCTTTCACTCTATGACTTGATAACAAGAGCATATATATTATATGTCAACCTCATAAAATCATAGTCACTGACCTTTGCTGTCCTCTTAGGACAGCACAACACTGGTTGCTCCTTTGGGGGGGAAAAGTGACTGCCCTGTTGTTGAAAATGTCACATTCAGGGTGCAATACAGTATTCAGTAGAAGCTGAAATGTAACTCTGACTAAAGGAAATGGACTTAGTCACTTCTCCCAAAAACTGTCTTTGTGAATTCTTCCACCAAACACAAAGGGACAATACCAAAGTTAGAAACTACCACCTACTGAAAGTAGGAAACTACATCCTGAAGCACCTGGCATAAGATACTTATCATAAACTTCTCATTCATGTCTGCTATGCCTCAGTTTTACCTACAGTGCTTTGGAACATCTGTGGAGGCAAAGAACATGTTTTTCCCATATGAGGTCCTTTTGTCTTGCTTGCTCTCAGGTTCCCAAGGAGCTGCTCTGCCCCTCTGTGCCTGGACATGAGCATCCCTGCATCTGTGTAAGGCAGCCAGGGGAAGAAGCAGCTGGATCCACCAGCAGCCATGCAGGCATGCAAATTGAGCAAGTGTTTGGTCCGGAGGCCATTCACAGCCCCATCCTCCCAGCAGCAGTTGGCTCACTCCTGGTGGAGATAGAGCATATGCTCTGCTCCATACACCCTATCCTGTGATTTTATTGCCCCAATTCACTCTGCCTATAGTGGCAAGTACAGGTCCTCAAATAGGCATTCTCTACCTCTTTTTTTAATCAGGGTCCACAAAAATGTTCAGAAAATTTGAGTATTTTTACTGCTTTAAATCTCTGTCAGAGACTATATCGTGTACCAGCCAGAAGAGGGAAAAGCTCTGAGCTAGACAATGGCTAAAATATTGCAGGGATTATCCCTGGAGAAATATTAAGTACCCTCCAGATGCTCATGGAGAAATAGAGTATGGAAAATACAGGAGAGTCTTGTACCAAAGGGGTTAGACAACATGGAAACAAACAGTCCCATGAGGTTTAAGACAACATACACAAGTCCAACATACAGAGGTGGCATTCCCCAGTCCTTGCACATGCCCAGATTTTTTAGTCTTTGAACAGTACAATGTACATTTCTGCTGAAAGAAAATTGACACTGATGGACTAACTCTTGTCTTGCTCTGCCACACAGAAAATTCTTGAACAAAGCTCTCTCCTTCATTGCTTCAGACAGGCAGACAATCCTGTGAGGTACAGGTGAAGAGCACCTATATATCTCTGGGCAGCACTAGCATTCTTCATGAATCTTGTTTCACTATTAATCAATTTCTTCTGAACACCAGAGCCTGTAGGATGGTTCCCATCCAAGAGGACAGGACTAGAGGCCCTCTCATGCTGAAGAGCCATGCTCCTCCCAGTGCATGAACTAGATGAAGCTGGTGTTCAGGTCCACATTCCTGCTTTGTCTCCTCACAAGCCCAGCAGAAATAACCCAAGGAGACTTTGCTGCCTTGCCTCTGTGGGTAGGGGGCATTCTGACCTGGAAATATGTGCTCGCTATCACTGGCAATTTATCTTGCTCTGTCTCCCCAGGCTGCATTTTCAGGATAAGTGTTCCAACCCCAGCCCCTGTCAGCCACATCCTAGATCTCCCTTCATGTGTGTATGTGCATAACCTAAGATTCTTTTGCAGATCTCCTTGCTCAGGCCCAGTCTCTGTTCCACAAGTTGGCATGACGGCAGAATACCAAGTAGGAGGTTTTGGCTTGTGTGTAGAATTTGGAGAGCGGTTTTGTAGTAAGTTGCTATACTTTTTGGCTTGCAAGCCCTGGGAGCATATGGCCCATTGCTTGCAAAATGCTGATATTTTAAAATTGGGGGAGGAATAGAGCATGGCACATTTATTTTACTTCTTCAGTGCCACTATTTTTGCCAAAACCTTTCCTGCCACACCATCCTGGATCATGCTGTTCTATTCATCTTTAAAGTGAAACCTCCACTAACTAAAAAGTGGATGCTGTAAGATAGCCTCCTAAAGGGCCTGAGAAAAATAACCTTCCTCTACTCAATGTCCAATATGAAACACTGTCAACTCATAGCTAAAGTGAATGAGCAGAAAATGCAGCACTACTTCTACTCATTCTTGAATGCTTTGCAGCTGGCCTTGCTCTTACTTTCAGCAAACATCTCTTCTTTTCCAAGCAATCAAAACTTTATGGACTGTTATTTCCTTCCTCTCGACTTCCCAAAAGCTAACACCAGCACACTCGAGATGCTGCAGACTTATCATTTCCACCTTGAACTAGTGGTTGACCTGAAGAGAGAGGTGCCAGGAAATGAAATAGAGTTCTTAAGTACAGACAGAAGAACAGTGTTAATCCAAGCACAGCTCTGCTAAACCATTACAGTAGCTGTCAAAATATATCTGATTTTTTTTTTTTATATCTTCCTCAAGTCAATTAATAATGTTGAAAAGGAGGATATTTTGGTTTTGCAAGATATTAATTTACTTGAATTTTGAAAATGCTTTTGGTAAGATTCCTCATAAAATACTATTAAGGGAAATACATAATCACAGGGCTAGAGATGAAGTCTTTGTTAAGGATTAAAAATGGGTTAAGTAAAGGAAAACAAAGGGTCATAATAAAGAATTTCCTCTGAGAACGGAAAGAGGTTAATGGTAGGGTACCCTTATCATCTGTTTTGGGACCAATTTTATTGACTACTCACGTGAATGACTCAAAGGAGACAATGAGAGGGACTGGAGATGCTTGGGTGATGGCATCTTATTTTTCTGGACCTGGCCCTGCAATCTTTATTCACACAAATAAAGCCACTGAAGCTTGGTGGGCTGTGTGTAAGAGTTACTTGCATAATCCATAATCCCCGCAATGCTTTCAGGGACTGACTTTTGGTTAATAATAATTCTGAGGGGTGTGAAGAACTCCAGGTGCATTGCTGGTAGACTGGGAAGTGTGATGACCAGTTAGCTGAGTCAAGGATTCCTTGAGCAGTAAGTTACCAAAACACTCTAAATCTTTTCATAAACACACAGAATCACTTGCCTGTGGGGTCTTTTAGGAACAGAAAATAAGGATTCACAGAAGGTAAATTGTGAGGGACCCAGTTCCACCTACCTTAATTACTCTGAACAGTTGTTTAACATGCAAAGATCTGTTTGTTTAAGGGGACTATGCAAGGGTGCAAGAATGAAAGACTCATCACTTAATGTGTGTCACCTCATAAAGCAGAAATTAAAAGCTGAAAAATAGGGTGAGTATACTGAAAAATTGAACATGGAAAACCTGAGCATGCTGTAATGACATTATATATACATTAAAAAAAAATTGCTTTCTCTAATTTTCTCCTTAGCTTCATTCCCTGAAACACAACCAAGAAATATTTTATATTGGAAATGTCCAGAAAAACAACATAGTGTTCAGGGACAGTAACGACACATAATCTCTCCTCTTTGTGGAATAATCTCCCTGTCATAGTGGCAGAAACCTTATCCTTAGAGAAGAGCTAGCAAGAACCTGACTGAGGAATTCAACATGATGGACAGGGAAAACCATTCAATGAACAGTTAGCATATGCCATATCCTGCAGGAATGCAGCCCTTCTATTATCTGATGGCTCTTGCTGCAGCAGAAATCAAAGATGTCTTGGATTGTCTGGGGGGAAAAAAAAAAAAGAGAGAGATGCTTTGTCATTAAGTAAATGTGGATGGGTATATTTCCATAACCTGATTTGTAGGTGTTCTACACCTGATATATTCATGGATGAACTCAGGGTGTCAGAACAGATGAACTGAATGCCTTCCTGTCCATGCTACTAGCTCCTGGGGTTGCCTTCAACAGGTCACTCCAGCGCTCCCCAGCCTCCATGTCCTTCTAACATGCTCACCAAGGTGTTATGATGCCTAATTAATTGTAGTAGTGGCTCATTTACCAGACCTGAGGATTCCTAATTGAAAAGTACCAGAAAAGTTTGAACTGTTGTGTTATTTTAAAGTGTAAAATCCTAATGACTTCAGCAGCTTTTCACTGCTCACTGGACAGCCAGTGAGTGGCTGGAATTGACAGCTACTGGCTGCCTTACTACCACTCATGTATCCATGGAAATGGATGACAGATCTGCAGAAACAACAGGAAAGTTTTTAAAATATGACTTTGCTCCGTAATAGCAAAAAATGATCGCACCAGAAGATGTAAATTTCTAGAGAGGAATTCAAAGCACTTTCCATGATTTGCTCCCTTTCCATGCAACTCCTGTGAACAAAACAAAGAGCTGGGAGGAGACGTCGCAGCCCCACTATGACATGGAGCCAGGCCTGGGACGTAGGAAATCAGCAGCTGCTCAGTAGCACAGCACTGCAGTACGAGACAGGAAGAGAAGATAACGATGCCCAAATGAAATCATCGCCTCAATGGAATTATCTGGTGTGGAATTTGGCCCAGGCAGTGCACTTCGCACCCCCGCTCTTTGCAAAAGCCTTACTGCTGGTGTTTTTGCTGATCCATTTTCTAATGTCAGGAAAGAAAAGTGAGTTTTAAACCAGCAGAAGCTGCAGAGGCACAAGTGAGAAGCTCCGGCCACAAAGCCAAGTGCTGACTTTCAAACTCCAGGCCTGGAAGTCATGCCCTACTTTATTTTTTGTCTATGTAAAAATAGTGTTTGTGGAGCAAATGAGAATGAGAACCTTCAAAACACAGAATTGTTCAAATTATCCCTGTCACTAGGCTACACGAACTCTTCAACCTCCACTCCCTTTTGCACTATTATGGGCCAACAGTGGAAGTAAGAGAATAATTGAGTTTCCATGCTCTCCATCCCGTTCCCCAGTGCTATACTTCCTATAGATACTTCAGAGTGCAAGACTGTGCAAAAAAGATACCATCTTGTGTGCATCTTGTAGTATAATTGAATCAAGGTTGTTTAGCACTAATAAGGTCTCTCTGGAGTCCAGATGTTTGATTTATGCAGTGCTATACCGGGGAAGGGCAGCCCACATTTGCACAGCAGCAAACACTCTCAGCCACTGCCTTGGCCAGCACACAGGGAGCCCAGGGGTGTTGCAGGTGCAGCTGCTACTGACCCAGGAGCTACAAGCGAGCAAACAGCTTCCCTTCGTTATTGTATCTCATCCACTAACACCCTTTCCTCAGCCCTGTGTCTCTGTATATATCACTAGACTTTTTCATTACTGCCTTTGTAGTTTTCCTTTACTAGTGCTGCCCCACGTTTGGTTTCTATCAGCCTCCTGTTATCCTTCTCCTGTCTGAAAAAATGCTGACCCTTCATTTTCATTAATTTACTTCTCTGTGTGATCACAGGCATTAAAGATGAGACCCCAAAGGTCATTATACCTTCAATTCAATCAATTAATTTAACCCTCTGTAGGAGTGTTCAATTAATTTTCCTTGCACATGGACTTCTCATGACTTTTTATTTATGCAGTGTAAACTAGAGACTTAATTCACAGAGGAGATAGTAAGGCTGCATCTAAGCTGAAGGACCCAGAATATTCCTTCTGGTCTTGGTACCATCACAGGCTGTACCTGCAGAAAAGGAGAGGGAGTCTGAGTGCTCAGCAGGACTGGACTAGACTCCTTGAACAAGGAGGGAGTGTGATGCTGCATCCTGCCATTGGCTTAGACATGACCCACTGGACTACCCCCAAGCAGAAGAGCAGGGATATCAGAGGAGGCTCTAAGCATGTGTTACAGTAACAGTTAAAGATAGGATATCTACAGCTTCTGATTTTGATGAACAAATACTCTGGAGTTCCAAACTTCCCTGCTCTGTGGTTTTTGATCCTGTTCCTGTGAAGGTGGTGGATGACATTGATACCTCAGTGGGGTACTCACACAGAGAAAAATGTGTCTCGGACTGTATTTGCCAAATCAGAACCTACTTTGTAAAAGATTGGCAGTCCTTGTGTTGGAAAGCCATCACTCATTATGTAAGCAGGACCAAGAAGTTCTCAGTGATCACCTTCAGCTTCTTAACACAATTGTTCAGTTGCAACAGTCCTTGGCTCCTTTTCACATTTATCTTTGCATCTCAGAGACGATTGTCATAACACACTTTGTCTGCTGTACTACTAATGTGATGAAACAAAAAACAAAACCAGTTTGCTGCATCAGTTCTACCTGGCACTATACATGTGACTGATCACTACTGGAAAATCTAAAACTCAGATAAAAATCACCAAGCTTTTTTTAACGCCTGAAATGAGCCATGTTGTAAAGGAAACCTGCAATAATGAGATAATATGAATTAAAATAAATAGTTCACATGTTTTCAAGCAAACAAAGCAGCATGAAAGCACTGCTGAAACAGGTATTTAAGTCCTATTATTTGAAGGGTAGTATTTTCTTGTGCCTAATCTGTGGTTTATTTGGAGGAATACTAGACTTTTTTGTAAGGTATTAAATTTATAAGGTATTATATTTAGATCCAGAATTCTTCAACATTATAAAATTACAGGATAACAATAGTTATATAAAATAAAAGTCAATGTTGATAGTTATTTCCCAAGAAACTTACCAAGCAGCCACCAAAGAGGCAGATCAGTTTCTACAATATATCAAGAGAAACGAGACTCACACTTTATGAAGTAATTTTTAAATGTTGATGTCCAACACTAGTTAATAATATCAAGTGTAAAGGGATCAGATAACTGTTTCTAAGGTTAAAAATCATCCTAGATATACCAGACAATTAGAGGAAAAGTGACTTACTAACATTTATGCTTGATGGTGTCTTCCTTTTCCTCCTCTAACTGAAGCTTGGGACAGCTGTTTGTCTTCAAATGCTAGAGTACAAGGACGCAAAAAAGGTCGCAGGAAAACATCTCCTGTGCAAACTAGAAATAGGACTGTCCTTTTCCAGTTAAAAAATGTTATTGTGAATGTCAGTCTTATGAAGGAGACAGGACTAACCGAAGTGGAAACAGGAGTCTTCTCCTCAGGCATAGCTTAGGTAGTAGCTTCTTGCCAAGGTGACACTGGTACTGGCTGAGACGAAGCATCCACCTGTTCTGTGCCACTGCCCTTGCTCACTCTTAGACCTCTTCCCTCTCCCACATATGGTGTAGGTATACCCTTTGGAAATTATTTCCAATCACCTACCACTAACCTGATCTGCATTTTAGTATATGGCACATTCAGAGAAACTCAGAATTGCTGGATTTGGGAAGGACCCCTTGAGATGACCTAGTTAAATCTCCTGCTCAAAGCATAGTAAGCTAGAGCAGGTTGTCCAGGACACTCCAAAACTTTTCTGGGCAACCTGTCCCAGTGTTTCACAACCCCTGTAGTAAACAAGTAGGTTTTTTCTTATGTTTGAATGGAATTTCTGGCATTTCAGTGTGTGCCTGTTGCTTTTACTTCTGTCACTGGATACCATTGAGAAGCATCTTTCTCTATCTTCTCTATTCTCCTCCATCAGGAATTCATATATATTGATATGATCCCTGCCAGTCTTCACCAGGCTGAAGAGTTCCACCTCTCTCAGCCTCTCCTCTAAATGATAGATACTCCAGTTCCTGAGCAATTTTCTTGGCTATTTATCAGACTTGTTCCAATATGTTTTCTCTCTTTTACTGGAGAGCCCAGAACTGACGCCTTTCTTTTTACTTTTCACATTCCTCACTAAATGTACCTCTGGCTTTGGCTTTCCTAACCCCAACACTCCATTCTTGCACAGTGCCTCTCTATTTGTCATAGGTCGCCTCCCCCTGGCACCACCTTTTTTATGCTTCCTTATCGTGTTTGAGTTTTACCAAGAGTTCATACTTACAGACATCATACTACCTTCGTTTAATTTCTACATGTCAGGATAGATAATTTTTTCAACAGGTGATCTTTGAATCAGCTCTTCTGGACTCCTTTTCTCTCCAAAGCTGTATCCCACAGGATTTTTTTGAAGCAGGTTTCTGAATAGGCCAAATTCTGCTTTCCTGAAACCCAGGGTTTTAATCCCTCTTTTTGCTGTTGTTCCCTCCCCTCTGGATCTTGAACTCTACCATCTTGCAGTCACTGCAGCCAAGGCAGCTCCAACTTTCACATACCTGACAGGTTCTTCCTTGTTTTTAAGTCTGAGGTCCAGTAGACTGGCTTCCCTCATCAGCTCCTCAATCACTTGTCAGGAAGTTGCCACCAATGTACTTCAGAAATCTCCTGGATTTCTTGCACCCTTCTGTGCTGGCCCTCCAGCAGATACCAGGGTGGTCAAGTCTCCCATGTGGAACAGAGCCCACAGTCATCATGGTTCTTACAGTTTTCTGAAGAAAGCCTCATCTACTTCTTGATTGTGCAGTCTGTAGCAGACACCCATCACAATGTTGCTCACTTTGGTTTGCCTGCTAATCCTGTCACGTAAAGCTGTTCCTTTAGTGCTGTGCCACTGAATATGAGGCCCGTTCTGTCCACTACAACCTGCACCCTTACTTATGTCTGTGCTTCACTTTCCACTTCCCCTTGTACCATACCTTTGCTATTGTCATGAATGCAGTTTTCCTCAGAAACAGATAGGAGGAACTTTTGACCAAAAACATCATTGCCTCCATTCCTGACCATGCCACTCTTCTCTCATTTTCCCTCATCACTTTCCCTCAGGTTATACATTGGGATTAACCTATGGGTCCTTACATATACGGCTCTTCTCTTGCTTGAGTCTGCAACCACTTCTTTCTAGCATCTCTCCTTTCTGTCTTGGCCACATACCAGACTCGTTGCCCAATTCCTGCCTTTATCTCCACAAGCGTCTGTTTCTGGTTTCTTTCCCAGTGCTCTTTAGACTCCAGGACGACCTTCCAAGTTGGCCGTTCTCTGCAAATTCAAATGGCTCCTTGTAACACACCTCTGCAAGGCTTTTCTGAAATGAACCTGCCTACCATTCTAACAGCAGTCTGCTGCCATGAGCTTTATCCACATCCTTATCACAGACCAATTCCAACAAACACCAGTTTCTGAGATATTAAAAATATGCCATTTCCCTAGCAGGCAGTGCAGACTTCATTGAAAGATCTCCTTCGCCCCTGACCTCACTCACATTTGCTTTATAACAGCTTATACCCCTTTAGCAACAGTGAAGTTATTTCTGGTTTGCACATTGTGACTTGTGATCAAAACCAGGCCTATTGCCTATCTCTAGATACAAAAAAACCTGGCCCAGTGAAACATTGCACAGTACCTTATTCTTAAATATCTACCTTGAAAGCATGCAATTCATTTACAAATTATTAAAGCCAAGCTACGGCAACATCCTAAAGGACTAAGCAGGACAATTAGGTTGGTCCTTATAACCCCAAGAGTGATTAGCAACAGCCATCAGCACGTTGCAACTGCTTGTTGAGCAAGTGAGTCAGACAGTAATAAGGACTTTTAAGCAGCCAGCAAAAGCACTCAGATTCTTCTACAGGAGAAGTTTATTACAGAGCTCAGCATCTGTGTCTTGCAGCTGCCAAGTGTCCTCCATGTGTTGTTACAGCTGCTGATTCTGCTGTTAAGGAAGGGGGAGCAGAAGGATGAAAAGAGGCAGCGTCAGGAATGTTCAGTTGCTGTAAAACACTGCCAAGCAGATATTCACGTTATCTGCATGCAGAAACTAAGCCATCTAAACATGTGAGCTCACGGCTCTTTGCCGGCTGGTCTCACACTACAGAGAAATCATGTGACAAAGCCACTAGACACTTTTCAAACTACTCCAAATACAGGATCTGCTGAAACCCTGAAGTAGCATGCCCAGCTATATCAGTTTTGTGACGTGACATGCTGTGACTTGTGAGGACAGACCAGAAAAGAAGCAAGAGGCTTCGGGGAGAGCCAAACCAACGGGAAGCAAACTCACCACTTCTCAGGCAAGACAATGAGGTGCTTCTCAGTGTCAGTACACCACTATATTTTTAGGTACTGTCACACCCCAATTCCACATAATTCTACCAAAATGATACTAAAGTATGCCATGATACAGGAACTCAGCCACTACCTGGTGCAATAAGCACATAGCTAAATTCTGAGAGGCTAAAACTAGGTGGTTTGTCTCAGTGGCTGTGGGCACATGAGTTCCTCTCAGAGAAACCATACTGCCCTAGCTAATCACTACTAATTCTGGACTGCAAAAGACCAGCAACATGGTCTTGGAGCATCATATTGTGCTAGCCCTGAAGCAGACACACTTTCATTGCCAGACACATCCCAAAGGATTTGAACAGTTTTCTTCAATTTCATTGTGCCAAACTTGTCATGGTACTCTCCAACATGGGTAGGATCATAGGATGATTCAAGTGCGGAGGACCTCAGAAGGGCATCTAGTCCAAATCTCTTGCTCACATTTAACTGTTCTCAAATGAACTTTTTCCTGTGTTTCCAGGTATAAGCAAATAGCACTGATTTCACCTAGCCCACAGTAAGCAGCCCACCAGGCATTTCTTGCCCCACTGGGAGGTAAAAAGTATGATATGTGGGCCAGATCTTCTTGCCAGGACCAGCACACACTGAGCACAGCTTTATTACTGAGTGCCAAGAAGACATCTCTCTTTCTTGTTACTGTCTGAAGTCGAGTCCATTCACCTTAAAAACACCTGAAGGCCTCTGTGATCCATGGCCTAGGAAACCCAGAGAGAGATTTAAAAAAAAGAACACAGGCCAGATTGTAGCCTGGCTTTGAAGGGAGCTGAAAAGCAGAGAGCGTCCTTGGAGAAATATCTGCAGAAATACAGTGAACAAAAGTGAGGGCTAACAATTTTCTTAGCCTCAATGTTCTGGACCATCTCTTTTTGTTAAAAGGGTACACTGCCCCAGTTTTTGAGAGAAAATGTAGTCTTATGGTCTTAAGTCATGTAGGTGCCCCTCCATCCTTATGCACTCCAGCCTTATATCTATCCCTGGCTATGGCTGCCAATAGCCATAGTCTGTGCAAGTTGTCTCTATGGGTCCATACCTCTGCTTTTAGTCTGTACATACTGGGCCCCAGGGAGCTTCTCTGCTGGGCAGCCTTTGGGGCTCTCTCTGAAGGGCTCAGAAATGGGAACATTATGGACTGCCTGCCCTTGCTCCTTGCCTCCCTCAGTGGGAGCTCTGGCAACACTGGTTCTCTGCCTCCTGATGGGAGAGACACTGCAGTCAGGACAAATGGGTAGCATACTATTCCATTCTCTTGCCCTTCTACACCCTGTCCTCAGTCTTTATGGATGGCACAGAGAAAGGCTAGGATACAACTGTTGTTCCTTTCTGAGTAAGACAATGAGATGCATCATCCTCTGACTCGTGGAGTCAGATCTGTGGAGTAGACTTGTGGCAAGGTCTGTTTGCTCATGGAGTTCCATTGTCACACGTGAAAGCTGTGTCATGCTCCAGAGACAAGCATCCCTTTGGCAGTGCAGAGTTATTTCTAATCCCAGGAATGCACCCAGCCCTACCTGGCCTTCCCTGACTGTAGCTATTGTCTCTGCAGTATATCCCATTCCCCTGTTAGGAACTTGTACTGCCCTTTACTGCCAGGGATTAGCCAATGCGTGAAGAGAACCAAACAGCATGCTACCTCTGGTTTGCAGATGATACTAGAGAATTATTCTGTCCTGGAGTGGTTCCAGGAGAAAATCACTGGAGAAGGACAGACCTCATCCTCACTGGGAGTGGCAGAGTTAGTGGTTTGGGTGGTTACCTGGGAATGCTGCAGGGAAACGGCACAGAAGTGCTGACCTGCACTGTCCTGGGTGGTCAACTAAGATGTGCTAGCAGACCTGGTGTCACCACACAGGAGTGCCCAGTGCTTTGGGTGTGCCTTGGGGATCTTGGGGTGCCTGAGTGCTCCCCAGTTCTCTCCTTGCCCTCCTGTCTGTGGGCACCTGAGGAGTGCTGCAAGGGCCAGATGAGGGGATCATGTCTCCAGTGAGCAACCATGACTGCCATAACCAGACAGCACAGACAAGAGCCAGGTAGACTATTTGTGTACCATGGGTGAAGACACCACAAAGGAAGTAGTATTAGGTATCCACCAACTTCAGCTTATTCTTCTTGGCATTATTTACTCCAAAAAGCAGCACAACTGGGAGAAGAAGAAATAATTTTTAACAGGAAATATGAAAGTAAGGTCAATATAACGAGGTCAATATCCATGACACTTTTCATAGGAGCAAACAAATTGGTGTATTGGAGTAACTACATATTGTTTGTCCAAGGGCTATTTAACCTAAAAGAGGAGGCATAAAGATATTATAATAGCTGTGGGTAAACCTGAGCTAAGGTGTATGTGTGTGTGTTGCCTCAAGAAAAGATGATGAGCACCAATACAACCTTTTTTTTTCCAAAGTGTTTATGCAAGAAGAAGCTGCCAATTTGTCTCTAATGACTCAAAGTCATGTCCCTATAGCTAGTCTTTGAAGCAAAGGAATTTTTATATTGGGTCAGGCAGTATCATATTAGGAAATGTTTTTAGCAGTGTTTAGTGATTGAAAGTAAGATACAGTAGCTTTGTGACAAAGAAGCTTATGATGAAGGTCCTTCTTAATAGCTTTTATATTACTGTAAATCATGATGCTTATGGTTTACCTTTTATTAATTCAAATGAAGCACAAATCAAATGACAGCTGACAGCCTTTCAACAGGTTAGTTTAAACAGCTGAATATTATTTTATTTATATATATTTCAGCTTTTAACAGGATTTTTGATTTTAAATAGTTTTGAGGTTTTTATCCATGCAATATGGCTGGAAGACTGCAAGATGAGAGCAATATTTAATTTACGCTTATAAGATACGGGTATTTGGAACCCATTAGAAATTGACTTTTTTGTTCTCCCTTTTAATTTTGATTCTTTCACCAGAGATGCCAAGACTAATGCTGTCATGACAGATGGAGAGAGCTCATAGAGACATTCTACAAAAATTACTGGAGCAATGTGTCATTACCATGTAGTACCTTCAAAATGTCACAATGAAAGTAAAATTCATTGTGGAAAAAGGCTCTGCCTGCAGGGACAAGGCCCCAGTTCCACTTCTGGGTGGCGAACAGCATCACACCAGTTCCATTTGCACCATAGAAAATAGCAGTATATGCTACACACTTGTTCAAAATCACAGACACCCACTGAGAGAGAACCTGCTTTCACTTGTTCCCTAGGTAATTCTGGGGTCATTTACCTACTTCAATCATACCAAATTGTTTTAGATTTTTTGTATTTTATTTGGGAATACAGTTGAGCAAAATAACACTATTTATGCCAGCCTCATATCAATTATTTACTCTAAATATTTAGTTATTAGCTATTTACTTCAAAAGAAGCATAACCAGTAGGTCAAGGGAGGTGATCCTCTCCTCCCCCTCTACTCTGCTCTCATGAGACTCCCCCTGGAGTACTGTGTTCAGCTCTAGGGTCCTCAGCATGGGAAGGATACTGACCTGTTGGAGGGAATCCACAGGAGGGCCACAACAATGATCAGAGGGCTGGAGCACCTCTCCTATGAAGACAGGCTGAGACAGTTGGGATTGTTCAGACTGGAGAAGAGAAAGCTCCAGGGAGACCTTATAGCACCTTCAGTACCTAAAAAGACTACAAGAAAGCTGGAGAGGGACTTCTCACATGTAGTGACAGGAGAAGGGGAAATGGCCTTAAGCTGAAGGAGAATAGGTTTAGATTAGATATTAGGAAGAAATTCTTTGCTTTAAGGGTGGTGAGGCACTGCAACAGGTTGCCCAGAGAAGTTGTGGACTTTCCATCCCCTGGAAGTGTTCAAGGCCAGGCTGGATGGGGCTCTAAGAGATCTGGTGTAATGGAAGGTGTCCCTGCCCATGGCAGGGCGATTGGAGATAGATGATCCTTGGGAACATGGACTCAAACTGTTCAATGATTGTATAATAACTCATAGATGGTCAGTAATAGTAATCTATGTTAATTTTTGCAAAAGGCATAGGGATGTAGCAAAACTTTACTGTGTGCAGAAAAGCTCCTGATTAATCCCACTGGAAGAATGAAGTACTCTTTAATAAGTGTGTAGGTCAACAATTTTGGCTAGAGGAGTTAGCCATCACAGCAGAGTCCTATAATGGCACAGCACAAAAAACACATGGGAAAATTGTGCAAGCTGTGTTAAAACACTGACTTCAGCTTCAAAGCAAAGCATTAGAAGTGACACCACTTAAAAGAAGATACAGTTCCACTCACAAGTCAGAAGGTTATGTTTCTTATTCTACCTTCATATTTTTCATCCATGGATATCTGTAACAGTTTTGCTGCCAATGGGTATTAAAACATGTCTCTATGAGAAAGGACTATTTTGTTATGTTTGGCTCTCCAGCTATTCAGAACTTTGTTAGGTGTGAGTAACCCATTAGAAAATGAATTTCTAGTAACTATGAACATGTTTAAAAATGAACATCAGAGACAGATTAAAAACCACCAAAACTGTTATCCAGAATAGAGACAGCAGCGGTGCAATGTTTTGAGGCATACACTGTCCCTGACCCTAGAGGTTTCTCCTTGACTCTTGGGAAGGTCAGGCTCCTTATCTACTCAGGCATGACCCAGAGTCACTGAAACTCATGGTAGAACTCTCACTAACTCCCAAAAGCTGGGTCAGAAAACTTAGTGTCTCTCTTTTTGTTGAAATTCTGTGAGGGAAGGAAAACAGGGATACTGTACACAGTGGTATTGGTCAAGACACCACTGTTGGTTAGGTGATGTGCAACATTCAAAAATCTCATCTATCAAAAATTACATGGGGAAGGGGGGAAATCAAAAGCAAGTGAAAAAGTAGATCACCATGAGAGACATACAGTCCAAGAATCCTTCTTCCACATTTGCAGCTACTGAATTAAAAAGAGAGTGAGAGAATGACAATATTGCCACAAAAACTGAATAAACATTAGAGTCACCAGGTCCTTTGAAAACAAACTATCTGTCTGGAAGAAAGAGAGTCTTTTCTCCACATCAGCTGGCAAAAATGAGCCAAAATTTGCACCTAATAGATTTACTGTCCAATTTCTTCCTGCCGTAGACTTCCATAAAGACAGTGACAACTCCAGAAGAACAATAGTGCAACAAGATGTTTCAATGACTGTGAAATAAATTCAATGTGAGGTAGTCAGTGGAATATTGTGTAGAAGGACTATGAAGATTACACTGTTATACTTAAAGGTTTGATCTTTCACAGTGCTAAATATTTTCTGAAAGCTGCAGCGTTTTGGTTCCTAATGAGAACACACAGCACTACTGAGAATGAAGCCATAAGTTCTCCTAATGTGGTTGGTCACTCAAGGCGAAATAGAAAAAGCATCTGCTCCCTGATTGTTCAGAAACTCTGCATTCTTTACTTTAGACACCAGAGAGGCTGTTTAGAGATAAGTAAGCTTTTGCACTCTGCCTGCTGTTGAAAGGCACACACATACCCTTGCATATCTCTATCATATTATTTGGTCATGGGAGAAAATGACCCCTCTTTGGAAATCTATTCAGCTGTCAAATCAGCCCCTTTATCTGGTTTCATACCGTTAGCTGAGAAGACAAGGATTCTCCTATCAACCCAATTTGGTGTTAACTGATTTAGCTTTCATCAGATTTTTTTTCCGAACTTGGAAGAAACCTGAAAGCCAGATCTTTGGGGGCTTTCCAAATGAGGACCAAAAAATCTCACTTGGCAAAACACTTTGTGTAGGGATGTATTCAAATGTGCAGAAATGTCCCCATAAGTGAAATGATACCATGAAGTGAAATGGCGGGTGCAAAATGAGTGGCCTGGGCTATGTACATAAGGCAGCACAATTACCACTATCTGTTCTGGATTTAAAACCTGCCTTCCAGCCCTAACATAATTCTTTGGTGAAGGCAATAAAAAGAGCTGTAAGTGCATTCATATGTATTTATCTGAGCCTTCAAAGTACTAATAGCCACAGGAAGAGCTAGTTAGGTAAACAGTATAATTTTCTTTTGCTGAATTTGATTCGTAAATTAACCTAGTGCTGCCTTAAACATAGCTAAGGAATTGTTGCAGCTTTGATACTGAGATTCCAGTTGCACGTTTAAAGATATTCCTCTTCCAGGAGGGGCCCTGGAGACTTTTTCAGTAGCACATTACTAACCATGAGTACGGATGCAAAGATCTGGACTCAAGCTAACAGAAGTGATGATGTGTGAAAGCCTTCTGCTTCATTTTGACATGGTGATACATGGGATAGGCAGATTTTGGGACAGACCATCTTTATCTGTCTGGCAGTCTAGGGATTTATGCTGTGTCTATCACTCTGGTATTTCTGCGTGCTCAGACAGCATCTGCAGGAAACATTCCCAATTATTCTCTTAGAGTAAAGTGCTCAGGACTGGTTATCCGAAAGAGGGAGCCCAGAAGAGCTTCATTTCATTTACAGATGAGGTACTTGCGGGGGAGCAGAGAAAGTGCAATCCTGATGTAGAAGTTAGTGCAGACTCTGCCTGGAGAGCCTTAAAAGGAGTTTCATTCTTTGCCCCCTGGACCCTCAAATGGAGCTACACTGCCTGGGCAGCTTAAAATGGTGTCCTATAAGGAAAACTATTTAAGGAGACTTCCCTGGGCACGTGGCCTCACCTTGCACCACCTCATACATACTGCACTCCTCTCTGCTCAAGACATTCCCTGCCTCTCAGGCCGCCCTAAGAGGTTGGAGCCAAAGTGACTTGTCCCATCACTGTTAGAAACCCAACTGATCCACAAGGAAAACATGTCCTTCATAGAGCAAATGAATCCTAGGCATGCTGCAGTTACCTGGTTGGTCAGCACTGACTTCAACCATGCTGCCAGTGTGAAATCTTGATTTTTCACAACAAGAAAGAAATTTTACAGTGCAATTTTTATGTCAGGTAAAGGTTTGAACCTCTCTACCTTGACGGAGTCTCCACAACATCCAATTTTTATGGGTACCTGAAGAGCCCTTCTGAATTACTAATGTTCTCTGGTTCTTCAGGTGTATATTGCAAGTATCTCAAACATATTTTTATTGGTGTTTGATGGCTGCTTCATTTGCCAAATATGAAAATTTATGGAAAGCTATTTCTGAGCTATATAAATGTAGGAAATCCCTTTTGTCGAGACATAGTATTAATCATGCTAGTGCCTAGATTTCCATGCCCTTAGACCAACTAGATATACTGTTTAAGAGTCTACAGTCAGCTTCTAAAAATACACTATCTTCTGACAGATTTTATACCTCAGAAGAGATGGGATAACCTGGTTCTTCAACTATCCACTGTCACATCAGCATTCTCTCTTCCTTCCCTTTTCCCCGTGTATTGAATGTTCAAGAATGTTCCCCATTTGAATGTTCAAGACTGACTATATGAAAAGAGTGATGTGGGAACTGTCTCATCCTGAGTGTCGATACACTTCACAGCACCAGGAACGCCACTAGAGATCAAAATCAAATCAAGGCATTGCTTAGCATTTATGTGAGTGTATTCCCAGATTTGGGGCAATGAGCACTTTCAGTAATCTCCATTAGTGACAGCCAGGTCTGTCTCCTGCTATCCACAATCATACATGACAAAAAGAAGGGTGGCACACAGCCTCCACCTGAACATCCCACCTCCTTATGTAGCCATGACAGGGACTTCATGCCAAAAATGGGCTTAGCCCACCATATCAGTCACACATTCTCCTGCCTTACAGCATAGTGCTCAATCAGGAGTGAGAGAGATGCAGGGAGCATACAGATACACCACAGAGTATCTTAGTGCTGAATGTGATCCCTTCTGTATGGCAAAGACCATTCTAACAAGAACCACCTCCATGCCTTGGAGATGTATCCAATGTCTGCACATTGTATTATATCATGTCATATTTTATTGGACTGAATCATATAGTCTGTCCTCTTCAGTATATGTTTATTTTGTCTTATATTTGCACACTTATTAACAACCCATTATGATTTTCCCATGTATGTTAATCTGCATGAGAGCCTAGAGGTTTTATTATTGTTTAATTGATTCCTTTTATTACCTGTCTCTATGAAAGTAGGTCTATTAGGATCCAGATGAACCTCCCTGAGTCTGTCTCTGGTCCTCTCTCACTCGTCAACTCTTTGTCTCTCTTGTCCTGCTACAGATCTAGTGCCACAAATTTGTCTACCAAACACCTAGTAAATTCTTCCCAGACCATTTAGTCAAATGAGAAGAGTAAGTTAATTAAGTGCAAATAAATCACCCAGAAATCTGCCCCCACACTGCTGCACCTAGTATTGCTTATGAATATTTTCCAAAGACTGTTCTCTTAGGTCTTCACTGACTTGAATTTGGTACTTGGCAAAAATCTGTCTGAATAAGACCTGCCAGCATGATGACTAGGAAGTGACAGGGCTGCCACATCCTGCATCTGAGCTAATGCAATGCACCGTGGAGTTGACCTGCACATGTACAGCAAGTCTGACACATTCCAGAACCGTGGACCCTTGGCACAAGTCATCTCTGTATCACTTGTGCAAAGATTTTAATGTCTACAGAAATGTTCTATCCTGTGGGATCTCCAGGAACCTTGTGGTTAATCACACAAAACTTCTAGGCAATACATTACACTTGCAAGCACTGCTCTGTCACTAAAACTTTTAGGCCAGGAAGGTCATAGGTGATCACCTTTTGAAGAAAATTCTCTATATAATTACTTCACTGGTGAAAAAACATGAGAAACAGTCAAGCATTTGTCATTAAATCTCTTCTGTTTCACACTGTCGGGTGCCTGGCCTCCCACAGGACAGTGGAAACTGCACTGGTTTCCGCAGTAAATCTGACCACCGAACACAGAGGTCTGGAAAGCATTGTTCCTAAAACAGAGAGTAGCTGTCTCCAGACCAGTTCAGTGCTAATGCCACCAGTAAGTAGGCCAATTTGTGCCAATATGGGTTTTCCTCTCCTGTGTTGAGAACAGCCACCCAGCACAGGGCACTGAATAGAAGCTATGACAGGAAGATTTTAACCTCAGCTAATGGCAACCAGAAAGTGACAGACTCATTTTCTTATTACTGGTCTTCTTAGGACTGAACAGGCAATTATTTCCTTGAGACTGCTTCTGTGTACTAAATTGCATGGACTTTCTCCAAAGATCAATGACAACTCACTAAGCTGGGTGTAGGCTGGGTTACCTCTCTCGCCAACCCACAAACTGTTCTCAGTAACCTCCCAATGGTGTTGACAGACTCCAGAAATAGCTACGGACAGTGTTTTCTTACTAGAAGTCAGGTCTGGGTCATATCAGTGGGAGAGGTGAATTAAAATGACAAGGGGAGCCATTCAGAGGGATCTCATCCCTCTCTATGTACAGTTCCCAAAGGTGGTACTGAACCGTGCCCCGCATGCAGCCCCTTGTAAACATGAGAGATCCCTTTTGAAGCTGGAACTAGAGGTGCCTGACACTTCTAGTATTTCTGCTTCTCTAATATATCTCCTCACATTCCTTCAGTGCTAAATGAACGGCACGAGTTTTTCAATGTTTTCTTTTACCCAACTCTTTCTTACAGTTTTCATTTAATTTTAGCGCAAGGGCACCAATCCTAGTTTATGTCATAATAGATGGACAACAATAGTGCAATTTAACTAAAATAAAATGCTAAACAGTGCTGCATGTTGACTGAGTCATGACGGATAAAATTTGGAGTGTTTTGGTGGTTTATATCTTCAAAGAAAAGCTGGCAAGTGTACAACCTGACAAATGTATTTAAGAATCTATGCCGTTCAAATGATACTACCACATGTCTGTTTGGGATTTTTCCCATTTAAATGTGGGAATATGGGCACAGATTCACTTGCATACTGTGTTTTTCTAACATAAAGTGTCTGCATCTCAGAGGGTGTGTCAGTGGCACTCGATGTCACCAGATACACACTGCAAAGGAGACAGCCGAAATAAGTGTACATTATGTGTGCCAGGCAGTCTTTATTTGTTTATTTCCTCCAAAAAGTAGGGGATCACGGTCAAAACATTCTCACTGCAAATTTGTATCAGCATGAGAAAGAGAAAAACATATCATTTGCATTTCAAGGCATTGCAACTCCCTATCCTAGCTGAAGTCATCGGCAATTATGGTACAAAGAGACCAGATCCTGATGTGAGCAACAATGATGTAAAAAACCTGCTAATTCACGTCATTTTGACTGAATTATTCTGCATTTACACCAGTTTCACTAGGATGGGAACTGGTTCAGGGTCTTCGCATAATCTATATATTTTGTGTCATTTTCTCCTATTATTTGTCACAATAAGCCACCTCCCTTGTTTGTTATTTTTCATTTGTGCAATGTATTCATGTTCTCAGAGTCCATCTGCTAAAAGTATCCTATTTAAAAGAAGATGGCATCATTAGCTACCCTCTCTCGCTATAAAGAAAGGAGCAGTTGCCATATTTTTACCCAGTTCAGTGGCTCAGTGGATGCACTAATCTTGCTGAACACTTCAGTTTAGATGGTATATCAATGAGGCATTCAAACAGAGCAGTTTATACACAAAAATTCTGTCTGCTTTGTAAAAGATTATCCTTTTATAAACACTCTGCGGAAAACATAAAAGCAAATAGGGGACAGCACATAGGACAGGAAAGATGTTAGAAGGGAGATTAATACTGAATGGGTCGAAATGAATGGTGCTTACCAAAACGAGGTCCAGATACTTTGGCTGCAGTGAAACATAAATAATGGGAATGACACATCGTTTATTCGGGATAATGAGTTGATCCGAAGTAGGGGCCTAGAACAAGAGATTAAAGATTAAATATCCATCTCCTGATGAATATCAGTAGCAAACTTTAACCTTTTCCTTCCAAAAGCACAATTTCTTTCAACAATCATGTCAGCACAACACTGTGAAGAAATGGGTTAAAGCAAACTTAAATCACATTCTTATTCTTATCCTGTAAGGAAACATTGCTTCATATTTTAAGACAGAGTATTGTATTTTTATTTCCAGGCTTGTTACTCTTTTGGAATAATTACATGAGAACACAAAGATTTTGCTTGATGTTTTGTATTAGAAAAATCTGGCTTTAGCATTTATTGCTTACATTTCAGTTCTCTGCAATAATTGAAGAAAGAACATGCCCATCCTGAACATTCACTTGGGTGGAGAGATAATGACAAAAAGCAGCCTGCTGGAAAAGCACAGCATACCACATGCCGAATTAGAGTCTTGAATGCAAGGAGGACTTGGAAGATGTCACAAGCTTTGGATCAGGAAGGGCTGGAAATGTAGTGAAGGGGGGAAAGGCACAGACAACTGGGGACAGCAGGCTGACTGTACTGCAGTGCTGGCAACCCGTCCAAGCTGGTCAATTAGTGGTACTTCTAGCTCAAGATGCTGTACTGCAACTGAGGCAGAAGACATAGGACAAGCGGGAATCTGGATAGCTGTGGCTTGCCCAGAACTTGGAACAGAGCAGCTGCTGGATGCATGCAGCCAGCCAAGCCCCGCATTGTGGTTTTGTTGCTGATGGCTGCCTCCTGAAAGAGGGATAAAACTGGGGACAGAGGGAGGAGGGGGCGAGACTTTCAAATGACATTTCGAAAACAGCCAGGCTAGAATGCAGGGATGAGTTCAGCATGCTTTCACCTGCTTCATAGAAAGGGGTTCACAAGCAAAAGGAGTTTGTGGTTTCATTCTGCTCTCTAGGGAATGTGCTGTCCAAGTGCCAAACCATCACGCATGTACAGTTGGCAGTTTCTCTGCAGAAGAAGTCTAGTACTAGAAGCTGTGGAAAAGTATCCATTTTTTCTTGGTAAATATTTGCATGCAAAACCAGATATTCCCATAGGTTTTTGTGAGGCTCTGCAAACTCGTTAAAAGGAAGGATTTTGGATTTGTGCTGGGGGAGTGTGCATGCACAGACACAGTTCCAATGGGGACATGGTCCTGGGAGGTGAGCTCACTGAAACGGTATCTTGAAGGACACTGAATACATTTCAGAGGGCAAGCCCCACATTCTGTAAAATTCACATGTTGGCAACAGAACAACAATATTTTCATTTCACACTGTCTCTTTTCATCGTGAATCCAGAAAGGATTTGCTGTGTTTCCCTCTCCTCTTTGGTCAGACACCTGAGTTTCCTCAGGTACCCTTCATCATGGGCTGTCCTAACACAGCATCACTCCACTGTCCTCATCCTAAAACCTCCTGGACACCTCCTGGAAAACCTCCTGAAATCTCCTTCTGCTGTATCGCAGATAAATATTCAGCAAATAGGACCACAAGGTCAAATAATTGCAGGTGAAGGAAAAGGGCTTGGGATGTTAGACTGGTAGAGGGGGCAGAGCTGACAAATCAATAGTAAGGGCATGAAAACAAGACATATGGCTAGTTATCATCACGGTCAGCCAGGACCAGGCTCTGCAGTGCTTGGCTTGCTTAGGCTGTCCCATGCTGGAGAGTGGGTTGGGTTTGCTGCTGCTGCTCGTGGTGGTGAGTGGAAGGGGAGGTCCGTCCCAGTGCCAAAGCAGCAGCCTCTGCCCTGGAGAACCAAAGCACTGCTCTCTGGGGACATGGACCACTGTGTTTGGCTCAGCCACTCTGCCCGTTTTCAGCACCCTGCACTGATTTCCAGCCAGACAGGCTTTTATCCTTGAGATACGAGCAGCGACTTTCCTTTTATCCAGAAAGAAGCATCCATTTCTGAGAATTATCGCAGTGCTGATAATACATATTACAAACAGCAGAGTTGTGAGGGGATGCCAGACTCCTGCTGCTGACTGATGCCTGACCTCTGGAAAGCCCATGTAACTGTAACACACCACAGCATGCTTGCCTGTGCAATGGGGACCATCCTGCATGAGGGCACATGATGTTGCAGGAGGGGCATTACCCCTATTGCCATGTGTGCTCCTCCTTTCAGGGGGCCAAGGGCTCCTCACACAGCAAAAGACAATCCCTGTAAAGTCTGCAGGGAATTTTTGAGGAATCCTGCAATGAAAGCTGTTACAGATATACACATGCAACAATCCAAGCACATTGTAGAGGAGAGATCATGGTCTCAAAGGCCCCCACTGTGGCACAAAATGGTGGCTCCAAGGCTCACAGTGGCTCCAAGGCTCACCGTAGTCTGCACTGATCTTCAAGAGAGGGAATGATGGCACTGGGCCTTCCTGCCTCATCTCACCTCACCTCACCTCACCACTAAGGAGGAGGAGCAGCTCCCAGATGACTTCCTCACATGGCAATGGGCTCTTCTACTTATGAAGTATTTGACTCTATTTAAAATCAGCTCCTAATAATGTGAAGATGGTGATCAGAGCAGCACAAGGCAGAGGAAAAACTATTCCAGGAGTATTTGTCCTAACTCAGTGGGTAGAAGTGAGTTTTCCAGGACTGCTTTCAGTACGCAACTGGAAGCTCAACTTTTGAGTAAAAATACCAACAGGTTTTTTTCACCAAGAGGTATGTAATTGAACATCAGATTATGAAGAGGAACAGAGCTTTGGGGTTGTAAAATTAGATGGGTGTTTTCCAATGCAAAATGTTCATCCTGGGAAGGAATGCACAGGTTCCTTGTGAAACTGCGCTGGGAGGAACCAAAATTCAGGTGTTGACAGTCTGACTTGCACAAGGGAACTATATTTTAAAACACCTGTGAATAAACCTGCGCAAACAGACATGAGTTTTCTTTCTTGCTGAAGCACCCATATGCCTATCACTGAGTCAGGGGGCTGACAGGTCCAGGTGCCTGCAACTACCCAGATGCTTCCCTACAGCTGCCAGAACGTATCCCAGGTACAGCACTCCCTCCTCTGCGTTTGCTGTGCAATCCACGGAGAGAAAATGGGGCAACATTAGCCTCATCCTAACAGCTGAGGTGAATACCACCAAGAAATGCCTGTCTCTCTCTTCTTTGGTTACTGAATCTCACCTGTCCAATATGCCTACTAATTAAGATGCAGGTATAGATATAGAACTTACATTTTCACAGGTGGTGAATGATTTGTCAGAACCTCATGTATTCTGATTAAAACAATAATGTCATTTATGATACTGCAAGACTTTAAAGAAACAAAATGATTTTGCATTTCATATGTGTGTTTACTAGATGCATGTTACCCATTTAGCATTGAGAGGTGCTTGAACTGGGCAAAAGTATCAGAAATTAAATGCTCTTACATCATAGGGTGGGAAGCTTAGAGTCTGTCAGAGATCTTTGAACAGTGAACCTGAATCCAAGTGTCACACCAAGCAGTCATGGAATATGGAGACATTTAGACTTACACCTGGTTACAGATCTGAAATCTGGATTTAGGTCCATTAACTAGCAGCAGTATACAGAAGAACATCAGCAAATCTTACCCAGGCCATTCTAGGATGGAAATGGCCTGTCTGCACCAGCAGGACTGAAGAGCACCTTGTGGCAACCTGATACTGGGGCAAATATCAAGGTTGTGAGGTATGCTACAGGGTTTGGCAACCAGCAGCAGAGCATGTACGGGTAAAGGCAGGCTGCCCCTCTCTCTGCTCTTCAGGGGCCAGGCAACACCCTGCCTGGCAATTCCCTTCACATCAAAGAAGCCTCCCAGAGGCCCTATTGGTGGTCATGAAGAGGCTGAAATAGCAGCGTAAAGCTGCTTGAGCAGTGTTAGCAGTGCGCTCACATATGGTCTTGGATTGTACCTTTCCACAAACCAGCTGTACCTCTCTAATAAATACCTACTGGGCAAAGCTCAGAAATGCATCTTTCTGGAGATTATTTCCATCTGCACATCACAAAGGATATATTGATTTAGCTACACTCCTGAGATCAGAGTGGAAACACTGTATAGCCGGGAAGCAGACACGTGCTGCTTATCAAAGCTATACATACGGTACAAAAAGATACCAGTGTGGAGAGCAACCAGCTATATTTGCACCAGCACACAACCTGTTCTGTAATTCTCTAAAACAAAGGAAAAGGAAGTGCTGAATGCTACTGTTCCTGAGCCACACAAATGGTATGTGAGGAGCACGCTGATCTCAGCTGAACTCACAGATGTGAGGAATCGAAGTAGTTGACAATTGCTGTATCTGTCAAGGATCCCTCCCCAAAAAGCTTGTGTATTGGACTTATTTATTTGAATTTCTTGGAGCTGCAGAGAAATGCAACAACTGACACAAGGAGAAAGAATATCTCAGATGTTGAGTTCAAAGAGAAACATATCAACAAAGTAAACATGTCTGTAAGGCTCTTTCACCCATGCACAAGGAGGACAAGTTATCTATCCCTCAAAATTCATGGCATCTGTGCTTATAGAGAGTGACACAATTAAGTTCAAGAATTATAAACCAAGAAAGTCTGTTATCTAGATCCTGCAGTGCCACTGTATGTTGGCAAGGTACATACCTCAAACTGGTTCAGGAACCATCAGTATAATGGTCATCTGTGGAGGCACAGATGACACTCTGGGTCTCCTGCATTCCTGGTGTCTCTTGGATAATTCAGAACAGGGAACGATACTAGAGGAAAATTAAAAAATCATTTGGACTGGAAGAAACTTTTAAAATCATTAAGTCCAACCCTAAACCTAGCACGGCCAAGTTCATCACCAAACCCCATCCCTAAGTTAGTTCACTAGACGTGTGTTACAATGCCATGTATACATGTCTTTGGTTGCTGCCTCAACCACTTCCCTGGGCAGCCTGTTCCAATGCGTGACAATGAAGAATTTTTTCCACTAATTTTTTTTTCCTAATAACCAATCTAAACCTCCTCTGGCTCAACTTGAGGCGATTTCCTCTTGTCCTGTCCCATGTTACTTGGGAAAAGAGATTGAATTCCACCTTGCTACAATCTTTTTTCAAGTAGTTGCATATATATAAATAAGTGTATATAAGAATCTTTGCACTTATTTCAGATATTTTCTGGCTTTTTGTAGTTTACCATAAATTAGGCCACAATCAGCAGAAATGTCTCTGGGTGTTGGAATAAAGGATTATTAAGCCCCTCTCTTTTCTTACTGCCAACCACTTTTGAATCTCTCCTTTTGCTCAAGATCCCACACCCTCATCACTGACTCAGCAGGACACCATCACATGGACTAAGCCACTTTGGTGCAAAATCCTTGGGCTGAATTTAACTGGCTGCTGAACAGTTTAAACCACACCTGTCATTGCTGCAGAGCCTTTGCATTGAAGTCATCACACAATATGTGCTACTGCTGTTCTATGTGTATCCACAGATTTCTTTCCCTAGACAAAATGATCAGAAGCATAGAAACCCTCTGCAATGAGGACAGGCTGAAAGAATTGGGATTGTTCAGCCTGGAAAAGAGAACACTCCAGAGAGACCTTGTTGCAGTCTTTCAGTATTTTAAAGGGAGCCAACAAGAAAGATCGGGACAGAGTTTTTAGTAGGGCCTGTAGTGATAGAACAAGGGGCAATGGTTTTAAGCCAAGAGAAGTTAAGGTTCAGGCTAGATATAAGGAAGAACTTATTTGCAATGATGGTGTTAAAATACTGGCAAACGTTGCACATAGAGGTGGCAGATGTCACATCCCTGGAAATATTGAAGGTCAGTTGGATGGGACTCTGCACAATCCAGTCTAGCTGAACATGGCCTTGCTCATTCCAGAGGGGTTGGACCTTTAAAAGACCCTTCCAGCCCAAACTGTTCTGTGATTCTAGGACAAAGAAGCCTTGTTTTGTTGGGACTTGGACAGAAGACTGGTCAGCACATTCTCAAGAAGATGAAGGCCAAGAGTCACTGGCTCTGACAAAAAAATTGGTCAAGTGCCCTGAGCACCAAGATAGAACTATCATTAAACCATTTTCATGTCTCCTTTACCAGTCTAACACCCTGTGTAAGTAAGAGAAGCATAAAAATGAAATATTTGATGGCTCCAAAAGACAGTACCCTCGCAGAAAACGATTGATTACCTGATGATGCTCAAGTGAAGAAAGAAAGAGTCACTCTAAAACACATGGAGATTTTCTACAGTCAAACTGAGACCACTTGCAAGTCTAGGACTGCTGAATTGAGGCACAGTTAAGGCTGACAGCGAAGAGCTGATGCTGGATGCTTGACTTGAAGACTTTCATCTGAACCAGGTACAGATCGAACAAACCTAGAGAAAGGGGTCAGTGAATTCCAAAGGCACTGCTGCTTCTTCAGCATAGGGCTTGCTTGCTCTGTGGTAACTTGCCATCCAGCAAAAGAGACCTCCTTCTGAGGAAGAAATGCAGAATCAGGCAGAAATAATGGCATGGCTGCTTTTGCCTGGAAAATTCAACCCAACATCTGCACAGCAGCTGGATTTCCCAAGTCTGTTATCTCATTTCACTGATCTGAATGAATTTGCTCTCAGAACAGTTGCAGATCTATATATATCACTCGTGGCTTGATTCCCTATGTTTTACCTGAATGAAATATTAATTAGCTACACTGTATTTTCTCCTCCCACCACCGAATGTAATTAATTGTAATTTAAGATGGAAAAAAGTTGCACATGAATGGTTAATTTGGCCCAAAACATTATTCAGTTCTAAAAATTCAAACCAACCCTAGTCAATTCACAGTTTGAAACACTGCTGGGGAATAAGTTCAACTTCAGTCTCATTTGTTTCATTACTGGAGCCTTAAACGCATTTTATTCTACAGATTCAACCAGAGAGATGCATCACTAATATACTGGTCAAGCATGGGCAATCTAACACATCTTGGACAGTTCTTTAATACAAGAAAGGTCCCACAAGAGAAAATACGGCTATGGGGTTTAGCGTGAGGTAAATACACCAGGCAGGCTCTGGCACCTTAAGTTTGCAGATTTTGATCTAAGATCCAGAGTAATTTACAACAGCTTTGCCATCACTGTAACCCAAAGGCCATATTTAGCTGTGTCACAAAACACTTGAGCTTCCTACTGAAATGCACATACACACTGACAAGTTCTCAGCAATGGGGTATTTTGTATGAAGTTTCAGAAGGATGAAGAACACACCCAAGACAAGTATGTTTCCAAGAGACAATTTATGGGGTGTACCTCCTTAGGTGTACCTACCTTACAGGCTTAATGGTCACAGCTAGCTTTAGACTGAAATGTCACATATTTTTTTCTCCTCCCTTCTTTTGTCCCCCAACTTATTGCCATTTATAACCCTTACACTCTGCAAACAAACTGAGCCACTCAACTCTGCATTTCCTAACGGCGGCAGCCTTTCTTCTTACTCCCTGTAACAAAAATGCTTTGAAGTCCTATGCTGTTAGTTACAAGTATCCTGATATTTCCCCAGCAAGGATGTAATAGGAGCCAAAACAAGCCTCCAGGTGCCAATATTGCACCTGACAAATTAGGCACACGACTGGAAAAGGATGGGCCCATCCTTCTGCTTAATGTTCATTTCCTCTCATTTCCACATTAACAGGAAGTAGTTGGAATGGAAAAAAAGGCTTTCCTTAAAGACCCGAACTATCAAAAGGCCTGGAGCTGTTTCTCCTTGCAAACAAAAAACTTGGAAGCCAGCAATGTCCTATGATTTGGAGCTCATTTACAGTGACTTATTTAACCCCTACTGACGGCACGATGAACAGGATGTTATGATTTATTTAACACTTAAAGCGGGTGTGAGAACAAGGTGGATGGTGCCCTTATATGTAGTCTTTTCATAATTTATTGCTCCAAGTGCTTAATTTTTCCTCAGGGAAGCCTTTGATAGCCAGCTGCTGCAGTGTGGTTAAGTGTGTGCATTAAGCTATAAAGCAAAAGTATTAATAATACTAAAAATAATAACTGCAACCAAAGTTATTATTTTGCATAATAACTTGCATGTATATCTCAGCTGAAACTCCGAAGTGATACCCCCACGCCAACCAAATCAACCTCAGGACATTTAATGGAGCAAAGCGAAGAGTGTTGAATTTACCTTGAGAGGACTTCAGCTGCACAAACACAAAGCAAACTCACTCTTGCAAAACGCTGCATGGCTCCTGGAAGGCCACTGAAGAGCTGTAACAAAGCCAGCTAAAAAAAAAAAATAAAATACTAACATCTCCTATGCTGGTACCACAGGGGACTCTGACCAAGAACAGAGTCACAGAAAAAAAATGTTATGTCTGACTGGCTTTAAAGTTGAACTGCTGCTTAATAATGTTGTAGCATCCCTCAGACGGTTTATCTTAAAGCACCTTCTTTTGAATGGTCTGTAATCTTTATCTGGATGCAGAACCATTCTTTAGAAACCATTTTTATGTCAAAGTTACTCAGTAAAATATGTATAGATCTCCTACCCTCCAGAGATCAGCGTTCAGCTCTGCTTCATGTCATTACATTGAAGGCCCTTGGTGACTTTAGCAAGCATGATCTGTAGGAATGCTTGCACCTGTGGATAAAGGACTTCAACTTTGAATGATAAATACCTATTTCATTTTTTTTCCCCTCTTGAGCATGCATGTGTGAGAGTAAGTTGTATTTTGATATAGACAGGCAGGTAATTCATTTTGCTTTTAGGAGATGAAGTAACGATTTTAGCAAATCACATTTGTCTCTTTAATCTTATATTTCCATGCACACTGAGTTAAATGTTGTAAAACTATCAATTCTGTCAAAACCTAACAGAAAGAAAACAAGAAACCCTGCAATCTTAATGTCCAAACTGACTGGTGATTAACAGAAATTAAATGTGCAGGAATTCCAAATCTTTTCTGATCAGAGATGTCTAGATGACTTTTGTTTTTCCATAATTGTATGAGGTTCCTACATAGTATTTAAGAATCAATTATATTGCAATTGATGTAATTAACTCTAATAATCCAGTAAAAGTCAGTAGGAGGGCTATTCAAGTCAATAGAAAAGAGAGACTATATTATGAAGGTGTTATTAACCTATACAGATTTTTACTAGACATTTCCTTTTCTTACATAATAAATATACAGTGATGAGGAAGGCTGTCATTATAATTTAATGGGAACAATGGTTCATCACTTCCTTTCCTGTACAAGCCTTAACTAATTCTACATACGGTGTATAAGTAAAATGAAGCTAAATGAATCTCACAATTAGCTATTAATCATCCATCAATCATCTGTTGCTCCATGATTAAAACCCGTGTTGCATTCAGAGCTGGGAAAGGTATTTGGGGAGTGGCAGAAGCTGCATGTACACCTTCCAATTAATTTATTCATGCACTTCCATTCTGCATTGCCAAGGGTGCTTACTGAAACCAGTCCTGAAGTCAGAGAAAGTCTCCTGAGGAAAGTTCCAGCCCTTCCCAGAATAAAGTAAAACTCTCATTTCCATATTTATAGGCATTGCTCTGGCTTTAAGCATTATGGCATACGAAAATCTCATTCACGCTTCTGAATTCAGTCAGACAACTCTTTTTGGGGAAAGAAAGCAACACTATGAAGTCAGGGAAAGTGAGGTAGTGGTCTGCTATATGCCTTGCAAAGCGATGAAGAGAATTCCTCTGTCCAAGATCCTAATCTCCTGTCTTATGCTCTAAGTCTTTTGCACTGCTCAATGAGGCAAAAGGGAGTTCTGCTTGAATTTGGCTATTAAAACTGGGCTTTTTAGGAATTTCTGTCTTCACCTTCATCAAGCTGAGCATAAGCCTTATTACATATGGAAGACTGCATTGATCTCATTAGCGCAACTGCTTGTCTTGGCAGTAGACAAAGATCAGTTGTCTGTGCTACTGTTATTCAATATATTAGTTGCCTTCTGAGTGACTGGCTACAGGTGATCCTCTTATCTTGCATCTTGGCAGCCTCAGTCTGGGCAGCTATCCATGGCATCGTACATCTCTCTCTCAAAAACTCTAACAGGCCATTGCAGGCAGCTCCAAAGCATACCTAAGTACACAGTGACTTGGTGATCTGCTGTGACCACTTTCCTACGCAGAGCTGAGGACAACAAAAGAGGTCCAGGAGAAGGCAAGGACAGTGTTTTATTTATTCTGGAGTTATCTAAAATCAAAAGAAATACTGAATGACCTAGATCATCAGTGCAGTGTCACTGAATTTATGCAAAGAATGAGACTCAGACTGAGATTGAGGAAAGGAGTTTTGTTTGTCTGCTGTCAAAATACTTTTTCAAAGATCTTGGGAAGAGAGCATAATTTTTGAAAGCTCTTCTTACGCAGACCCCCCTCCATCTTTGTTCACTTGTTCACACTGCTTTGGGTAAGATGTAGTATGTGTACTCAACTAAAGAAAGAGGGAGCTGTGATGTTGCAACAAATACAACACAGAGGAGTCCAGTAATGCTTTGTAACTACAGTGCTGATTTTTTTTTTAAATCACAGCAGTAGGGCAAGTGCTCTACAGATATCAATAGTTGCACCAGAGCTGACCTATGTTGCACAGAATGAATGATTTTTGACTATAGGAACACAGATAGGCAACCCTGCTGACTCCTGCTGAATAAACCTATTGTAAAGCTGGCAAACAACATCCTTCCAGGGCTCTTGGACTTGTGGCTTCATCTGGTTTGGGACTCCTCAGTGTTTCACTCTTTATAACAGCATCATACTTTCCTATACTGCTAAACACAGGAGACATTTCTGATGTTCACATTGCAAGCTTCATTCACAGCATACTTGATTTGGTGGTTGTTCGACAAAGCCTTTGCTTTAATTCAGGAGCTAGTTCTCTGATAACAAGGACATAGATGGAAAACTAGTGCTCCATGAGGGACTAAACCTCTTTTTTTCTTGTTGTGGGCCAAAGCAAAATGCCAACGGGTGTCATAGAGCCCCATATACCAATAATTAGTTCACTACAGCAGGTGTATCTGACCACAAAAGCTGTTCTTTGAAAATGAGATCTTTTCTTTTGGGAGAATTGTAATGCCTAACTTCCGGGCATAGGAAGTTAGGTTGCGATGAGGTTTAAGCAGAATGGCACGTTGTCTGCTGCAGATGCCACCCAGGGTTTGAGCTGTGCTGCTTTACACCATGTCAGCACTCCTTGAGAAACACACGGGTGGTTTTTGGGTGTCTTTGGAACTGCAAGCCCAGGCAAACAAGCCATGCCAAAAATGATAGACTGAGAACTGTTAAAGTAAAGCAATTCAGCAGTCAAAACTTCCTTTATTTAAATCCCCAAGCACCACTTAGTTATGTAATAATCTCAGTTCTTTCATGCTCCACGAACTTGCCTTAAATTGTCTGGAGCAGCTCCTCAGCCGACACAGATAGTCCCAGCTCGCAGAAGGCAGTGGAACTGGGACGGTTCCCACCAGCTGCCGCTCTGCCTCGACTGCAATTGCATTTCACACACAAAAGATGACAATAATCTACTAAAAAACCCATGAAACAAAAAAACCCCACCCTCCTCTCAGTTTGAATTATCATCTGCAAGAAAAGATTCCAGTGTTTCGGCTTCCATGGAAAATAAATACGGTCTTATCTTTATTTTATTACTTAAAAAAAAAAATACTTGGGATGACAGTATTAGGTAGCACTGTGAAAAACAACTAAATATAGCAGTAGATCATAGTGGGTGTGAATGGAAAACAAAGGAGTCAGGAGCTGAGCTCCTGCTGCTGTTACGTCACTATAACACCCATAATTATGTTATTATGTACACTGCCCACTTCAACTATATCTGGACACCACTTACCATGATAAAAATCTGATTAATAACATGACATATAATCTTGGTTTTTTGATGAGCATTAACTTCTGTCTTCTATATTCTTTTTCAAACAGACAGGATATTTGTTTTGCCTCCCCTCTACAGGAGTTTGGAAGAGTGAATATACAGGAAAAATTAAAAAGGATGATTTGAAATCTCATTGCTAGGCTCATTTTATCTTGGTGTTAAAACATGTTAAGCCACTTCTAAGGTGCTGCTGTGCATAAATTCTCCTTCTCACAAACATCTAACTTCTATAAATACTATTAGCTCCATATAGAAATTAATCTGGATTTAGGGCATGCTTTTCTATACAACTGCTCCACCTTTTTATGCTGAGCACCACAACTTTCAGACTTAAAATGCTCTCGCATGAGGGATAGGGTGGTGGGTGGCTCAGGGGAGCAGTGGCTCGGTGCAACACAGACCCTGTGGGCTTTGTGATGGAGGAGACATGCAAGGATGCCTGGTACTAGTGGGGTGGCCATCGCTGCTACCCCTCACTAGACAGGATCCCTTACATGTTTTTCATATCCTTTTTCGCTGTTTGTGCCCAAAAAGCAGTACTACAAATTTCTACAACTAGATCAATGTTTGGATAAAAGTGAGAGGGGAAAAACTAAACTGGCTGGAAAAAAAAAAAAAAAAAAAAAAAAAAAGAAGCACAGTGCCCTCCAGGATGAAAGAATATTTTTTTCCTTTAGCTAAATGAATATTAAAAAACCATATATCTTATTTTGTCTTCAGCCCCTGAGGTTATCCTAACTGGCTTGTTTCACAATTTGGCAGGAAAAACCCTCAAGATATTTCTAAGATAACTGTTAAATGTCTGACTTTAATCTGTAATAGAGGAAATTTGTATTGCCAACAGCTTGTTCTCAGAATTCCACCTTAAAACAGTTTTAGTACCACCAGACCAGAAGGGTTTGATGCCAAAGAGCTGTTCTGTCCTATTGAAAGCAGAGAATGGCTTCCTCTGCAATATGTACAAAGAGCAAGGAAATTTACTCAATTAATGTGAAACACAAAATGGCATCTGCCATCTGGAGATGCACACAAAAGCCACGGGCAGTCAAACACTTCTTAAGACTTTGGCATGTAAAATTAACATATTTTAAGACTTAAAGGGACATGTGAACTCCTTGTACGCAAGGATTTCATGTTTGTCACGGCAAAATAAAATGCACAATAGAATATTTGCAATGTGATGTCCCAGACAAAACCATTCTAACCACCTACAAAAATTTGCCTGTGACATCAAGGCTACTGTTTTTATACTGTTGGGTGGGAATTGAGCAACTATTTATTTAAATACACATTTTTAAACAACAGGCAGAAATACGCTTTCACTAAACTTTAGAACTACACTGAAGTGTTGCCTCTTATTGAGACCTCTGTAAAAGTCTTGTTTCTTCTTGTGTGTGACACTGTGCAAACATTGGATTTATTTTTCATTGCAAAAACAGAGTGATGATGACTAGTCAAGTTCAGTGTAGATTCAAACTGTATAAAAAGGGCTCCTTTTACTCCAAGCTTTTTTAAGGACTTTTTTCTTGAATAAAATTAAGAAAGTTCAGCTCCAGTGTCTGTTCCCTTTTGTGTATTAAAAACCCCATACTGGTTTAAAAAAAACATGACATATGGTATCTAAGTGGTCACCACCATAAATTATTCAACCTCTGCTCACTTCACAAATGTAAATCTAACAAAAATGGAAAACCCGAGGCCTCTCCAGCAAACTCATGGTCACATATCCTCAGTGGTGTCTTCAGCACACATTTGGCCACACAGATATGGTCACTGCACCCCAAATTTTCACCCAGACACCCAGTGTGATACACAAATTCACCTGCTTTTTACTCTACCTGCATCCTACATTTTGACACTCCCCAGGATCTGAGCTGAGCCATCCTATACTTTAGGGTACTAGCCCTTTCACCCTGCCTGTTAGATGACAACACAGCACTGGTTTCACAAACCTTGTTTCATGCATTGTGCTGAAGAAAGTGACAAAAGCAGAGCAGAGGGGAGAAATCAAATTAATTCCTGCTTAAGACTGTGTGGTTCAGCAGCGATCTCCTGTGCAGTGTAACTCAGGACAATTAGGATGCACCCATAAGTCTGCCATGTCTGTCTTGCAAAAGCAACCTTAATTTGGGCACCTCCAACTTTGCAGTCTTTTTCATAACTTTCTTTAGTGAATAATTTTTTTTATTTTTTTTAAACACCAAAGAGAACATTTCAGAATACACCAGAAAGTTGGTTCACAGCCAAGGACACCAAAACCTGCAAGTACTTACTCATGGGAATTGTGATAATATAGCCAGTACAATACAGTGAGATGATACACAGAGCATGTATTCAGTTGTGCGGGAAAAGTGCAACAATAAGCTTAGCAGAGCTGGAGTATTAATGAAGAAGTGTCAGGTGAAAAAAAGTCTTAAATCCTGTTACTCACTTTGCAAATTTCCTGTTTTATTGTATTGACAAAGATTTGGGTTTAAAGATTAATTTTACTAATTAATTTTTTGGTCAAAACATTTTTAAAAGTAACCCAGCAAAAAAAATGTTAATACAAAGCATAAGATAAAAAAGTTGTCATTCCACTGCCAACAATCATATGCCTATACATTTTGTGACAAAGTTTTATAGTTAAAAAAAAACCCAAAAAGGTTCATCAAACTGTACACTCAGCCAGAAAAAGAGGGCTGAAAATGCACTAAAGCAACATATAAATTTTATTTACCAGTTTGTTGATTTGTGCTTGCATTTTTGAGCGCGTGTGTGTGTGAGAGGAGAAACAGAGACAGAGGGAAGAAAATGACTCATGCCTGACAACGTTACCATGTAAATGGTCATAGTTGTGGGCTTCCCTGGGGGAATTTGTAATACCACAGCAAAAATCCAGCTAGCCTGCAATTACAGTGCCGGCAGAGAGTCCCTCCAGCACGAGCCATAAAGTCTGGCTGCAGCTGGTGGGAGCACTCTGGCTGTGTCCTCGCACTGGGAGCATCCTGGGCTCTGGGGACCCGATGGCTGGTGTGGGGCAAAGCTGCTGGGACAGCCCCACACCTCCAAGCAGACAGAGGTCTCTGGAAAACTGCTTCAAACAGCATGATGTGAAAGAGAGCATTCAAGCACAGCTTCCCTCTTTGCACATGTGGGTACATTTGGTTTATGACCCCCAACCATCCCCTCCTACGGCAGAATCCCATCTTGCAAAAGAAACCCTCACCGCCACTGATGTGAAGGACTCTGTTAAAAAAAAAAACACCAGTCCTCAGCAAAACTGAGAAGGGTTCCTGTGTGAGGAGCATGAACCCATGCCAGTGACAGACTTGAAGTACAACATGACGGAGATGCTGCTGTAACCGGACAGTTGAGGGATGAGTTGGGGTTTCCAGGCATGTCACAGGGATGACATCCCACAGCTCCAGGGGCTGGGGCTGCTGAACCTGCTGCTGGCCAATCCTTGGAGTGTCACTTATATGAGCTCCAAAGTAATCTTCTGGCCCACCCTTCAGGAAAAAGATAAGATGTCATGATCAGCTAATAGGAAGTGACAAGAAGAGATAAAATGGATGGGGAGGGAGGGAAGGTTTCGGATTGAAAAGGCATTATTCTTTCCTCTAGTGCCAACCCTGCTAACAATAGGGCTGAGTTAATTAACGGGCTATTTGAGCAGTTTCATCCATTTTTGCATATAGCATTAATTTTTCTACAGATACATATAACACAATTAACCTATAGCTTTTTAAACAATCATACATGGTAATCCTTTCAAACTGGTGGGGAAAACATTGCACTTTTACAGAAAAAAAAGGATTTAATTAGGGAAAAAGATTGTGAAGAGTCTTTGTTCATCTACTCTTCCAGCCATTGCCTTCCATCTGGCATGGGAACCTATTACCAAGACATCTGAGCATCTTCCATTAAAAAAAAAAAAAAAAGACAAAAACAACAACCAAACACACAAAACCCCCAAGTTCTGGCTTTCCTCCCTCTTCATGATAGAAAATCCTATCTGTTAAGCTTAGTCGAGTTGCAATTAAGAAATCTGCTTCGCTCTCTAACGAAATGTTAGCGTGTCACTTGATAAAGTCTCATTGAGAACAGAGAGAGAGGTTTAGGCTGGAAAATGCTTGTAAAGTTTCTCCCTAAGTGCTGTTCCAACGAAACTTCTGGCTGGGGGGGGGGCTGTGTCCTACCCCCTGCAACCACCCCGCTGCACACGCACAAAGCCTCTGCTACTCAGTCAACTCTGTGAACTTCAACAAAAACCTAATCAGAAGTGCCAGGCTTTTAAGATCATAGCCCTGCCGTGATGTTAATCAGTTCAGTGGGGGAAGAAGTGTCTCTGGTGGGTACAAAGCCGAGGACAAGGGGTTGCGATCTCTGTGTGGCAGCAGTAGGAGTGACAAATAACAGCAGCGAACTGCTGCCTTCGGTGGAGAGCCGAGCACACACTACAGACACAAAAACGGGCTGTGAAGAATTCGGAGCGTAACCAAGCCACAGTATGTTTTGAGGCTTTTCCAAAAAGTACAAAACCCTGTAGCCAGTGTAGCTAGGCATTTGATAACAAGCATGGTTTCTTCTGCTCGACATATTTTCCTGATGTATTTGTTTGTAAAGGTAGAGATAAGTATAGTAACACAATCTGTTCTGTAATATCTTAGGCAAAGAAAAATTATTAGTCACTAGCTACATCAGTTTACAATCTTTGTGAGAGAGCTGCAAGTATATGTTTATTTTTTTATTCTAAATATCTCAAATGGAGCTTGATCCTGAAAACCCTTCTTCCCTCCAATAATGCTTGTCTGCAATAATAACAGCAATGAAAAGCAACTGCTGATGTAAGGAAAGAAAAGAAGGTGAGGCTCAGATTCCCTATCCAGTTCTCGTAATGGTTATTTTCACTAAAGATAAGAAAGCAGACTTGTATGTGCTGTATCACAGAAACAAGCCATTCTGCCCCTATCTATGATTTTGACAGTTATCTATGGAAAATAGACTTAAAAAACTCTTAAGAATAATTATTAGAATTCATAGCCAAAATAACATACATCAAGCTTGATTAGTTCCATGAAAAAGCAGCCTTAAATTGGTAGTTTAAAAACAGGAAAATTAGAGGTATGATTAAGTATGAATGGCTAATAAAAAGAATTTTGCTAAAACAGATTAAGGTTCAGATCAAGGTCACAAAAGGAACTGATTGAGGAAAACTGTCATTTTTGCTGGGACTCAGTAGCTGTTTTAGCAGTGCTGTTTCCTCTGAATCACAGTCTTGTAATGAGAAATTACACTGTTGGGGTTAATAAAGACTTGCTTGGCATGTTAGTTTCCTCAAAATTTCATTTAAAACATTGTGGTCAAAGAAAAAGAAAAATTCTTTGTGTGCAAGGAGACAGAAAGTGATACAACTAAGCTAAGCAACCTCTAGTAAAATGAAAGGTAAATTTTTGCCATAGTTCCAGGTTCTCATGTTTGTTGTAAATTCTCTCCAGGAAAAAAAAATATCTGTGAGTAACCCAAAGCCCTCTTTGTCCCCGTTTCTTCCAAAATAAACAGCTTCTGCTCACAGCACCACAGCCCCCATTAGTAGAGACGAGGCAGAGCAACACTCACCAACAGCATCTGAGATTTGCCTTTTCTCCAGCTTCACCCCCTCTCGGCTGTGAATAACCTCTACGAGGAGATGTCTCTGCCCCTCTTTCTGTCCTGACAGACCAAGAGCTGAGCAAAGGCCTTGGATTCATAGGTATGGTCTGAAATTCAGCATTCCTAAGGAAAAGATTTACACAGGCAAAGTCTGTCTTCTGTGTGCAGGCACCAGCGGTCCTACGCTGCAAACTGAACAGTGCCTAGACGGTATGGGCACCCTCAAGAATTTCAGACCAGAACCAACCTTTTGCATGCAATTCCCCTCTGAAAATTACTCTTTTCTTGTCATCCCACTTGAAAAGAGCTGGGGTAATTGCCAAGGAGGCCAAAGAGCTAATGTGTGAGCATTAATAATTGCCTCATGCTTTCATCTTGTTCTGAACAGTGGGTAAGAGAGAGAGGGAGAGACTACAGGATTCTGGTGGTTATCTTCACCTTGTGCTCCCAGCAGACCTCAGTGCTACCAAGTGGCATGGCAGCCATGCACCCAGCTGCCCTCTGGAGGGATTTCATTTGGAGGGTGCAATTCCACACACACTCGTGGGCCCAGGCTCTGCAGGGAGAACCAGCTGTCCAGTCACAAGAATTTCAGCATCAGTGAAACTGTTCAGCAATATCCTCTGCTTCATGGATGCAACGCTCCAGTGAAATAAATCATCATGGCTTTAAGTTGCCAGCTTCAGGGGGTTGGGATTTTTAGTCTACAGGGGTTTTTTTCCCTCCTCGGCAGGTACTTTGCACAAGAGGGAGCTGGCATGTCTAACCTGTGATGGGAGCTGCTGCAGCCCTCCTGAGCATTGGGTTGCTTCTCAGTGGCATAAGCTATTGTTGTCACTGTAACTATCACCAGGCCTGATCAGGGTCAGCAAGCCAACGTGAGAGCTGTTGTATAACCCTGCAATAAAAAGACAGTCCTTGTCCCAGAACACACTCAGGCTGGTTTTCTGACAAGCTGTAACAGGTTCTGCAGCGGCACCTTTTCTGTTGCTAAATAAAGAACTTCTGTCTTGCAGAGCCTAAACCCATTGCTGAAAGATTGAAAGGAAAATCAACTAATAGGACAAAGGGGCTATGTATGGGGTTTTTTTAAGGTTTGTTTGTTTTGATCTTAGTTGCAAGTAATTCACATGGAGTGAAGTGCATTGACACGCAGAAGAAAATACGCACTGATTTTAGAAAGGACAACTGTTTCAGTCCAAACCAAATGCAAAAAGTCAGAATCATCCATATAAAATTACTGGGCCAGAAATCACATTTTTATTAGTACATAAAATATATGTCACTTGACAATGAGTATCTGCAGCATGGAGTGAAATAACCCTCCAGCAGCGAAGTCAATATTTAAATCAATATCTCTGGTAAGGAAAATATCTTACTCATTGATATAGATTGGGGTTTTTTTCCTTATGAATCTCTCAGGAGGTAAACAGCATATTTCTGTTGTAAAAGCATCTAAACAGAATTGTCAAACAGGTCTAATCTTTCCTAGAATTCAATAGCACAATGCTCTGAAATTATTAATGTTGTTATAAATGACATTTTACCTTTATGTCAGGGATGTATTTCCTTCTCAGAAAAAGGCACCTGCATTATTTTGGGCCTGATGCTGCTGAGTGTGAACACAGTAACTTCAGTGGGAGCTTAGGGCACTGTGGGATGTTCTTTTTACATCTGGTAGGTACCTAATGATTCAGCTACTCAAGGCTAAGAGATGTTAGCACCTTCACATTAATTGCTGCAACAACCTCCACCTACTCCAGCAAAGCTCTGCAGCATTTCAGAAAGACTTACAGATTGCCAGGACCAGAAAGACAGTCAGTGCACAGAGTACATCCCATCACTTGAGTCCTCCTCCCGGGGCCACTGGTGTGCTTTGCATTACAGCCATTATAGACTGGTACAGTATACTGTCCTGGAAGCAGAGTGCTGCCCCCTCCCAGTTTCTTGTTTTAATCAGTTTTTGCAAAGTCAAGCTTACTTGTTTCTTCTTCCATTGACCCTGCAATAGTTTAGCTCCTTTCTGCAAAAGAAAAAAACTAAAAGAAACAAAGGAAGTATAGGAATGGTCCCATCCTACATCCTGGTGGTCAACACACTTTTTAGAGAGAAGAGAGACTGTGACTTTGCACAGCTTTGGAATGAGGAAAGTGTTAAATGTGAATTTTCCACCTCTGTGGGTGACACCCTAACTTATGGACTTTCCTATGAAAGATGGGAACTGACACCACCATGAGGACGTCTTGCAAAGGAAGCAGAGCTGGGCACAGTTTTGTTGGACCCACAGGCATGGCTAAAGCCTGTGTGCTGCCTGCTGAGCCATTCCTAGGGGCCCCTGTGCATACCTGCTCACTGAGGGATGGCTCTGACAAGCACAGAAGCAGCAGCATACCACCTTGGGAGCTTGTCTCCTTGAGCTGGATGATCCACAATGGCAGTTTTGTATATAGACACCTAAAGTCAGCCTCTGCTCTGCTTCAGGCTCCTAAAATCATTGGCTTATTCAGGTCCTTATAAAACCACCCTGGAACCTATTATTAAAAATACTTACTATTAAAAATAATAGTACAGCACCTGCACAAGTTTTCAAATGCTAATAAATGCCTCTGTACCCTTGAAAATGCTGTGCTTCAACACCTTGCAGGACTGAGTCCTTAGAGGTGACAGATCAGATACATTCTTCAGATAATGGGAATAACTCTGTTAGAAAAGATGGGTTCTTAAAACTGTTGCTATGTAATATAATATNTTCCTCTACAGGAATAACTTCTTCTTTCTTAAAAACACCAACCAACCAAAAGAGGTTAAGTCTATAAAATTAAACTACATTTCTAGCTTTGATTATTCTGTAGGTTAAGGTGCAGTTTAAAACTATAAAATGTGCTCCTTTTCTCTTTCTTTATGATTTTAAACTTCTCAAGACTTTTAATGCAAGTACTAGGACAGGGCAACACAAAGTATGTTTTACATGTGCTTTTAACTCCTCTGCATGGAGGTTGCTGAAACAGTTCAGATCTTTGAACCACAGTAGGGGTGCTGACTGAGAGCTGTCCCTCTCTGGCAGCTCTGATGATATGATTAATAGAAAGAAAGCTGCATAGGGATTAGTTTTTGTACAAGACAACAGTGTGCATCTCTAAGGTCTTCACTAAGAAAGAAAAACCTGGAAAACTTTCCAAATTTTGTTTTTAAACTCTTGTCCAGCATCACTTTGGCCCATGCTTTAGTCAAAAGAGAAGGAAAACTATTCAGTGAGCTAAGGAGTGACTGATTTAACCAAATCCATATTGAGCATAAACCTGTATCAGAGGAACAGATAAGAGCTGAAGTTAAAATCGGCTTCCACCTCGCAGCCTTTCCTGTATGAAAGTATGAATCAGAAATTGCATTTGCCAGAGTTTTGTGTTTGACTTCTCAACAGACTCGGCGATTACACCTCCTGGAGGTGCAACTGTGTGTGACACCAGAAGAATTCAATGCCGACCAAGAGCAAAGGGTTTTTTGAACTCACGAGAGGCAGATTTTTCCTCAGCAGGATTGATGTGACAAATGATCACGACTTCCAGAGTCTGCGGTTTGCTGTGAATTAATGTACCAAGGGAATTCCCATCCTGACAGTGTCAATCCAGTGGCATGCACGAACACGGGGCCAGAGACCAGCTGATGTAAACTCGAGTGGCTCTGCTGGCTCTGACTGACATCTGACATTCACTTTCAATTTCTGATTGGAGAATTAAGAGAAAGAGTAGGATGACATATCTACGGTCTTACTAGTTCAAAGAGGGATGAAAGGGAACTGGTCTGCTACCAATGCTACCTCTATTGCCCCAGAAGGATTCTTCCAGGAATCTGGAAGGAGAGAGGCATAAACATGGAGCTTTGCAATGTTTGTCCTGACAATTCCTGGGGCACATGATACCGGGAGTGACGAGAGAGTGGCAGGTGCTTGGATGAGAATTTCTTCATGGGATGAAGTGAATGGAAATGTTTTCTCTTTCAACCTTCCCCCAACCCAGTCAAAGGACTAAGCTGGGTAAGAGCAAAGCCCTGTGTGAGAGAGAAACACATCACAGTGGTTTACACTGGAGGCAGACTATGTAACTCTTCTCCATCCTTTCCAAGTGACTTGCAGGGTATCAGGGGAATTCCATCCAATTTCTGTAAATTTTGGCCAACATTATACCCATCAGGGTCCTCCTTCAAAGCTGACACCCAGGAAATCCAAATGAATCAGGGACAGCTCTTTTATTCAGCAAAGACTGCCCTGCAATTGCTGAGCTTTGGAAGGTACAAATGGTTAATCTTAAAAGCAACCTGGCAGAAGTGGGGTTTGGGAACCAGTTCACCAAATTTACACAGCAGTGTTTAAACTGAACAGGACATTAGCTGATACTCAGTGGGCAAACTTAATGGCCAACATCACTCTATCAGCCTTTTCCCATGAAAACCTGCACCCTAGGTGCTACCCAGTGCTAATTTGTTAAGAAAGCCTTAATTGAGTGACAGTTAATTATTGACAGATTTGAACTACTTTATCTCTCAATCAAAACTTGGCTCTGTCCCAGGCAGCAAGCAATTTACAACCACAAAGGTAAATCTGGCCAAGTTTTTTATGCTGAAGCCTGATAGCTCTCCCTCCCCCACCCCAAGTTTCTCCTAAAATTTCTTTCTGAAGGAGCCGATGATCCCCTGGTGATCACCAGCCCACGTCAAGGTGGTTACCCTGCTTAACCCCACTTGGCACAGAGTGGGAATTACCAAGGGGACATCCATCTGGAGCTGCCTGAGATAAGAGGTGTCCAGTGTTAATAAACAGGCTTCCTCTACACCTCAGCAGGGCCTTCCTTTTCTAAACAGTCTTTCTTTAATGTTGTAAAATGTTTTTTTCCATTTACTCAACGATCATGTCTTTGCCGGTGGGGGAGGGTCAAGGGAAAGAGTGAAGGGGGAGAGGAGAGGAGAGGAGAGGAGAGGAGA
>VXBX01004089.1:260830-272739 GCA_013400415.1 Scytalopus superciliaris
ATGGGGTCGGGAAGCGGGTCGGGGATCGGTGTCCGCGGGCGCTCGGGGGACGCGGGAGGTGCGGCCGAGGTGGGATGGAGCTCCCGGAGAGGCCAACGTCGCGCCCGTGTGTTTGTGCCCCGGCCGCGGAAAAGCAGGTACGGGGGATATTAAGTTAATGTCTTTGACAAAGTAGGGGATGTCAGTCACGGCTGGCAAACACGGCTGCATGCTAGACGTGCCCTTGAATGTCGGGCAAAAGTTGCCAGCACGAGCTTTGGAAACCCGCTAGTTTCCCACAGGTCCCGAGTGCTCAGCAAACCCCGTGGTGTTTCTGGCTGCGTGGGGAGTGTCACCCCAAACCCCTCATCCGGGTCTGGGGACCGGCAGGGAGCACGTGGAACTCGTCCACGCATCCGGGGCCATTGCTCGGTGGCAGAAGGTCCTGTGTTGTTGAACACGGAGTACAAAAACATGTCTGTGTCACTGCGAGGTGTAAAAGCTCAGATTATTTGTCACCTCCATAGCCTGTTGAGGTTTGGCAGTATGCAGGCTGAATTATACAGAGGCAGTTTCCTTGCCCATAGATTTACATGTGGCACATACCCTTTATGTCTTCTTCTCCGTTTTTCTGTGAGTTGCCATCAATCGCATAAAGTTTACAACCACTACAGCTCATTTTGCATTTATTTTATTTGCTTTTTGTCCAGAGCTTGCCTTTAACAGCAATATCACATGCTGTGAAATGTTTATTAATACTCAAGGATAGACAGAGTATCAACATTTCAGGAGTTAAACTGTGATAAAACGTACTATGTATATACTTTCCACTAATAACTCCCTACTTCTGTAAAGTATCTCGCATTCGCTGAATGGCACTGTCGGTATATACAGTTAACTTCCCTGCCAGTTGAACTCTGAGGCCTCTCAGTTTATATAATTCATCTTTTTCATGAGCAGTTGATAAATTAAGATATTCATAAGAATGGACACATTTTGAAATTGAAAAGTTTAATTTGGTTCAGGGCAGAATTGTAAACACTGCAATTTTTAGTCTCTAAATAGTGATTTATTCTGACTCAAAGTGCAGCCTAACTGCTAAATTAAGTAATTCAAGAATGGTGATTAAATGATACTATGTATCATGAAAAAAATAATACCTTGAAAAACTTGGACTGAATTTGTAGTAGAAATCTTGAGAACATTTCAGTATTGTCTCTACACAGAGGCCATGTGAGTTATTTTCTTCATGGTCAGTGAAATAACAAGGACCAAACTGGCTTAAGAGGAGGAAAATGTTTTCAGTTTTCTAGTTTGAGCAGCTTGATTTCTTTTTCTCATTCAAAAAATCCGTTTCCTCAAGCAGTGCCGAGCATGGCTACGTAATGGAGGATCCTGCATCTCCCCAAAATAGAGGCCTGAACTAATGAGATACTGAAAGCCTCCCGTTACTGAGCTCTGTAGTTGATGGGAATTGCGGATGTTTTGCGTTCACAGGAATTGCTGAATATCTTGTTGGATTGGGCCCTGGGTATCACCAGATTCGTAGGAGAGGGGCTGCTTTTTCCTTTAACACTAAAGAGCAGGCAGCATAATTTTGAAGTAAATCAGGCTCTAATTTTTGCTGCTTCTCCTTATGGAGAAATCATAATAAAGTAGCTACTACTGCACAAATAGTTTCTCATTGTTTCTACCCGGTTTCAAATTCTTTGATTAGACACCTTGGCTAAAGGAGTTAGATAACCCCTTTCCCCAAGAAAAGTTGTGTCTGAGCTGTACAAAAAGGTAGTAGTTTCTCATTAGTGGCCAACGTGATTTTAGCACTGAACAGATCTATGGTGAATAGATGTCATCTGTTCTTCGAATTTTAGCTGGGGTTTTGTGCATGAAATGCTGTTGACTGGAATAATTTTCATCCTGCGCTTCTTGGCTGATTTTGGCAAAGCCATATCCTGTGTAGCACATTAGAAAGATCTAAATATTTCTATTATCAGAAGCATGTTAAATTTCTTCTGTGATATTGGCATAATGGACTGACATGAAGCAGGCAGACACTGGACCAAAGAAAGTAGTCAGCTTATGGAAAGATAGGAACAGTTTCAGCACTATAAACTGATATCTCCTTGAATTCATCCATGCATATCCCTCAAGTTTAGCACTTTGCTGCTGTGTATTTAATGGTTGTTTAGGTGAGGCTAGGGTTCTTCAAAGTGGCTGTCAAGGGTGAGTTTGAATTTGCATCTTCTTTACATCTCATAGGTGTATGAATTAATCTAGGAGCAAATGATCACTGTCTTTGTAGATCAAGATGAGTTAACAAAAATTATTACAGAAATTGATTTATTTGTAGTGAGTGCGGTTAAATACCTGACATCATACTCCTTTTTAAGGACTGTTTTAGCCAAAGGTTTGGTAACAGTAACTCTTGGAGACATAGAAATTAATGTTTCCATTTAAAATGTTAATGCATATCAAATGGATATGAAATAAACCCATGTCTGTAGTTGCTGTGCTGTTAAGAGGTTATTCATAGATACATTGTAATCATATCTTCTTAAACAAAAGATTTGAAAGTAAATTTGTAAATAAAATACTATGCTATATTTATGGATGGACATAGGAAGTGCTGAGGCCCTTGGTATGATTTTTAATTACATGGGCATGGACAGTGTTTGGTGTTTGAGAAAGCCACACTGTGCGAGTTGAGTTTTGAGATGTGGCCGGTAAATTTAAGATAAACTACACTTGGCATGCAAGGAGTATCAAAAGTGATGCATAAACCAAATTTAACCTTCACAAATTTAAAACTCTGTAACTCAGAAAGAAATAGTGCTTCTGAATATTTCTACATAGATCTTGACAACCTAAGCTATCTTCCCAACATTTTTCTAGATAGCTGTACAGAGACATTAGATGTATGAAATACAGTTTTGAGACAACGTGCAGCCAAAGTACTGGTACGACATAAAGGACACACACTTCCTAATTATTTTCCCCCCTTCCCAAGAGTTCCTTATTTATTCAGTTCTAATCTAATCAGTCTTGAAGTCTGCCTGTTGTGGCTGGGATTTTGCATCCCGCTGTACGTGCCATTCCACTTCCCTTGAGCGCGAATTGGTTTTGGTCCTCTGAGACTGAAATATTAACTGACCATTCAATACCCATTCTGTTTTGTCAGGCTAAAGTAGAACTATTTCTCATATTTAAGCTGAAAGGCATGTAAGCCTTAAAGCTGGCAGTCTGTAGGCTCAGGATAACACCAGGGCAAATGGGAGATGTTGCTTAATACCCAGGTTAAGTGTACGATAACTCTGATGCTTTCAGCTTCCATCAAGGGAAGGAGAGGACATCGCTCCGGAGCACCTCCTGCCGCATGTTTGCGGTGGCAGGAATGGGCTGGCAAGCAGCGGCTGATGCAGGGGCTTGGGGAGGGGGAAATGGACACTGGGAAGGAAGGATGCATGGCAATGACCTTCCAACCTGGTGCAGGACAGCCTGTTTCCTGAGCTGCTGACTCAAGGGTACAGCAAGCCCTCCCCATGTGTGTCCTTGGTTGGGATTGGGCAAGAGAGAGGGAAACAGTGGTCAGGCACCTCGAATTTTCTGGGAAACATGCAAAACTTGAAACCTGTCATGAAGTTTTTGGTGTGAGTCTGGGAATGTATTGCTGGCTCTCAATCAAGCATAGCTTGACTACAGAAAAGAAAGGAAAAGCGTGAAGGTTTTTGGTGTTGGTGGGTTATGTTTGTGGAATTTTTTTTGTTTGTTTTTTTTTGTTTTTTTGCTATTGGAAAATACTATCTTTATGGTGGATACTTTTCATACATCTTATGAGCAGTAAGCAGGAGCTCTTTTGGGTATCTTTCAATTAGTTTAGATCACTTTCAAATGAACACCACTAGACTGAAAGGTCAACCTTGACCCTGGCTTATTCTATGCCAGTGTCGCCTACATAAAAACCCTGGTGATGGTCGTCCCTTTCTACCCCCTGAGGATTTGGCCAGTTCTTTACAAAAACAACTCTTCTGAAATCCCAACTTATCAATTTTATTTTTTGAGGGGGATAAAGGTCTAATTGTAAGAGTCTGATTCTGTCCCCTGAAAAACTCCATTTATATTAATTGAGAGAAAGCAGGAGACAGTCTTTTACAAAACATGCTCCCAAGCAGGGCCTGACCCTACCCCTTCCACATTACAGGATTTTTGTCCCCCTGGACTCCAGGGTAGTTGCTTGCAGGGTGGGATGCTCCCTGGTGTGCAAGTGGCAGAATTGGGCCCCTGCAACAGAAGTCCTTGTTATTTTATTATTATCGTGATGTAGCCAAACTTGACTTGGTTAATGTACTTATTGATAAGGAAAGATCTCTGAAGACAGTGACCTGGTAACAGTGCAAGGCTCTGGATTTCCCATCTGAATTCATGACATTTTTGGTTTTTAATGTATTTTTTTACCATCCTTTGCTTTCCTGTATGCAAGAAGCCAGTAATGTAAACAAACATTGCGTCCCTTGCATAACTGTCTCTGACACCAAATCTCTGAAAATTCTTTTAGTACATCCAGAATACCTGGGCAAAGGCTGCAGAAGAGACATAATGTTTCTAAGTATTAAAAGCTTTTTTTTTTTTTTCATCCTGGTTGCAAACTAAGCATTGACTACTGTCTTGATTTTACAGATTATTTCATGCTGAAATTATGCCTATTTGCATGGATAGTCATTCTTTAAAACTAGCCACAGATGCAGTCCTAGGGAGCACGTAGATGTTTTCACAGGTGAACCGAAAGAGATGGGAGCAATTCCAAAAAGTCTGCATGCTGCCTTTGGCAATATACCCTGTTATTGTGAAGATTGTGCTCTGTTAAGCAAATGTAAAGTTTAATATTAGATAAGCGTTGCATGAACAATATTTTAATTTTTGTCAGTGTTAAATTTTAAGAAACAGGAAAGAGTGTCTAATGCTTTATGTGCAGTGTGAGTTTAGCATCACTAGTTAATAAGTCACAAATTATGTCAAGAGCCTTTTACAAAATGCAAGGAAGTATGTTATCTTTTTATGCTGTGTTCCTGGGAAACAATGAGAGTTCATATAAAAAGAAGGTATCTTCCTTTCTCATGCAGCTGATTGATGTTATTTCTTTCATCTTCCCATATTTTTTTCTCATCTTTTCTGCATGTCACAGGAAATAAGGTTCTCTGTATTCAAAATGCTACATGTAAGAAGGGCTTCACTGGGCATTTCAGATATTGTTCTTGGAGATTTTTCTAAAGCAGAGAGATGTGACACTGAACATGCCTTGTTTCTGCTATGCAAAAAATTTGACATCATGTATTTTAGTATATGAAATACAGAATCTTCAGCCTTTGGTAGCGGAGCTTGCTTGGAGAGTTGCAAAAAGGGAAGGAATGTATGGGGAATTCAAAACACTGTCGTGGCTAGTCACTGGTACATACGAGGCTGTGTTAACGAACTACATTTTGGCCTTTACTTGATCACATCTCTGCAAATATTATAATCCTGACCATAAAATATTTTAAGGCATTTTTGTTTTACTCCATAAATGTTTCCCTAATGATTTAAGAGAGGATTTTTTTCCCCTAGTGTAAGCCTGAATGCGTCTATGATTTCTTTGCCTTTCACATACACATATGCTACTCTACCTACAATTGTGTGAAAGTTGTTTTAACCTTCAAATGTTTATTTATCAGTTTTCTCTCTCTCTTTAAAAATCAAAACTCAATTGCATGTTATGTTGCAATTGAAGTTTTTAATCCAAATTTTACACAATTTCTTGTTTTAACAATAAATCTTAAATAAGGAGTACTTTCATCTTCTTTTGTAATATGTATCTCAATGCCCTAAATTTAATCAATTGGTTGTCAGAGGCTGTGTTCTTCTAATCTACTCTTTCTTCTGAAGATAAACAGTATCATTTTAGGCATTTGTGCAAGAGAATCATATTACTGGTGCTTAAGCAGTTTTTGCTTTTTTAAATCTTAATCCATCTTAAACCAGTGGAGCAGAAATATTTAAAAATGTTTCATTTCAAGCAGAGTGCATAATAAATTGCAATAATTGTAATGTGCCATAAATCCCAGAGCCTATGCATTTTGCATTTTATTCAGGATTGAGGTCAGGAAATTTGGAGAAATTTAAAGAAAATGATTCATCAGTCCTTTTGTTCTGTTGGCCAGGGTCCCAGGATTCTTGAGCTGAGCCCAGCTGACAAGCTTTTGAAGATGGCACAATAACAGTCCAGTGATGCCTGACCATGACAGCACAGCCCTCTTAAGCAGGCAAACCAAGAGAAGAAGAGTTGACATTGGAGTGAAAAGGACGGTAGGGACAGCATCTGCATTTTTTGCAAAGGCAAGAGCAACGTTTTTTAGTGCCATGAATCCCCAAGGTTCAGAGCAGGATGTCGAGTATTCAGTGGTGCAGCATGCAGATGGGGAAAAGTCAAATGTACTCCGCAAGCTGCTGAAGAGGGCGAACTCATATGAAGATGCCATGATGCCTTTTCCAGGAGCAACCATAATTTCCCAGCTGTTGAAAAATAACATGAACAAAAATGGTGGCACGGAGCCCAGTTTCCAAGCCAGCGGTCTCTCTAGTACAGGCTCAGAAGTACATCAGGAGGATGTATGCAGCAACTCTTCAAGAGACAGCCCCCAAGAGTGTCTTTCCCCTTTTGGCAGGCCGACTATGAGCCAGTTTGATGTGGATCGGTTATGTGACGAGCACCTGAGAGCTAAACGCGCCCGGGTTGAGAATATAATTCGGGGTATGAGCCATTCCCCCAGCGTGGCATTAAGGGGCAATGAAAATGAAAGAGAAATAGCTCCGCAGTCCGTCAGTCCCCGAGAAAGTTACAGAGAAAACAAACGCAAGCAAAAGCTGCCACAGCAGCAGCAGCAGAGTTTCCAGCAGCTGGTTTCAGCGAGGAAAGAGCAGAAGCGAGAGGAGCGCAGACAGCTGAAGCAGCAGCTGGAGGACATGCAGAAGCAGCTGCGCCAGCTGCAGGAGAAGTTCTACCAGATCTACGACAGCACTGACTCTGAAAATGATGAAGATGGCAACCTGTCTGAAGACAGCATGCGCTCTGAAACCATGGACGCGAGGGCAGGCGACTCTGTCAGCAGATCAGACAATGAGATGTGTGAGCTGGACCCAGGGCAGTTCATCGACCGGGCGCGGGCCCTCATCCGGGAGCAGGAGGTAGCAGAGAACAAGCCGAAAAGAGAAGGTCCTAAGGAGAAGGAGCAAGGGTCAAATGCCTTCCACCCTGAAGGCAAACACTTGGCCGAGACACTGAAGCAGGAGCTGAACACTGCCATGTCGCAAGTTGTGGACACAGTGGTCAAAGTTTTCTCATCCAAACCCTCCCGCCAGCTTCCTCAGGTCTTCCCGCCTCTCCAGATCCCACAGGCAAGGTTCGCCGTCAACGGGGAGAACCACAACTTTCACACAGCCAACCAGCGCCTGCAGTGCTTTGGGGATGTCATAATTCCCAACCCCCTTGACACCTTCGGCAGCGTCCCCATGCCTGGTGCCACTGACCAAACCGAGGCGCTGCCCCTCGTCGTCCGCAAAAACTCCTCTGACCAATCCGCCTCGGCCCCGCCGGCTGGTGGCCACCATGGCTCCCTACACCAGTCCCCACTCTCGGCCACTGCCGGCTTCTCCACCTCCTCCTTCCGCCACCCCTTTCCGCTGCCCCTCATGGCCTACCCTTTCCAGAGTCCCCTGGGCGCCCCATCGGCCTCCTTCCCAGGAAAAGATCGTGCCTCTCCCGAATCACTCGACCTGACCCGGGAGACCACCAGCCTGAGGACCAAGATGTCGTCGCACCACATGAACCACCACCCTTGCTCGCCGGCCCACCCCCCCAGTGCTGCCGAGGGCCTCTCCTTGTCCCTCATAAAGTCCGAGTGTGGCGACCTGCAAGACATGTCTGAAATCTCGCCCTATTCGGGAAGTGCAATATCCTTTTCAAAAGATGAGCGATAACCCGGTGGTGGCTGGTGGGAGAGGATGAGGGGCCATGCCGGTGCCACGGGGCTTTCACGGGTGTGGTGGAAGTGGGGCACTTACAGGGTGCTGGCAGGGGGCTTAGCGAGGCCAAATAAAACATGTGGTGTTGCCTGACAGCACTCTTTCAGCAATGGTGTTCTCGTAAAAAAAGCCACTGGCCCTCCCCCAGCCTTTTAGTCCGCCCTGTGGGGTCAGGAAGACAGCCAAGCCCATGACCTGGGTGCCAGTGGGTTTCCCTGGGCTGGCTGATCCTTTCTCAGGCAGGGAGGTGATCGAGGGGGCATCAGCCTCGGCCAAAAGCCATTTGAGCTACAGCCGCCTCTTCTCCCTTCCCTGCCAGGCCAGCACACAACCCCGTGTTAGTGGTGTTGTGGCTGGGCCTCACAGAGAACCACGGTCTGGTCATTGGTGAGACTTCAGCTCTGAAGTGTGTAAGGGAAATGAAGCACAAAAGACACAGGTACTGATATATTCAGGCTGCATCAAGTTCTTTCCCCCACCCAGAGGTCTGTTACTCAGCCCTTGTGCAGCTGCCTGCTATGCATGATTAACCTCTGTTCAGCCATACACAGAAATCTTTTGTCCTAACATACACAAAGCAAATTATTTTGGAAAGCTAGAGAGAACAATTAAATATAAAACTTCAGCTGTATTAAATTTACAGGACACTTCCCTTCCTTAAAAANATAAAATCTCTTTCTAGCTCAATAGCAGGCTTTAGTTAGGGTAAAAAAAAAATAATCTGTCTCTGCCTTTATTTAGGCATATCCAGACATAGTAATAATCTTTTAGATTTTTTTCCTGGAAGCTAGTACTAGATTTTTAGTTGGTTGGGGTTTTTATTCTTTTAGCAGTAACTCCTAGGCCTTCCATCTTTTTCCCTAATGTGGTTTTTCGTGAAAAGGTTTTTTTTCCAAGTACAGGTGTGTTGAAAATTAATAAAATACCATGTCTGCCCAGTGCTCAAGTTGAGGATTTTGCATGAAGGGTAGATTGATCGTTTTTTCCAGCTCCAAGACCTCAGCAGAGGGCAACAGCACAAGCACAGAGCCTCAGATGCATCTAATTTTATTCCCAAGATGATGAAAGTAATTGCAGCTGAATGCCTGTGCCCCTCCCTGAGTAATGGTAGAAACACTGAGGAACTTGCACGCTTTTGAGGGGTACCATGTGAAGGCAGATGCCCCAGACTGTGCTTCGTCACTGGTTATCTTCTAGGCGTTGAATAACTCTGGTGATTTTAAATGAATTTAAGCACATTTTTTGTAGATGTGTAGATGTGTGTTAAGTCCTTAGGAGGATGCTGTCAGGGCTCTAGACCTGCTGGTTACCTGGACTTCCCATCCCTGCTGTGGTAGCGGGCAAGACTGGGACAAGGCAGGCACTTCAGGTCCAAAGCCCATCACCACCCCTCTTTGATCTAACTTAGATCAAGTCTGAGCCAAGATTGCTGCTGTCTGACTTGTGTGACTAGGCCCATTTCTCTAGGGTTGTATAGCTGAAAGCAGCTTCCTAAGGTGTTGGTGTTTTCAAGAGCCAAGCTGGTAGTGGACGTGGTGTTTGAGGCATCCCTTTACCAAAAGAGGATCTTGCTGAGCATTGGTAGCAGGGAAATCCTGTCACCATCTACATTGTATGGCAGAACAGAGGAGTCAGTTTAACTCCAGCATTACTTGGAGTTGCTGCCAATTACTTTTGCAGCTCCAAACCCAAAATTTGTGTATTGAAATGCAATCTGCAATGCTTGGAAAGCAGTCCTGAGGTCAACAGGAGTGGCAGCTGCGGGCAAGGCTCAGGCCAGGGCAATTAATTTATACTAAGCAGTACAGTGGCATACTAATTGTTTTTGTATAAAAGTAGTTCTCCCATCCTGGGAGAGGAGTGAGGAGACATGAAACATGCCAAGTGTGTGAACTAGGAGTAGTTCTAGAGCTGCACTTGATCCTTCCCACCCGTGGAGCATCTCTCTCCCACCCCTGCCATTTCTCTCCCCTTTCTCCTGCTCATTCTCACCAGTGCTCGCTAATGGATCTTGCTGCTTCTGCCGAAACAGGGGTGCAAGAGTCAGTCCCCTGCTGCTCCAGGATGTAGTCAGGGGAAAGACTGAGTGCTACAGTGATATCCTTTCTCTTCTATTGCCCTGCTTCGTTACCAGCCTTTGGGAAAACACTCTGACTTTCCCACATAGATGCTAGTGTAGGCTGCAGTTTGTTCTCGGTTTAGATACAGACCTGTTGGGACAAACAGATTTACTAAATACTGCTTCTACATGTGTACCCTGGTACATGACTCGGCTGTGGGGATGGATGGTTTTCCTAGCAGCAGCTCGTTTGTCCAGGTAGCTTACAGTTTCTAGGGAAAGGTGTGGTGTGGAGGTTGGTTTGTTTGTGGTCAATTCTGTTGTGATGCTTTTGTTTTACATGGTTGAGTGTGCACATACAGGGAACAAATTTCTTGAAAGAAGCAGATCTTTCTTCCCTGCAGAAAGCAACATCTGTTTTCCTGGACAATACAGCCAGGATGAGAACATAAGACTAGCAGATAGAGCCAAGTTCAGGTTTTAGTAGTAAGTTAAACACTGAGCTAGCCTGTTTTTTGTTTTCTTGGGATTTGTTCTTTCTTTTTTTTTTTTTTTTCACCAGCGCCTGTAAAATGTATCTGATTGTTCTTTGCTGACTTGCAGAAGGAAATGGTTAATGTTTGTGTATGTTGCTAAACAAGATAAGATGCACCTGCAGCCTGAATTCCCATCTTGGTCATGAATGCAGTCTGTATCTTTGCAAACTAATCTGTTTAATCAAATATTAAGTTTTATTCAAATTCCAAAAGAAACAGACAGCGAATTGTTTTTCTGTATGGTCTTCCTTTGTCATGCATCCTCTTTGCATCTCAAGAAAAATAGCCTTGTTCAGTCCCAAAACATTTGCATAGATCTAAATTGAAGCACAACAGTAGTTTGTGTGATGCTAAGACATCTGTAAAGGTGAAGAAGTGTAGCGTGCTCTCCCTGGCAGGAGGGCTTTGAAATATTAGTGCAACTTTCTACAATTTTATTTATTTTTAAACAGAATTCTAATCCAACTGGATTACGTTTCACAGTCCCAAGATGTGAAATCTATAAGTAGTGAATTACAACATCTTGAAATGAGGAGTTATTACGTCTGACTAGAATTAAACTAATTAAACTTAAAAAAAAAAAAAAAAGTGATTGTACAGCAATCTGGATAACTATGCTGGTGATAAAACCTGGGTGATGAACAAATGCTTTCCATTTAGCCCATTCTTTGGAGGGTCTTGAAGATGCTCTGAGATGCAGCTATTTGAAGCTTTGACGATTAAAAGTCTGTGAGGTGTAACTTAAGGAACAGCTGCTTGGCTTTGCAGTGCAGATTTTTTACCTGATACAGCCTATTCTTACCCATTTTCCCTGTAGCTCAATACACATGTGAGCTAGAAAAGCCTGTTAGAGCATTTGTGGGGGCTCAAGCTGAGAGTAACAGGAGCGAAAGATCATCTCCACTGAATAATATTTTTGCAAAAGAGAAGCATTACCTGGGAGGATTGAAGTGCAAATGAATCAAATGCTGTGCAGTGCCCTGTGCTTCTCCACTTAAAACACACATGAGCTTGTATACATTTTGTCCCCATATTTTTATTCCCAGTTTTTCACTTTCTATTTCTTAGGGTTTAGCCATTTTTCTGCTGCTGCTGTGTTAGGTGAGGCAACGTTGCACTGTGTAAATGCACAACGCTGAGACTCTCAGGTTGTTTGAACACCGCTTTGGGTTCAGCTGCAATACACTGTTCCTCTGATCTTTTATGTTCCTGAGCAGATGTCTTTCATTAATTTATGGATTTATCATCTTTTCTTTCTCTTCTTTTTTTTTTCCTTTTTTTTT
>VXBX01004089.1:272767-277767 GCA_013400415.1 Scytalopus superciliaris
TTTTTTTTTTTTTTTTTCTTTTTTACACCTGGCAGCTGGCTCAAGTTTCAGCAGTTATTGTCTATTTTGCATTACCCATAGAATTGAATGTCATCTGTCTTCACAAAGCTATAGCTAAGAGAATTGAGGCAAGCCACACGAGCTGCTGAGACAGAGCTTGTTTGCGTTCCATTCGGCACCCCTCCTCCCTTTACCTCCTTAATATTTATTTGTGCTCGTTTTCTTTCCTGGCCTTGAATGGGGCTTAGCTCGTGTTCGGTACAGCTGTATGTTTACTGAATCTATTTCATCATGAGTCATTGTGCGTGTGTAAGTATCCTGGAAACAGCTAGTGCTTTCTTGGAAGAACAGTTGCTTTTCAGCCCAAGCACTTAAAAAGGAAATTAAGCAATTGGTCAGTTCAGTTTTTTTTTCTGAAATAGCAGTGGGTTATCTAATTCTTAGCTCTTAATTCTGTCATTAACTATTTTTTCCTAGATTATTACAGATGATATCTTTTATCACAGTAAAGTGTTAACCTTAGGATCAAGATATACAGATTTGTTGCATATTTGATATTGCTTTAAGGCTGCCAAGTGCTTAAGAACAAGTATAATTTTAATAAAAAATGGATTTCTGGGAATTTGAGTCTCAGAGCATCTTTTAATACATGTTCCATTCAATATCAATATCCTCTGGCATTAGAGCAGAAAGTATTTAAAAATCCTAAATGCAGAAGGAATCCAAATACTTAGACAACTGTCTAATATGCTTAAATCCAGCAAATATGAGAAGGTTTTTTTTGAAGTTTAAGTCCATATTTGAGCTTGCGTTGAAAGAGAATATACACCAAACCCACTATTAACATGTTGTCAGCGTCAGAGGAATTGCAAGTTAAGGACACTCAGGATTACTTTTTTTCTCTCCTGCTGGAGTTCCCCTTTGGACCCCCACTTTCCTGAAAGGATCACATAACAAAATGGATTTCTGGCACAGAAGTTTTGATTTGTCTAAAACTCTTATCACTAAGCAATAGGTGACAGCTTGCTACTATTATTTCACTTACGTATTTTGACAGATGGCACTGCAGAGTGTAATGCTCTTTTAGACTTCTCTATCAGTCTAATGGAGGTAACTGGAGGTTCTTTCAACTCTTCTCTTGGCACAAGAAGTATGTCAGTCATAAATTATCTTCTTTTTAATCATTAAGCATCTAAAACAAAATGCAAGTTCAGCTGAGCCGTTTTCCATGTACTTCCAGATAATAAGAGGTTTTTAAACTAATATTGTCAATGCCTTTTTTTTTTAAAATGCTACATTTTTTCTAATCTAAAAATGAACCCTGTAAATGAAATAAAGGGAGAGGGTTTCAGCAGATTTCAGGAATTAGAAAAAAGAGTCTGCTGAAAAAGCCTAGCTAATCATCAGTAGCCTGCTGATAAAAATTAGTCAGGGTTTCCCATCTTGAGGCCTGGAGTGAGATGTTCTGTGCTGATGTGCACCCGGCTGTAAGGCAGAAGAGGCACCTTGGCTGCAGTGCATCTGTCAACTTGGTTGACCTTCCCCCAGCGTAAGGTGTGAACTGAGTGAATTTTTCAGCAATTGTGTTTAGGAGAAACAGTCCTTAGAGAAGCTTCTGGGAAGAACCCTTAATTGACCTTGTGGGGGCTGCATTGATTTTCTCCACGTGCATCTTCATTTCTGATAAATTATAAAGCCATTAATTTGCTGAGGAAATGGCAGGGCCAGCCTGCGGCACAGATGTGACCAGAGCCGTCCTAGCACACAGTTCACAAAAGAGAGCCAAGAAGCTGGGAGAAAAATCAGCAAGCCGAGATTGTTATGGTTAGCTTCACATTCCCTTGGGAACTCTTTTAGTTGCTTCTGTTTACAGATCTAAAAGGTAATGATGTTTCCAGGATAAATAGGCTGCCTTATAGGGTAAGTGGCCATTTATTGATCTGCTAACCCACATGTATTGATTGGTTAGCCCCAAATACTGCTTCATTCTCCAAGGAGTTAACTGTGTAAATCAGGAGGTGACAAATTTGTAGTGGGGGGATTCAGCAGCCGAGGGGCTCTGACTCTTACAAATTTGACTTTGATTTGCAAGGCAGCCACTAGAGCAAAGCAGGAGCGGGATTAGAGGGAGCTACTCAAGATGTTAAAATTTATTGATGCGAATGAAATGGGTGAAATGTGCGGCCAGTATAAAACTACTCAAAATCATGAAGTGCCTCTGATTGTCTTACATGCATTGGTTTTTTTGTGTGCAGGCAGCACAACACTGAGAGAAAAAGAAACTTTAGCTGGCATTTGCAAAGAAGAGAGAGAAAAAAGCTTCCCATAAGTTTTTGCGGCACATGCTTTCTGCATTTGTTTCCGTAGCAACAAGTGAACATACACATGGTACACAATCCCTAAACTTGCAAGATCCCTGAGACCTCAGCACCTGAACTGATAGGAAATACAGGGTTTAAGTTGCATGGCTTCTCATCCAGCTTTTACCTATTTTACAGAAAACTACAGCACAGCAATTTAACTGTTAATATTTTCTCCTGTAGTTTGGGGAACTGTGTAATATTTAATGGGGCACTTTGATAGGTCTGTACAGTCAGAAAAATCTTTCTCAAGAAAAGAATTTTCCTTTACTAATTCAATCCTACATGCAGGAAGGCTTGTCACCGAATCACTTGAAAAAGGCCAAGCTCATGTTCTTCTACACCCGGTACCCAAGTTCCAATATGCTGAAAACTTACTTCTCAGATGTAAAGGTAAGAAAATCTCTTTTTCCCCCTTTCTCCTTACTAATGCCATATTTGCTCATGAAATGGTATTGTGTTATCATATTAGAGATTAATATTTCTGGGTGTATAAAGGTTACATGGGACTTTATTTGTTTGTTCTGCTTGTTGAAGTATGCCCTGCTCGTGCCTGGATGAGGAAAAGGGGATGTTTCTAAATTAAAAACTTTTTTAAAAAAGAGAAATTTTAGAGTGAAGTAAGAATAATTATTACAATAAATTAAAGGGTTTTCATTATATATCCTGTTAGAAAAGGAGATTTCTGTGGTGGTAGAAATGTACTTCCAAGAACATTTTGGAGCAGTTCTCAAGTGCTCCCTTATTGTTTCATTTCGGTTGGTTTCCTCATATTTGTGCTTACATAAGCAGAGTGTAGAATCCCTTTCTTTCTGTCAAAAAGAAACAGTACATTGAAATTCTCCATGCAGAAGCTGCTTAAAAACAAAAGTGATGATTGTCTCTTATTTACAACTTAATTTGTTGTTGATGCAGAGTACACTGAGCATAAGGAGGATGAATAAAGTGACAGATTCAGGCCACATTATTCAAATGAGGATATGAAAGCTGTCGACATACAGCTGCATCCTCCCTCATTCTACAGAATATTAGGACCTCCTGATTTTTTTTCTAAAAGTAATTGTTCCTTCACATCAACTTGATTTTGTGTTAATCATCTAAGTTTTTTTATAAAAACACATAGATTGTGTTTTAATGATTATAATGGTATGCATGGTGTCATTATCTAAGTAACTTTATAAACATTACATTAGCTTAAATTAGTTTGTTACATATCCCCCCACCCTAAACAAATTATGGAAATCCTTCTTTTAATCACTTTTGGGTTATGGGGTTTTTTTGGTCTTAGTGGAAGATTATACCACAGGTTGTGAACTTGGCCCAGTTTCTCTTTGGTCAAGTTTCTTGGCAGTTTTTCCCTTTTTTTTCTTTTTTTTTTTCATTTAATGTTGCTTGCACATCTCAGTACGCTTCTGCCCCTTGCAGCCGTGTCCTTGGAGGTTCCTCTTATTCAATGCCATGTGCTGAGCGGGCGGTGACAACGTTTATAAAAAGGAGGAGGAGAAGCCATACAGGCACTTCCTAGGCTAAATGGCTGGTCAAGAATCATTAAACACACACTAAAAAAGCTGCAAATGGCGCAGCGGGCCAAGTGGAGGGTTTGCTCTCAGAGTGGATCCACCTGGAATGGAAAAATCAGAGCGTTTCAGGCAGCACTGCTCCAATGAACTGCCACAGGCAGATGTAGTGCTGGCAGTGCTGCCCAGGAGGATCCTGCTCTGGGGCTACCCTGCACCTTCACCCCTGTGTTCACACAGCCAGGTATGCCAAAGGGGGGATATTTTTTTCCCTGGTGTTTCTGCTTAATTTCCTCTTTTTAGGAAGGTACATACTTGAGTGTTTGCATGCACAAGGTAACTGACTTCTGATAAAGTTGCGTAAAATACAGAAATTTGCTTTTGTGTCACCTCACATTTATACAGCACCCTATACAGGAGAAACCCAAAAGGGCTTCACAAACCACCAGTGCGGGATGGGGTCATTCATCCAAAAGTGAATGCTCCCACCTCCCTGGGGACACATGACAGCCATGCGGGGTTAGCAGAACCACAGAATCAGGGGTGTAAATATTAGATACGCTAATCTTTTCTTGGGCTTTTCCATATCTTTAAATGCTTCCAAGTGCTTAGCATGTGTTTGCAGTTTCTCGAGCCAAAGGATGCTCCCCCTTTAGCCCACGTGCAGTCCCATTAGCTTCACCCCTCCTACTTACGGAAGCAAGAGGACATAATTTTGCTTAAATGGAGCCAGAACGTCCTTGTGGTTTAAGCAGGTGTCCCCTACTAGTGCCGATGGGGACTGCTGCTTGCCACTAGAACGCTCTCATCCGTGAGCTGAGAACACATATGTAAATAGGTACCCTAATGAGACGTTTCCATGTGCTGTGCTGGCCAAATGTTTGGTTCTGAAGATCGTGGCTATATTAATAAAGATGTATGCGTAACATGTAATACTTGAAGCAATCGTATTTAATTTCATTACTAATTGCCCTTAAAAATGAAAAGAAACTGTATTAACACAGTGATTTATTTCAGGAATTTAAATAGGAGAAGAAAGCTTGGGAACAATTTGAATATCAGGGCCAGGCCCTCAGGGGGAAATAAATGCATATAGCTGTGCTGGAAGCAAGGAAGATGTACT
>VXBX01004089.1:280267-295267 GCA_013400415.1 Scytalopus superciliaris
TATGGCATGACAGAGGAATAGTATAGCTACAAGAGCACATGTAACTGCAATGCATGCAAAAAATGATCAGAAAGAAAGAAAAAGGTCACGTTCTTCTAGTTTACTCAGCAACTGATGTAAAAATCACTAAGTCAGCATAAGGTGTAAAGGGGCCAACCAATTAAACATACCAAAGTCCACTGTGTCGATTGTGACACCTACGCATCAAAATAACTATTCCTTATGCCTCCCATAAAGCATTCCACATTTTTTAATTATGAGAGCATGGCGGGCTGGGGGTGGGGAAGGGGCAATGCTAAAAAAACCAAAACTACTTTAAAGACTTGGAAAACGGTTGGATGCAGTGTCATTACCCTTCAGTTATTTGTCCTGGAATTTCTGGGCCATATACATTCTCCCCTCATCTGATACACTAACATAATTTGCCAGCTGCTTCCCCCACCCCCCTGCAGTAGAAAGACAGAGACATGGGTTTAAAAGGTGGTGGGGAAGGGGAGGAAAGAATGCTTTTTGAAAGAAATGGGGCTGGGGGAAGGAATGTCAGTGCTCTTATCCTTCTTACTGTTTAAATTTAACAGTTCAACAGATGCATTACCTCTCAGCTCATCAAGTGGTTTAGCAATTTCCGTGAGTTTTACTACATTCAGATGGAGAAGTATGCACGGCAAGCCATCAACGACGGGGTCACAAGCACTGAGGAGCTGTCTATAACCAGAGACTGTGAGCTGTACAGGGCCCTCAACATGCACTACAATAAAGCAAATGATTTTGAGGTAGGCACTGATCTTTGTTTCTGTGTGTGTGGGTCACTCCGAGGCCCAGGGTGCCTTTAAAATAATGTACCTTTTAGTTGTGGCCATGACCAGTGGAATCTCGGCATTCCATGTCCCTGAATGATGCTAATTAATCTTCTTAGACCTGGTAGCTGGAGACTTACGTCTCACTAGGACTCGACAAGAGATAAAAGTTTTTACCTTTTTTTAAAAAGTTTCTTAGTTTCAACTTTTTGAAGTTTCCTTTAGGAGGGACAGCAATGAAAGAAGTCACCTCACAGCTCTTCTAAAGCTCCATAATTGTGTGATCAAACACTCTGCTTTCCTTCATTTGATTTATGGAATTGAAATGCATTTGCTTTGTCCAACTGCAGGATAAAATGAGTACTCAAAGTAAATGCTCTGTTTTCTGCTGTAACAGGTTTGTGGCTTTGATTAAGATTCCTGTTTACAGGCCAGCCTGGTAGCTGAGCAGACTATTGTTATCATTAACATGCTGACCCTCGGCGATACCACGGGAGAGTGTTTCTCCCTGCTGAGGATGGCAGTTTGCATTGTTCAGGTAGTCAGATGTAATGATGCATTTGAACAGGGTGTGCATGCGGGGGAGGCTCGAGTAATCCCATCTCTTGGTGGAGTGGGAAAGCAATGGTGGTACTAATAATTTCTTTTTTTGTCTGCACCTTTCACTCAGGGTCAAGTTGTATAATGACCCCCCTCCTGTGAAAAAAGTGACATTTGTCAGCATAAGGAGTGTAGTTTCCTACCTAAAATCCTTCCAAGGGATTTTTAGCAGTGCTTGTTTTCACAGCACATAAGTTCAGATGGTGCAAAAAGTCTATGCAAAAACTTCCTCATCTTTCTTGGCTGCTTCCTGCTCTTCTGGGCTGGCAGAGTTTTCTGGGAAATGGTGTTGCATGGAAAGGGCAGGTGAAGAAAGAAAGGAGAAGATGATGTTCCTTGAGGGTTTTACCATTCATTGTGAATGATGACAATACCCAGACTTTGTGTTTGGTGTGCTGTGACCCCCCCATGGTCTCTGGCACTGCTAGGTACTCACATGCACAAGATAGGAGACTCCCACTCCAAGAGGTAGGTCTGCCTTCATACTAAGGCATAATCACTAAATACAGGAACAGAGAAGGAAATACACAAAGAGATAAGTGTGACCAACTTTTTCCTCCTGCTTAAATTCCCTAAAGTTTTTTTCTTCCTAGCTTTTTTTTCTGTTTGCAGAACATAGGCTGAAATGTTCTTTGTCCTCAAAAGTCTCATATCCTTGATGATTTCTAGTGATTGCAGTCTCCTTGGCCAGGGGGTAGGAAAGAAGCCCCTTGGTTTGTTTTCTGCTTTCATGGAGGGAAAGAGATATTATAAATGGTGATTGCAGATTCATTCACTTAACCTTCCTTGTGTTAGTTAGTGTAATGAGAATTTCCTAGAGGTTTAAGTCTTGTTTCTGCACTGAAGATCTAGCAGTTAGAAGAACATTAAGCTGTATGGTGCAGTTTTTAATTAGACAATGTAACTTTTCCTGATAAATACCCATCCCCTCCCCCACACACTGCCAAGCAAAAATGACAAGTACTGTAATGTTGAAATTGGATCCAAAAGGATTTAGCAAACTGAGCATTTGCCATATTTAGCATCATCAAAGTTCCTTCCTCTCATACTTCAATGATGCTTTGCTGATCTTCTGATTAGTCTGATAAGCCGTTTCTCTTAAATCACCTACACTATTATTCCTAAAACCTCCCCCTTTATGTGTTTTTGGGTCGAATGCATGTATATACTTCTTGCATATACTCCTAAACTGACTATTAGCAAAAAAATGCTAAAGCTTTTGGTCCATATGTGGATGGTCCATATCACGCTGTGTTCAAGAGTTTGTGATACGTGTTCCTTTTCCTGCACATTGCCACTGACAGCTTGTAGGAAAGTCAAGTAAGATGTTTAACAAACCACATGTCCTATCATTTTTAGCTTTGCCATTGTACCCTTGTGGCTGTGAGCCAGAGACAGATCCAATGCCTCCCCCAGTGTGGTGCAACTTTGCCTGTGTTCTGTGTGTACGCATGTGTGTGTTTGTGTAGCCAGTTCCACATTTCTCTCTCACAGTACAGTTAGCTGGAGAAATGTGTTGAGCTGCACAAAGCAATTAGAAGCTAAGTTTTGAAAGGGAGAGAAAAAAACCCAAGGGTGGTTAGTTGTTTTTTTTTGGTGGAAGGGGAAGATGTTTCTCTGTTCTGGGGCCATTCTTCCAGGGAGGAGGAAGGTGGGTTGTCCTGGTGAATGAAAGCCACAAATGTCAGTGTCCCAGCACAAATGTTGAAGTTGGGTCAGAAAGGGAGGACAGCTTGCTGTGCCACTTGATATCTACCTCATCTGCAGTGTTGCCATAGGGGTTTGAATGCCAGCTGCAATAACTAAAGTCAGGTATTGTTGCTATGCATTAAAAAAAAAAGAAAGAAAAATAAAACTTAAATAATTTTGTAACTCTCTTTCAGAATCTGTCCTAACACAGGTCATCAGAGCTCACAGTTGTGACTGTGGCAGGATGATTGAAAACAAGGGGGATACCATGCTGTGAATTAAAATAAAAATATGGTTAAAAAAATGAGTTAAAATGCAAATATGGTTAAAAAACATAAGAGGGTTTCTTTTCTTATTTGTGTACTTAAAACAAGCAGAAGAAATTGGCCTGAGGACAATACCTGAATTTTAGCCTTGCTTTGGCTCCCACTCCTCAATCATCCTTGTTCCCTGGCATTTTTTAGTAGTTACCATCATTCTCCATGTATTAGCGTCTCTCTGCACAATGCCTGTTCCTTTTCCTTGTGGGCATTTAACGACTCAGTCTTAGTTCTGAAGTCTCGGGGTCTCTCTGTGTTAGCAATTTCACTCTGTGCCCTCCTGCCTACTCCTTACACTTGCCCTGCTCCTCTGCGTAGTGAACAAATGAGCACCAAAGCAAGTCCCCACACACGCCATCTTTCTGAGCTCAGCCTGCCTGCTGCTTCACGGGAACTCGCCCGATTTTGCAGATGTAGTTATTGAGATTGATCACAATAGTGAACCGTCTGCCAAGCTGCTGTATTTTCACAAATACGCTGTATGCAGTTTTGGTACAGTGGGGCTTGACGCGATGATTGCCTCTTTCATGGTGCTAGTTACGGCACGTCATCGTTTTGAAGGGGGAGAAAACCATTTTAAAGAAGTTTGCTCTTCTTTTGGCAGGAATGTACTAGTGGGGAAAATCTAATTAAGACCAGTTGTACTCAGGTCTTAGCAGAATATTTAACTTAAGACATTCTGAGTTAGTCCCATAAAAATCAATGAGATGATGTAAAATAAGTCAAATAACACCACCTATAAAATCTAAGTAATAATCCAGTCACATAAGTGGCCTGTGAGCCCTTGAGGGGAGAGCAGGCTGCCAACATTTTCAGAAGTGATGATGATTTTAGGTCAATTTCATTTTGGGGATGCTCAATGAGAATCACTTTGTCAGGAGGTCCTTAACGGTCCATTCCCTGAAAATGAAGTGTGCCCAGCGCTGCATCCAAAAATTAAGATATCCTAAATTATCAAAAATGCTGGCCACTCATGCTTATTTTAGATACCTGCGTTCTTCCCCAGTTTCATCTGCAGTATTCATCTTGAACTGAATTGCTGTTCATCAAAAGGAGAATTAAAGTCCTCGAACCTGATTCTCATTTAAACTAAGGCCACTTACGAGTGGTTTTGCAATACATACGCACTGTAAAGTACAGTTTATAACCACCCTAATACTCTGGAGCCGTGCAAAGTGGCCTCAAGAGAAGTGAAAATCAAGTCTGTAACTTGCTAACTTAAAACTCAAAGGTTGTTCTTTCCATACAAACTGCCCTGCCGTGGCAGTCTCCACGCTTCTGGTGGTACCAGCAGTGAGCACAGACTAAAAGGACAGTTGTTTGTTTCAGTATTGGACTCCTCACATTTTTTCCCTCAGCTGTATACTTCCTCCTTCAAGGGCTTTATTGTTGTAGTGTTTCAACATCGTTCTCGGCATTCTTAAAGAGAGTCGGAAGGCCGCTGTCTGGTGATCTGCAGCAAGGAGAGTAATGCTACTTTGGCAATTTAAGAATAACAAATGTAACTGTTCTGACTGCTCTGAAGAGAAACTGAAGCATAGGTGTCCAGATGGTACTTTCTTTTTCACTCAAAAATCTTGGTTTCAGGAAATTTAATCGATGCCCTCTGGCCTTTTTCTTTCTCTTTTTTGTTGTTCCTCCCCTCCCCCCCGCCGTAATTTTGAAGAGGCTCTCTTGTGAAACAGCAGAGCTTTCCTTGAAACTGCACAGGACATGAACCTGGTTTTTAATCAAGTAACAAAATCCATGGCTTGCAATAGAAGGTCTGTGCGTTGCATGTATCAATTAATGCTTATTAATCAGTTTTTGCAGTTAGTTGAACTGCAGACTGTAGTTGGAAGCTATTAGGGAGAGACTCGCAAGAGGAATACTGTTGCAGGACTACACTCGGTTTTGCTGTTTGTGTCCTTTGGAATCAAGGTGTTTGTATAATGAAGTTGGCACGTTGATATATGATCTATTTTTTAATGTCATTACAATTTTAGTTCCCTCTGCCTTTTTGTCATTGGGTTACATTTAAGCACAGCAAGATCAACTTTAAACTTCCTTACTCAACAGCTTTATTAGTTATAACGTACCGTGACCTTTCTCAACATTCTTAAAGAAAAAGATACAGTGTAATGTCACTTTACTTTGCTTATTGTTCTTTGTTGTGGTGAACAAAGCATTTTCTACAGTGGCTATAGCACATAATTATACAGCTTTCAATAGCGGTGTCTTGGCACATATCAAAGTTCAGAAGAGCCTTTAGAAAAAAAAAGATGTTTTGTGGCAGCCTAGGGAGGGTCTCATCTTTCCTTCAGAAAATAGTTCAAGGCTCTTCTGTCAAGCTTCCCTACTTAGAGCTTTTTCTCCTCCTGCTTCATAAAGTTTAAAGGGGATTCAGTGGAGTTCTATGATCTATTTCCTTTGAAAGATTGTTCCTTTGCACAGAGAAGTCCTTTGACTTCAAGAGTTCACAGATTCATGTCTTTAGGTATCATATGTCTGACCTTATCAGTTACTCTATTTAATGTAGGAGAAAAAGTCTCAACTCTTTGTGTTTGTCTGTTTTGCCTCTGTGAAATGATTTGGTGAAAAGACCATCCTTTTTAACACACCACTGAGAGGCCGTTTCTGACTGTAACCTACCCTGTGGTTCTTCTAAAAAAAAAAAAAAAATTGTCCTTGTGTTTTGTGTATGGATGATTTCACAGTGAGAATAGAATTATACGAGGACAGACACACATAAAAAAATCTTTTGCTCTTTTTTCCTAAATGATCTATTGGCTATTTTGGTGGCTGCTACTCTGGTTCCCCAACAGGCACAACCATTTAACAAACACAGAGATAGCGGTTGGAGTGCTGGGCCAGCAGTAGGTTTTCCCTTGCTTCGACCTACCCCAAAGGCCTTCATAATTAATTGTCCTTCAGAGATGAGGAAAGTTCAGAGACAGTGTGTGTAGCGATGTCTATTGTCTGACATTCAGTTCTCCTTCCCTCAGCTCTTTTTCTTCATTCCACAAAGGGTTATCAATAGGAGCAGGGAGCAAGCTCTCTTCTAACAGCTGCTGGTGGTGGCTGTAGCTTTCTGTGGAAGGTATCATTGTGTTCAGCCATCTATGGATTAAATGGCTGGAAAAGTTCTAACAACCCTTTCAAACGGGCGTGTTTATTTCATCTAGATTACACAGACCTATTTAGCTAATTAAAAACTTTCTCAGAACCCCTTCTCTCCTATTCAAGGGAAGAAAAAAAATTAAAATGCTGCTGTAATTATGAAGAATGGCTGCAACGAAACTTTGTTAAATAAATGAAAAATTTGATCTGTCAGCTTTGATCAAAACGCAACCAAATAAGCACAGGCTTGTTTGTTGAGTTGTTCTGTGGTTTTGGTTTGTGGTTTGTTTGGGTTTTGTGTTTTTTTTTTCTTAGAGGGAAGCAAGGTGCACAGTAGAAAAAGCATAAAAGAAAACATTGATATAAGCTGAAACAGAAACAAACGCTCACCCAATTTAAAAAACTGCCACAGTTCATATACTGTTTGTGCTCCTAACATCAAAGTGCAAAGATGCTTGAGTTTGCTAAACAGATTATTAATATTGTTGTGCCTTCTGTGATTAATTTAGAATCCACTGTGGCATAATTATTAAATTTCATATACAACAGAACAAAGTTATATACATGCTTCCTTGTTTTCCCTGATGATATGCTAAACAAAGATATGGTGGTGTTAGTAGATAGGCAAGAAGTACAGTCAAATTAGAGCTGTTTATTAACAATCGTTATGTTACTGCTCCAATTAATTGGGCGAAGCCAAAAAGGACAAATACAATCATTCTTCCACTGAGCAGTTTAACTAGCAAATTAGGGAGGTTTTAATAATTTTTTTTCTCTTAAAAAAAAAAAATGAAAAAGAACTCCACTCTGGACCTTCACCTGTGTTCTTCCTACATGCATTACTTTGCAATGGAAAGAAATAATCATATAAAACATTTTCTGGGCTCCATTTCACTTCCTGACATTAAGGACCACACAACAATCAAGATCAATTATTGTACTGATTAAGTTATTATGTCTGGCGTTTTGAAACAGGTTTTCTGTATTTAAGAAGAAATTGCATACAAAGTAGATGCAGCTAATACAGTAATGCAAAAAAAGATCATAAAAAATTAAAGTTATTCTTATGAATCTTTCATTAGAAGCAATGAAAAGGGACATTGGTGAAGCCAAGTGCTTTGTTCTTCTTGTAGGGCCAGATCCTGCAAACAATTATGTACTTGAGTGTTTCTTCTGTGAGAGTCCTGTTGGTGCCATCAGCCTATCTCCTTCTCTTTCACACTTTACCCAATTAGGCCCGTGGATTACTGGTAGTATTGTGCTACTTTATCAAACAGACGTTCCCTTCAAAATTTGACAAAAGTTCTGTAAAAAATATACCACAAAATCACACAGCTGTACAGAGGCAAATACTTGCTTTTTTGCAGGAAGAGCTGTTGTGAAATGATTTAAGGCTACTCAGAGCTTTTCAGATTACTCCCCACCGCAAATAACATGTTAAGTACTAAATTGCCCTAAGCGGTGTTTTATTACTGATCAATAAAATAGTAATCTCATCTTTTAGCATGGAAAAATATTTTAGTGGGATTTGTCCTGGTTTAGTTCATGGATAGCAGTAAACCAGAAAGCAGAATTCTCACCACCCCCACCCCAGCCCCACAGAAAAAATAAAATCAAACCCCATCCTCGTTTGTTTCTAGCTTTGCTTTGGGGGAATCCTAGGATTGTTCCAGCTGAATGGTGTTGGGTTTCTGTTCCTGTGTGCCTGTGTGCATGTAGTGATGACGTGCTGTGTTTTGGTTTGGGGTTTTTGTTTTTTATTTTTGCTTCTTTTATAATTATTTATTGTACTCATCTTTATTGCCCCCTCCTCTCCTCAAACAAAACAAAAAAACATTCCCCTTCTCCCCCCACCAAAAAAAAAGGAAAAAGAAAAGAAACCAACAGAAACAAAACAAAACAAAACTTGGCAAACTCTTCTGACTCCTACTGTCATTTCATTTTGCATTCAACAAGGGGTAGTGGGAATTGAAACGTCAACTGGAGATCGAGAAAAGCACCAATTTATAGTGTGTTAGCCTTGCACAATTCAAGATTTCTTTTGATAGCTGCACACATTATACCCAACATCTCGCCACTCTCTTGTGGCAGTTGTGAGGAATGGCTGTTTCTTCCCGTGTGTGTACTACAGGCCTCTAAAGACCCTTATTTATTCTCTCCCATGTCACCTTGTGTACAGTCTGGTCTGTGACACTGATGGTGATTATGTCATTATTTTGCTCTGGGGGCTTTGGCACATCTGCAGAGCTGATGCACATCTTCTTTGTTACGCTGGCATACGTCCCATATCGCAAATGCTTCATTAGCCTTACTGCCTGCCTCCTTGCCAGACAAGAATACCCAAATCCAAGCTTCTTTTTCCTCTGGTCTTTTGTGTCTGTGATGAGCCTTTATTCATCTTCCTAGTTCTTCCCTGTTTTCTATTTTTCTGTGTAAAACCGATTTCCAGATGTCCGTTGTTCTCCAAAAGCCCATCGTGGATGAGGAGTGAGAAGCAAGGTGAATTTTAACCCATGTCATCCCTCACTCACTTAAAGTCTTATCCTTTACAAGCTGAAATGCTTTTTCATTCATTCTACATCTAGCAGGAGTTTGTTAGGCTGTTCAATTTTAAAACCTGATGTTTGGGGGCTGGGGAGGGGAAGGGAGAAAAAGGAAAAGAAACCGGTGATTTCTCTTGCCATTTAATAAATCCTAGTTGTGGTAATGGGTAACATGCAAGTTGCACATGTTTCTTCCAGACTCCCTTAATTTCTTTTAGAGGACGTAGCTAAATTTCTCACTCAGAACTTTTAGAGAAGCAGCACTGTCTAGCAAAGGAAGAGGGTGTTCATGAGACCTGATCAGCTGTAATTTCTTATATCCTGTTTTAATGTGTCACATTAGAAGGTCATAGAACATTTTGTACTGTGAAAATTGAGGAAAATGTTTGATCTTCTAAACTTAATCTAAGCTGTTCTGTACAAATGTCGTACCAAAGAGATGTGAAATAGTGGGTTAGCTTACTAGTCTTGTAAGATTTTCCCCTCTGCATCCCACCCACCCCCGTGCATTTTCTTCATGACACGGAACTAAATTCTGGGCTGGATTCTCAGTGTTTGGTGTAAATCAACTCCAGAAATCATTGCAGCTAATTAATCTATGCCAGCCAAAGAGCTGTCTTTTGCTGTGTTACTATACATTCAAGTGTGTGAATATATGTTAAAGGTTAATTGGAAAAAAAGTTTCATTTAATTTTTTAAAACTAAAAATGAATTGCAGCACTGGATTTGGAGTCACAGAGCCATCATGTTTATGGATGTGGGGTGGAGGGGGGCATTGTTTTTATTTCTGTAAGGCGCACTTGCCAAAAGAGGAGGTCGCAGCCGATACCGTCTCACAGTGTGGGGTCAGGGCTGTGTGACTGACTTTAACAGAAGTCTTACAGATAGAATTGCCCGTCCTATAGGACTATGAATAGGTCACCTTCACGCAGAACACTGTTTGCTTGATATATTCAGTGTGTTTCAAAATGGACAAGAGTCAGGCTCTGTAATGTGAATTAGCAAACTGTCAAAAACCTTTGGAAACCATGGGGGTTTAGGAGCATTGTGACCCATGCTAGTTTCTCGGCCAGCTTTCTGGGGTCCTGTTCTTTCTCAGAGCAGATATCCCTGGGCTGAGAGAGCACTGGCAGAACAGCTCTGCTTGCTGAGACACCTTCCAGCATTGGTGTGGAGCGCAATGGGGACGCTGTTTTCAAAGATACTTTAATCTGTAAGGGCAAATATTGAGGCTGTGAGGAAGTAGCAGCAGGATATTGCAGGGGTCCATGAGGACTGTGTGTTTCTTGCCTGAGTGAGACAAAGCGAATCTGGGAGGGGAAGGAGCTACAGTTCATAGCATTAGTAACATTAATAGCACAAGAAGTGAAGAAATACTGTTCCGTCCAAGCAGGAGGGAGTCTTCAGAGTACTGGATCACTTTCAATAGTTACACATAGCCCTTCACCTGCAGCACTAGAGTATAGCTGAATTTTGTGTGCAGAGAGAGCCTGGTGTCTTCCAGGGTGGGTGGGTGAGAGATAGGACAGCCAGAAGGATTGGATGAAGGTAATCAGCGTTTTGGAGATGATTTCTCCCTGTAGATATGGAAAGGGCAAGGTTCAGCTTTCTTATCTGCAGAGGGGGAAGGTACACAGCCGGGCTCTGACTCGTTTTGTGTGCCCTCTGCGGGGGGGCTGTTTCAAGGCTCTGGTGGAAATGTGCTGTCACAAGAAGCTGTGTCTAGGTGGTGGTCCAGAGTGCTCAAAGAGGTGGCCTTGAACTAGTCTCTCTAGTTAGTGGAGAGGCTTTGTAAAGAGCAGCAAACCAGGGTGGCATGCTCTCTGTTGCTAAGTAGAAAGGCTGCTGCAATTGGGACTTAGGGCAGAACTGTGGCATAGACATAATGCATTTAAAGCAATGTTCTACAACTCCAGAAAGTTTTTAGAGGAGAAAGGGAAAATCAACATTGTAAATAAGAGGTCTTTAACTGCCAAGTATCAATGTTCAGTGGGGCGGGTGGAGGAGAAGCTGAAGCAGCTTATCTCTTGGAATTGCAGAGAAGGCTGGCTCCATCACAGATGAGGCCCAGCCTCGAGGTTATCTAATCCAGTCCTGTCTGGAGTCACACCATTTCCTTCCACAAAGGATAAAGAGGAGTTAAATGAGTGGGAGCTCAGTCCATTAGGATGTAAGACTTTGTCTTCTGACCTCACAGGCTTGCAAGTCTCACTGTTCCCTAGCAGGTCCAGCACTGAAGCTTGTAATGGTGTTTGTAGCCCAGTGTGGCTGGCTGTGTAGCTCAAGGTGGAAGAGATGGAGCAGATTAACCCATCACAATGGGCTCTGACTGCTCATCAAAACACTGGGAGAAGGTTTGTCAGAATTGTTCAGCAGGAGTCTGAGCTGGTGGAGACACCTTTATTTGCAACACCCCTCACCCACAACCATGCACAATTTCCTTTTCCTTGTTCATACCCACTGCCATAGGAAGAGGAAAGGAGGTACCCTGCTGCCAGAGGGCATGCTTACCACCTTCATGACACCCCCAGAAGGACCCTGGTGACTGCCTCTTTCCTTGCCAGACTGATTAAACACCACCTGCTTCCCATCCCTCTCCCCTAGATCCCTCCTTATTTCCCCCCACCTCAACACATGCAAACCAAGGGCACAGTTGGAGTTTTTCAGACAAGAAGACAAAAGTGACTGCAATGCAGAGAGATGGGAACAGTGTGCAAGAGCAAGCAACAGCAATTATAGATGTGTGTGTGTGTGTATATATAAATATATATATATGTAAGCTGTATTCTAGATGAATAAGCATTTTAATTATCTCTTCTACTATAGTGTTGGTGGTTCCCCTATGGGGCCAAATTCTGCTGAACATAAAAAAATCCCTGCCCATTACAAGCTCTGTGAACCAATTTGCCTCCATATCCAAAGTCTAACTAGAAGTTTCTGCATGCCTGTCTGTTTCACACATGGAAATACACCATGAAAGTGGAGGACGTACTGCTGGTGAGGGACATACCTGCTTATCAAAGTCCAGACTGTGCCTCCTGCTCCTTCTGAGTAACACACCACATTCCCATCTGTCTGATGTGTCCAGAAGAGTATGCAATAACCTTTCTGCTGAGCCAGAATTGGGTGGTCATCCCTGCACTTACTTTTCTGGACAGGTTTTCTGTGGGCGCCTGTATGTGGTACCTGCCAGGATTTGGCAGCAGGGTACATAATATGCTGCTTGGCATTGTAGGCAGCCTCTTGTAGCAGATTGCATTTCACCACAGTGGACTGAGTTAGACTATTCTTGTGTGTGAGTTTTATTTCTCCTTCAGTTTTAGTATGAGACAGCTTCTGGGGTGTGACAGTAACCCTCCTGTGATTCTTTCTTACATTTCCCAATGCACACAAATGCCCAGCTATCATAAGCTATAGGAACCTTAGTGATTTTTCCATTCTACAGCAGTGCCACTGGCAATACAGCAAGTTAAGAGCAATCAGAGTTTCCATTAGAAGCCTCTACATCTCATGCAGTTCTAATTCGTCAGTAAGACAGAAGGAAATTTAAAAATCTTCCTGGTAAAATGCTGTTGATGATTTTTGAGGGCAGGGAAAGGGAGAACTGAATTTTAGGGTGCAAAAAGTCTGAACAAATTGGAAATGCAGAGGCCTTTTTGTTTTGTTTTAGCCTGCTCTACTCTCAGCTCTTACCAAGTTTAAAAACTAGCACATTAAAACCGTGGTGTAGCTCTGTTTCCACGATGGAGAGGCTGATCCCCTGAACCATGGGCACAGCAGTTCTGGGACAGAGATCCTCCAGGGGTGCAGTGATGTGCATGGGACTGGATGCCTCTCACGTACTGTGAAATGGGAAGATGGGTCCTACCAGGGAGGCTCCCGAGAGGCAGCCAACGGGGTTTCAGCCTGGCGAGCTGCAGAAGCGCTGCTGTCTGCGCTCAGCCGGGGCACGCAGCACCAACGGTGCTTGGTGCTCCAGCCGCGCAGGGAGCCTGCAGAGTACTTCCCAGTCTTTATTTGTGGAAAAGCTTAATTGAAATGCAAGTGATTAAATCTAATGTATCATGCAGTATCCATTTTCACTGCACTACCACTTTCACTTCCCTGATATTATCAGGCATCTCAGCAGCCCCACTGTCAGTTTTTTCCCTTGTAAAAGCCATGCCCATTCTCTCTCCTCTTCATGAGCTTGGCAGAGGAGATAACAGTAAGCCAGAAGTAGATTACTAGTGCCCTAAACTCTCCTCAAGGGATAAGGGATCTCAGGTTTATTTTAAACAAACACTTTTCAAATACATTCTTAAATCATTTGAGAGTCATGTGTTTTCCAGCTTTTTACAAAGAATGAAAAACCTACAGTGCAACAGTAAATGCAATAAGCAACCTCTGTTGTTTCCCTAGTTTTTCTCTTTTGAGCTGGACTCGGGCTAATGCTTTTCCCCTCCGAACATTAGTGAAGTCCCAAGAGAGTGGCCTTCTCTTTGTGTGAAGAACAGACTTTCCTGAAGGGCCACCCAGTTTCTTGTCCATTTTTTTCTCCTTCCAGAAAACCAGTTTTTTGTCCATTTTTTTTTTCTTTCCAAAAAACCTGTTTAATTAACAGATTTTTACAGCAGGACTTGTGAGAGGAAACTTGAAGGCCATAAATGCAGACTGTGGTGGCACCAGAGAGCTGCTGATGTAGCTGGGGGGACTGGGACACATGTAGAGGTGGGCAAATGGACACTCTGCATTCTAGAAAGGTGCTGCTTGGGAGAAACACATGCTTACTAGAGTGTCCAATAGTTGAGGTATTTTTCATTTGTGTTTTTAAAACAAAAGCATCCTTTCCAACTATTTCCCTCTCCTCATAAGTGATAATGGAGGAGGCATTAGCCTTTCCATCGCCTGAGCCAACCTGTTTTTTTCTAAGAGGTGTCCAGGATGTTCAGCCAATTGAGTGATCTAATTAGCTGAAAATTGTTAATTTCCTTTACCTTATAAAGCACCTAACACAGAAACTGTTAAATAATGTTAAGTGTCAGACTTAAACTGAGAACACTGGGCCATATGCTGCCGTGGCTTTCACGCCAAAAAGTGTAGCAACTTACTCCAAAACCTGCCTCCAATTCCTGTGTAGAAGCCAAAGCCTCCTGCTTGATATGCTGCCACACCAACTCGCAGTGCTAGGATGGTCCCGCTCAGCAGCTCGCTGCCCTTGGGGAACAGAGTATGTGGCTGAGGGGAGGTGACGGTCTGGATAAACGTGGCAGGAGCCAGGGCACCAGCGAGGTATTGCAGATGCTGCCCTTGCAAGCACAGGAAAACCAACGGTAGGGCAGTGCTGCTCAGAGTGGTGTTATCCTGGAAAAGACATCAGATCTGTGCCTGGAGCTGCTAATGGCAGAAATTCCTTGTCTGCAGAGGGCCAGGTGGATAGGTGAGCTGCCTTGTAGCTCTTTGTTATAGCAGGGGGTTCCCTGGGTTGGTAGAATGCATGCAAGGAAAGGGCTGATCTGAGTGTCATCAGCCTCTGCGAGCCCCCAGAAGAAGTGTGATGCCTCACCACATTACTGCTGACATCACCCTAATATTGCTCTGATGCAGTGTCTTACAGGTAGGGAGGGAATGCAAAAGGGCTTGTCCTTGATAAGTTTTCTACATGACCTAGGCTGTGTGTATTGAAATGCTGGTTTAGGTGCCAGCTTTCCCTAAAATCACACAGCCTTAAGTCTTTCTCCTGTGAGGAAGAGGCTCAGGCCTATGTGTGGGTGACCAAGTGAAGTTTCTCAATCATCTCCTTTAAGAAGGTTGCTCTCTGCCCCCAAAGTTCACCTTACCCTGACTTTGGGGGTGGGGGTTGCCGGTGCAAATCTAGTTTGTGCCATATATGAGGTTTTCTTGGCAGAAGTATTTCTCCTGAATCTGTTCTGCTGTTGCTGTACCTGTGCTGGTATGGACAGCTGTGCACAC
>VXBX01004089.1:300267-307398 GCA_013400415.1 Scytalopus superciliaris
GTTAGGTGTAAAGATGCAGTGAATAGGTCGCCATCACTTAGGGTCAGGGAAATGCCACCCCCAGATGCATAATTAACGTGGCTGACTGATTAATTGCCCACTGAAAAATGTAACTACCCATGCATTTAAATATTTATTTTCAGGCTTTGGACTTCACTAGTATTTTCTTTATTAGGGAAAAAAAAAGCAAACAACAAAAACCACTGCAGATACTCTTTCTAGAAAGAAAAAGTGTTGGCTGACGTACCATCCTGTGGGGACTAATCACAATGGAATTCACAGTACAACATGGAAAGTAACGTGTGTAATCCAGTCTGACATGAAAAATTGCTAATAACATCGCAAAAGGAAACAGCTATGAATGGCTCTAATGCCTGAGGAGTAGGGGAGATTCGTGAATTTGGCATTACAAGGTGAGGCATCCAAAAGAAGAAGCTTGAAGTGTTGTGTCTCTTCAAAGCTGCCCACAGAGCTTTGTTCACTATTGTTTGTGGGCTGCTCTCTGCAGCCTGTTGTACTGGGTTCGCAGGGACCTGACTCGGGTACAGTAAAGTTAGACCTTAAAAGATAACTCCCAGTCTTAAACAAAAGCCTGTGTGTTTCTACAGGGGTGGGAGGCTTGGAAACCAGTGGTTCAGGGGTTTCACTACTCCATGGAAATGCAGCATCCCCTACATGGAAAATTTTCAAATGTACAAGTAGAAATTGAATGGCAAAGGCTCAACTTAAAATCCAGGTTGTCACTTCTGTGCTTAAAGTTGTCATGGGTGTAACCATGAGGTAGGAAGGAAAAGTAGGACTTTTTGTTTTTAGACTTTATGCAGCTCATGTAGGTGCTTGTAATCACCTCCTTCCCATCTCTAGCAGCTTGGAAGGGAAGAAAGGCAGCTAATGTTGGTCCTCTGAAGTGGATACCAAAACTAAAAGGTTTTGCGTTCATGAACTAACATCAGTGTCTACTCCATAAAGTTGGTTATCTACTACATCTCTTGATTTTTAGTGTCATGCAGTCAAAAACTCTTTCCCCTTGGTTAGCACCCACCAACACCGAGGGTGATGAACAGCACATGAGCTGCATTAAGAGAAAAGCATTTTTTATAGCAATGCAGGAATGAGAGAAGCATGGTATCTTCTGTAGACATATTAGCAAATGTCCAAACAAAGGAGTAGTTATAGGAAGTTCTAAGTTATTTATTTAAGCTGAAATAAGTGAAACATAAAAGTTAATTTTTTTCTCTCTTAATTGTTGCTGCAATAAAACATCTGTAGAAATGTTTCTTTCTGTATGGCCTGTTGAATGAAAAATTTCCACAGGAGGCAGCCTCTGTTTGGGAGCAGACAAAAACGTGTGGGGGCTGAATTTCACTCTCAGAGGTAGACAGAGGACTTCTGCGGGGCTTCTGGAAGCAGTTTGTCAGCTGGTGTCAGGGGGAGCTGATCTCATGCTTATCTGATGGCAAAACGTGGCTAGCAAACTGCTAGTTTCCCCAATGGTGATAAGTGAGTGAGGTTCCAGAGCTCTGTGATGTCAGGTTAATTATACACATTTTCAGGTAAGTTTTCTGAAAGTGGCTTCTAAATGTAGAAGAACAAAAGCCTGAAGTAGAGAATAAGGGGCTGGCCCTGATCTGGCAATATGACATGAATTCAGTAAATAAGTGAAATCTGCCCAGATGTCTGTTGGTCACAAGAATGGTTCAAGTCACTCCCAGTGCACTTCGGAGAACTCCTCTTGCCGGAGGGGGCAAAGAATAGCAGTGAGGGAATACCTGCTGTTACAAGCATGCTGGCCACTGGCTGGCCATGTATTAGCAGTTCTAGAGCTGTGAAGCCGTATTTCCATAATAAAAGCAGAAAAGAATACCTTTATAGAGATTACCTCAACCTTGCAACTGCCCTACAGTTCATTATAGTGATTGTTTTTCAGTCATTTAAGGCAAAGGGTAAGAAGATGGTGCTGGTGCCCGAGACAACTATTTAGAATGAATTGCTAAAGTTTGGAGGTAACTGGGTTTTGATATTCACCCATTGTTCACGGGCTTATGACAGTGGCATGTTCCTGCTAGCTGGCTGTTTCACTTACTCATGAAGTGACAGTGACACTTAGAAACCACAAATGAGTTTAAAGCTCCGTAGCCACTTGGAGCACAATAGACCCATTGAAGAGGTTAGGGTGCTATTTGTATACTTCTGAGGAAGAAGAGAAGACCATAACGTCTCCTGAGAAAGTCATCTTAGAGGGTTCTCGTGCATAGCAGCCTGAGAAGCAAGCTACTAGCTGAATGCTTTCTTGCTTGCTTGTTTTTAAACTACAAATAGCATTCAGAGATACCCCATTTCTTTTATAGCTTTCAGCATTGGTTGTGACCAAAGTTAAGCCCAGAAGTGAAAAGGACTTTCTGTACATGTATAACTTTCATATTAGTTCTCACATGGAGACAGGAACATAGCCATAAATGCACGGGTAAAATATCAAGCAGAGATTTCTTTCCTTAAAGATAATTGTGTTTGTTTCCCCTCCTGCTAATTATATCCTATAAATCCCCCACTCTCCAAACTCAGACAGTAACATTTTGTTACCTACATTCTGTCAGTAGACTTTATAAAGATCTCTAACACATGTTATAAAAGTTATTGCTATAGTACTATATATAACAGCTTTGCATAAGAGAATAGAAGGCTGCCACATTTAGAAAATGCAGGTGCTATGTAAGCCCCTTTCTGAAAGAAAGAACTTAGCTCAGTTTCCTTTGAAGAACCAGAGACTTGAAATTGAAAACTGTATTAATGCCATTGTCTCCTTGTATCAGCAGGTTCCAGAGAGATTCCTGGAAGTGGCTCAGATCACATTACGGGAGTTTTTCAATGCCATTATCGCAGGCAAAGATGTTGATCCTTCCTGGAAGAAGGCCATATACAAGGTCATCTGTAAGCTGGACAGTGAGGTCCCTGAGATTTTCAAATCCCCAAACTGCCTACAAGAGCTTCTTCATGAGTAGAGAGTTCAGCAGCTATTTATGAATGTATGAAAGTAGCAGTCCCCTTCTGATGCCCAAGTCATGTGTGTCTCTCTTTTAATTTCATATATATGTGTATCGCATACATACATATATATATGTATATGAAATTAGACTGATCCCTTCTGGATATAAGTTTTCGTTCAGTTCCAAGGGGATGGTTATTTTACTTCAGCCTTTGGTTTACTTTTGCCCGAGACCCTTAACATTTGAAGAATCAACGGGGTTAATTTTCAGGGAGAAGAGTTTGGAAATGTGTAAAAGCCTGTCTTAGTAAGTTAGGGCATTATGTTTAAAAATGCTTTGTCAGATTTATTGCTTGCTGCAAAGTGACATTTTGTCTTAGTGAGACTAATGTCATGGCACAATACTACAGACAATGAAGTTTATATTATGTTTATACTGCTAAAGGTCTGAACTCTGTGGAGTCACTTCATAAGCTTCGAGCTTTTTTATTTGTATTTATATACTTTTTAATCAATAACTAGATTTTGTTTCATACTTCAAAAAAAATACAACATCTATTTTAGGTACTCACTCCAAGAAGTGACACTCAAAAAAGCAAACCCTACTCTTCATGCTTTTCTTACAGAAATGACAGATACCCTGCACCAGTAATCACCATGCCAGGTTGTTGTTTCTCTAAATTGCAGCAAGGGATGTTTGCACCAATCAAATACCGTTCTTGCAGGGTTAGGCCAGTATGCACAATATCGTATCAATCACACTACTTTTGGAATATGGTCAGCTTACTAAAGCGGAAGCATTTCACTCTCCATAGAGTAAAAATGAAACCTTCAGTGTCCTATATTGCCATGTCTTGGTCTTACTTTAAGTGGCATTTGTCCCCAAATTTATTCTTTTCTTAGTCCAGTCTGCCTCCCAAGATCCCCTTTCCAGTATACAAAGTTTGCTGTCCGTATTTGACATCTCTTCTGAAAAGCACTTTTGAATGATCTTGGATATAGTACAAGAGTTTTCACCTCACAGTGCTGAGGTAAAGGAAAAAAAAAAAAGGCTTGTTTGTAGAGGTAAAATGTAATTAGTCTTTTCTTAATCAGAAGAATAAAAATTACGTTTTCATAAAAACCTAATCAGGCATTTACAAAAACCAGCGTCCTCCTGGCTATGCAGGGTTCAGATAGCCGAAATGGAGTTTTAGAATTGCAGTAAGTGCGGCTTCTAAAAAACAAAAGAAAAAAAAAATCCATTTGAGCAATGTGCTGCACTTGTCTTCTGAAGCTGGAGCTAATGTTGACCAAAACCTGAGCTACAGAGTAAAGTCCGTGATGGATCTGGGTCTGCCTGAATACTGTACCACGATGTGACAGAAAGAAAGCTGGCTGCTAGTTCTTGTGCTTTCTTCAGTGGCTCTCCTTTTCGCATGTTTTCAGAAAGATATGGTCTCCAGAAGTTTGGGGGAAGGTTGAATATGCTATGGCACACTGTATTTGTCATTTTCTTTGTCGTCTTTTGTACGGATGCAGTAAGAATTTATTGTTATCATCAGTAGTATTTTCCCCTACATAATTCAATCTAAATCTAAAGGAAGTTCCTAATTAGCTGTGAATTATGTTTAGACCATCGAGGATATTGTTATCTTCTTTATTTTAAAATTACATTTTGACTTTGGAGAGTGAAAGTTTACCCATGTGACTAAAGAGCTGACCTGATCTTTGCAATTTCACTTCATTTACAAATACTGCTGATAGACAGAAATGTATGAAAGCAATTATTGTTAGCAGAAAGCCTTAAAAACCTGCTGACGTCAAATTAAGCAGCACAATCCTACGATTCCCAGTCATTCTTTTCAAGCACTGGCAGTATCTGTGGAGTATAAGCAATGCAGACAATAGCATGGGATGAAGTGCCAACATTTTCACTATGCATTAGAAGCAAAACAAATCTTGATCTTAGACTCCCTGAGAGTACCTAATACTGTATGTATCCTTACAGCAAACAGGATTTTTTTTCTTTATTTTCTTTACATTTTATTTCATTTTATTTTGTTTTATTTAACGTTTCCTTTTTTTTTTTAATGTCTGTGTGCATGATTTGGTAAACATTACACTTCATAAAGATGTAACTCCAATGAATTCTGAGTAAGAAAGGATGAAAATTGTGTTCATGCACTTTTTTGATTTATGGGAAGAAGTGGCATAAAATGCTCAAGTTTTCATACAGTAAGTTCATCGTTGGCATACCATCAGACACAAAATATAACTCTGCATTGTCACCTTGGACATAAGAAAGCAAAGCCATACTTTAGTCGTACTATGTGGACATACTACTAGCTACCATCTCAATCTGTGATTTTACTGTTGCTTTTATTATTATTATTATTATATTATTATTAATATTATTATTATATTTGGCTGCAATGGAATTCACATAATCTAAATAAGTGAAATTGTGTACTCAACACTTGATGATGTTTCATTTATTTATTTATTTATGAGTAGCATAATCTCAATAGTAAACGAGGCATAGGAATTAGGAATAGAAATTTCATCTTAAAAGCAAAATAAAAACCTCCTTGGTCTGAAAAAGGAATAAATGATAATTTGATCATTCCAGTTACATGATTTTTCTGCATTTTATAGCCATATTGCCTTTGTGCCTCCCAATACACCTAAAATTAAAAATACATGGCATCGCTTGTACTAAATTCTAAGTAGAATCCAGTTTCTTTTAAATTATCTCAATATTATTTCACTAAATATGGCTAAAAGGCAGGAGGCTACTTTTATTATAATGAAAAGTTTACATAGGAAAAGAATTTCAAAATCCACGTAGAAACCCCATCTTGCCATTCATTTACTGCTAATTCAGATTTATTTCTGCATATAAACTTGAGGTTATAGTCTGTGCCTAGACCTTAAATGCACCAGCGGAAGGATAAAAGAATCCTTCAAAATACCAGTTTTTCCCCCACAAGTACAATTGTTCTTGTGCCTTCTGTGGCTTACAGTTTTCATCTTTTGAACTTTATTTTTCAATTACTACAGCTGCAATAAACACTGACTTTTTTTTTTCCAGCTGTTTGACATAATGTTGATAGCTATGCATATTTTGTGTCTTTTTAAAAATTAAAAAAAAAAAAAGCAGGAGAATACGTTTTTGAAGAAGAGAATTTTTAGAACAGTTTGATAATGCAAATTATTTTTTCTCAATTGTTTGAGCAGCATTCAAGTTTTGAAAATTCTTGTAGAAGCCAATTTTTTGTAACTGTGGTGCAAATCTTGTGTTTTCTTAGCCTGATGAAAAGTAGTATAGAAGCAATATTTCATACGTGACATACATGCATATACATATGCGTATGTAGTCACACACACAGGACAACATGTGTGGGCATATGTATGTATATTTACACAGAAACACACACACACACAAAATATGCGTATGAAGTGAAAAGCTTACCTTTTTCCTATCTAGATTAAGAACCTATTTTAGACATTTGTTATGTTTTGTGAAAAGAATGTTCTATTTGAAACTACAAAACATTTAATTCTTACTGTATCTCTGGTTGTTTAATGGGAACGTTTCAATTTAATGGTAAACACGTGGAAGATGTTAGAATGTAGTAATTATTTAAGAAGGTGTTCACCCATGTATTCCTGAGGTTTGCTTTGTGCCTCTGAGTATTATTTAATTAAAGTGTTTTAAGTTTGCAGAATCTTTGTTACTGTACCAGGTATGTGGGTGAACATTGAAAATCGAGGGGAACTTTTATAAAGCAATGTAAATATTCAACCTTACGGCTGTTCTTGCATAAAGACGTAAGACTTTAATAACTACATTCTGAAAACATCTGTTGAATTTATAAGAAACACTACAGTTACTGTGTAGATAGTTGAAAGCATTCTTGAAAATCCAGCTCTCTACTTTTAAAAGTTAAGTCTCTTTCATCAGATGTCAAGGGAATGGGTAATACAGTTTCTGTAAAATTGCAGAATTTTTTCTATGTATATGAAGTCAGTTAATAGAAAAATGTTTTTTTTTCCACAGGTTAATATTAATTAAGAAATAAAGGTGAAGATTTTGTGGCTTTAAAGATAGGATTTTCACCAGCAGCATTGAAAGATTATACATATATATATATACAGAAAGATAT
>VXBX01004089.1:307622-438011 GCA_013400415.1 Scytalopus superciliaris
ACAAAACCCCCAAAATGAGCACTGTACATGAGAAGTGAAAGCAAAAACTATATTTGCCATGTGTATTATATAGCAATCATTGGTGTTAATAGTGCAAATGTTTCCTTCTGGTACCAACTATGTGTTTGAAAATTCCAATACGCATTGTTTTCAAAAAGCTCCCCTTAAGGAATGTAACTGGTTTATATGAGTAAGCAGTTACTGTATTGCACTTAAATGTTCTGTTGAAGGAAATGCAATTTTGTTTTCTGTAGAACTGTTGGTTGTAAACCATCGATAAACTGAAGCTAAAAATGCTCATATTTAGAGCTGGGATGAAAACTGGTATTTAACCTTTGTGTCTTCTTAGGAATATCCTTTTTAGTGTATGAAAGGTGGTGGCACTATGACTTTATTTAGTCTTTTCATCTGAGCCACAGTCACCTCTCTCCCAAAGCAGCCACCTTCCAAATGCACAAATACTGGGATATGTAGAAACAAATCTAGAAGAAACAGTGAGCTTACATTTTTCTCTAAAATCCATACTTTCTGTATTAATTGTACCACTCGAGTGAGATCGTAGACAAACACAGTAACCATCTCATTACTATATAATGTGTAAGAGTCGGAAACTAAAAAAGAAGGAAAAAAAAAGCCTCTTTAGGTTGGTTTTAATGCTGCCCAGAAGAGTCAAAGGTTAAGGTTTAAACTGATATTGTCCCAGCCATTACTCATATGTATATAGTTACAAAAGTGACAAAACACTGCCTTTATATTATTTAGCAATATGTTGTAAATAGCATTATTAAGCTCTTTTTTTTTTGTAATAAAGACCCTTTAATTTGAAGATAGTACAATAACTGAACTGATAAAGTCAATTTTTGATTTTTTTTTTATTTTATTTTTTAGCTAGAGGCAATTTCAACTGTGGATTTTTTTGTTGTCGTCTATTGTTCTGAAGACTTTGCATAATTTATTGGTTTAATTTATCCTAATTTATTTGATGAAGGTGTACAATTTTGTATTACCAAGGATGTACTGTAATATTAATTGATGACAAGATAAAACAATAAGACTCCCCTGTCCGTTTGGAAAAAAAGGTGCAGTAGACAATTGGTTGAAAAAAGTTACAATTCTAGCTTGGCAGCTACTAAATTTAAGATAAACACAGGAAAAATGTTTGGGGGGGGTGGATTTTATTTTGTGTGTTTAAAGCTTTTGTATACTCTCCAGACTTTTACCTTTTTGCTTTGTACCACTTAAAGGATACAGTAGTTCAATTGCCTTGTGTGCCTTCCATCTTCTCTAAACTGAATGTATGTGCAGTATATATGCAAGCTTGTGCAAAATAAAATATAAATTACAAGCTCATTGCCATTGTTTATATTTATTTCCAAAAGTTTGTACTGCCCCACATCAAGAGGTGAACACCCGAACTGCTCTGCTGTGGCCAGGTTGTGCCTTACACTGTAGTCCTCTGATGGTTTTCTTTTCCCCTTAGTTCAAATTATTTATTAATGAAACTACCAGCCCTCTTGCAAAATAGATATAATGATTTATCACATTGGTGTCCTACCTCCAGCACAGCGCCGGTTAAGATAATGAATATTATTTTGCAATAGTCTATCTGACAAGGAATAGCTCCCTGTAAGAGACCTGTTATGTCTGAGGCATAGACAGCCCTTTAAATTAAATGTAGCTGATGTGAGCTAGAATGTACTTTTAGTTGTACTGTTTAATCTTTTTCTGGATATGCTTGCCATCCTGGTGTCCTGCAACAGGGAACCTCAAGTTGGGTGAATGTAAAGGCAGGGCTTGTTGAGATGTGGTTCACATTTTTTCCTCTTACCAGTTTGGCCTCGTTAATGGCAGTGACTAGATGCCATTCTCTATATTGTTTTTATTATAATCCATCACTCATGGATCACTTCTGTTTCAAGCTGTATCAGCAGCAGCATTATATATAACTAGTCTGTTCTTACACAACTCCTCAAACTGTATTTGTTTGTGGTTTTTCTCTAGTCCTTTGCCGTGTCTGCTGTTTCATATGTATCTTAAAACTTTGAGGTTGAGTGAACCTTTGATTTACATCATTGTCTGTGTTTCAGATATGAAAAGTCTCTTTTTGGCTTAGAATTTGTGCAGATGGCAGTAAGATGGTAGCATATTTGGATCACAAAATCTGCAAGACTTTTCTGATTTTGAAGAAGAAGCGTGTTAAAAATACGGTTTGATCTGAGGTCATGTTTTTTCAGAGTCTTCCATCATGATTCAGCCTCAGGACAGTGTAAAGCTGAGCTGGAACCTGAATCCAGCTTTAGCTTCACTGTAACAACCAAATAAATACTTCGTATCTGCAACAGCAATTAAAACTCCATGTCTTTCCATACAACTGGAGTTGCATTTGCTGGGCCACACAAGGTGTAAAAGAGGTCTGTGGAAGGTCATGATGTTACATCTACAAAACATAGTCATTTAAGTGTGAGATCTGTGGTTTTACTGCAAACAAATTGCCTCTCCTAGTTCATGTCTATCCACAATACCGAACCACCATACTAGAAGCAATTTCAGGTCAAAATACCTGACATCCAGGTCATTTCTTAAGGAGCTGACTGCCTCACAGCACTTAGAGTCTGTGGATTCATGCTAAAACCATGGCACGGTGGGCAGGGCAGACTGCAGTGTCTGAAACAATGAGCGTGTCAAGGTCCCTGGCTCATCCACTCCAGAAAGCCTCCAGCCTTGAGGAGGTGCTCTTCCAATCATGGTTCAGAGCAAGCACATGCATCCCAGGAGGCAGCTCCTGGAAAACCATGAAAATGCTTTCCCTGTCAGGGGGGAGGCAAAGAAAGGGTGAGTAGACTACAATCAGGCATCTGGTTTAAAGCAAAGGCTTACAAAGGCAGCTGCAGATTACATGGGAAGGCTCATTTCTGTGTCATGGTTATCAAGACTTAACTAGGGGAAGGAGAGGGAGGTCATCCTCAGGTACCCTGTTAGTGAACCAAAGGATACACGTTGCATGGATAATTGCTAGCTCCCTCTATCCCCTTATCAGTTTTTCTCTCAAATACACTAGTACTATGAAATGCAAGACACTATTTGCCATTTTACTCTGCAGTGGTAAGCACACAGATCTCTAAATAAGAAATCCTAGCTATTGGCATCTCAGAATACTGCAGGAGTTCAGAGCTAGACTGGAACTTGGCAAGTAGTCCCTGTCACTGCAGAGGGCCAAATCAACTTTCCCAGGCTTCAAGCACCCTGAAATGATCCAAGTTCTGCATATCTGGCCATCTGTCCTTGGAAATCCTCAGTTCCCTTAATACCTGGAATTTTTACAATAAGGAAGATACTATGTTCTAGCTTAAAAATCATAAGGAAGTCATGAATCACTCCTGAGCAAGGCAAATAGAGCAATTTTACGTCAATGAGACCATCATGAGGAAATGAGCTCTTTTACACATCACATTATGGAGAAATTGAATCTGGAAGACTACATTTTGTCATTTGAGAGCCTGAAAGAGTTAATTGCTCTCGTTTTCTTGGTCTGTACCCTTATTTATGCCCAGTCTAAGTTGTGCCAACACAATTTCTATGGAGATGATCCCTTCTGATCCAGTCTTCCCTCTTTGTTAGGAGGGAAAGGGAGAGTTGCAGCATACAACTGACTGCATTTGGGAAATAATGGCAAATAAGTCAGTCACTCTGTGCAGTGGGTTACAGTGTTTCCCCAAACAGACTAATCTTACTGACTTTTAAAATATGGCACGGCATTTATTTGAAGAACGCAATATGCAAAACTAAGACTTTGCTAAAGCTTATTGTTGGATGGGGCTGGAGGGCTCCCATGGTGAAGGCAGAACTGCTAGATTAAAAGGGCTGTGGGGTAGGAGGGTTGTTTCCCTGTGTTTCCAAGTGTTTGACCCTCTGGGCACATTGCAAGGCCTGTCTGTTCTCCCAGATTTTCAGTGGGCAGGGGCATTTGGAGAAACTGCCTGTTAAAGCCTGATAGATTGGTGAGTGCAGAAAATCCATCAATTGCTACAATGCCCATTTTTGTGTACGGTTTATTAGTGCCACTAACATACCTCTATCTCAAAGAGATGAAGGAGGTTTCCTTTATTTAAATATTACTTTTTTTTTTAGCCACTCAAATGAATGCTTGTTGGCTTAGGTTAGCCTGACTCTTTCCAGAGCTGCAGAGCAGAGTGAGGCACTGACTCTCCTTCAGAGAAAGGACCCTCCCCACACCTCCCTCTGCCCAAAGTCTGCGAGGCTATGATTGCATTTTCATGAATAAATCCTAGGCGAGTGAACAGTGGTACTTTCCCATTTATTTGGGAATCAGTGTGAAAAAACAAACAAACAAACAAACAAACAACCTATTTGCTTCACAACAAAACACATGAAAATGAACGGCTGTTCGCACTCAAAGGCAGTTAATTGCATGCATGGTTTAATTTTATTCTTTAAAATTAGACTTAAGGTTGAGTCTCTATCTAGGCAAAGGAGATTTAAAAAAAAAAAAAAGATAAAGATGGCACAGATAGTTAAAGAAATACTACTGGCTCCAATGTAAATATGTTTGCAGTTTGCAAGAGACCTGCCAGTCAAGCAGCTGTGGGAGGTAACAGGGGAGAACGCATGAGAGGAAAAAGTCTTGTGGCAACAGTGGCCAGTTTCATTATGGCCACTGCCAGACTGTGAAACAACTCTGGGGGCTTGAAATCCTATTGCCTATTAAAACTGGGCATGACAGCTCTTTTTTATGCTTCACCAACCAGAGATGGAACTGTGTCCTAGGGGAAATAAGGAAAAATATTTATTACAAGTGTTTAACACCTTTTAGTACAAAACAACCCTAATATGCAGCACTCAAGGATAATTCCTGCCAGCACATGTAAAACCAAGGGAAATCGCTTATCAGCTCAATAATTTGGTCAGAGCTTTTAAAGGAAGAGATGATGCTCCAGTCAAAACCGTAAGCCCTCTGAAGTGGAGGCACTTTAGATTTTTTTTAATTATTATTATTTTTTGCAATTTCTCAGTAATCCACATAAGGCTCTGACAACACACCCACTCCAGGGACTACATGGCCTGATTCGATCTGAAGACTGGCTGTTCAGACTGGAGACTTATCTGCACCTCATGCACAGCAGTAGTGGCTGGCATATTTAAGAAAGCCACAGGACAGTTAGGGGTGGATCTTGAACAACCCATGAGGCAGAGGTTTAAGCTAGAAAACCACGCACCCTGAGCTTGTCTTACATGGCTAACAGCCTTAAAAGCATAAGGACACTTGGGTCAAGGGGTGTATTTCAGATCTTTCCTAATAAAATGTGTGTGTTTAGAAGCAGTGAAATATAATAAGAAATTTGCTGCTTTCTTACAAAAACCTCTGCATTATGACTTCCCAGCTTTAAGTAAAACCTAGAACTCAGGTGGAGAGCTTCACCACGCCTTGAGCGCTGCAGGGAAAAATCTCAGGCACTTTTAAAAGGCTGAGCTCAAAATCTATTCATGCTGGTGGCCACGAGTCCGCATTTTAACAGACAGTGAAATGAAGACACGGGACAGTGGCACCATCTCCCCAGGACCCCCATCTGCCCTCTGCAGAGCCAGAGACAGCACCCAGTCCTCCAGCCCCATGCGTTACTCATTAACACTCGCGTTACTCGTTAACAGCCCACACAAGAGGTTCCTGTGCAGCCCTCCCAAACACCCCGGTTTATGCTGTGCAATCGTTCACTGCTGCTGGTTCAGTTTTATCTCCAAGGAGAAACCTTGCTTTCAGGCATCCTTTTGCATCTTTGCAAGTGACTGGAGCCAATATTGTAAAATACTGTTTACCCAGCCATTTGCTTTCGCAGAACCCGGGGGGAAACCACAGAGGAATTCGAAAAGACTGTCCGTGGCGAGGATTTCCCCCTGCTCATGAGCCAGGTCTCTTCCTCCTCAGTGCAAACCATCAGGAAGGGCCTGCTGCTTAAACGGTGTTTCTGCCCTTCTAGAAGTTTCCAGAGTATTCAGCAGACCTTTGCCGGGGCCATGGCCAGCTCTTGGCTGCAGCACAGGGAGGCACAGGGCAGCTGGCCCAGTGGCTGGCAGGGGAAAGAGAAGGTCAGGGTGTGCTGTGGTGGGGCAAGGTGGGAAACTTGGCTCTGCCAGCAAATGACCCTATGCAAAGGTCTGCTGTGGGTGCTGCCTGAGGCCACATAAGATGGTCCTCACTCTGGGGTCCGAAGCCAGCAGGCCAAGAGGGGCCCAGGGGGCTCCGAAGGACGGCAGTGTCAGAAAAGGTCTCAAGACCCCATCACAGGGGGAACCTTTCTCATCAGTGGGGTGCAGCTGGTGCCCAGTGACAGGCACCCCTGCCCTTCATGCAGCTCCCTCCCTGTATTTCCAAATTTCAGTACCATTCTCACATCTCTTTGGAGAAGGAAGCGGAAGTGGGGTGACTGTACTTTTGACAACAATGAACATGGTAGCAGACCCAGTAAATAGGCATGTAAGTTGTCCTCAGCAAAAGACCTGCACAACTGCCCAGTGATTCCGGATATAGTGTTACATCACTTGCAAAATTCAGTATTTCTCCAAAACATGGTAGTCTTTCTTATATAGATAACATCAGTAATACAGAATAAATATTATTGTTATTATTAACCTTAAGGAACTTTGTTATTCCATAAATTTAAATAAAGTGTAATAATCCTTAATCTGATTTCAAATGACCTGAAAAGAGGATCAAAAAAGTGCAAGACAGCTATACAACAGGGGAGAAAATGGCGNCGATTCTAGCACTGCTGGAAAAACGTGAAAGTTATTGCCGCACAAAGAACCTCTTGAACTGCTCTGCCTTCCAAAATTTCTACTGCACTCTCTGCAGTTACTTGTGTATGGCAGAAGCAGCATCTTTGTATTATATGAACAGTCTGCTTCATAATCAAATACCATCTGTCGCTACATCTGAACTTGTTTTCAACATCTGTGCGTTCTGGTCTTAACAAAGCTTTAAAAACTAATTCAAAAACTTTCACAGATCACTGACTAAATATGTACATTTACCATCTTTCATATTGGATAAAATATTTCTTCTATAGCTGCATCCCCTTGGCTGGGAATAGTTAAGATGTATACACTGAGTTGCTTTATTAAGCTTATTTTCTAATGGCCTTGGGTAGCCAAGTGCAAAAGAGGGACACTTGCTCAGGCACCGAGAGGACCCATCATATTCTTTCTTGGTGCCAATACAGTCCCTTTCTGCCAATGAGAAACCTGAAAGTTGATCAGCTACCATACCCCAATTACTCAAAATGACACTACAGATAAAACTGCAACCAAGGGGAGAATCAACTGTATGGCTTATATGCTGCTAAAGTGTGTCTGAACAAATGGTGAAGTAAAATCATGAGAGCCCTCAGGAGGATAAGTACGTTGTTACTTTGCACATGCTTCAGAAATGTGAAGTACATCTTTACAGAACTTTTGGCCAACCCCCTGGCAGATGTTGACCAGTTTTGCTTATGTATACATCAGTTGCAGAACACTAAAACAGAGATTGGAAATTTTAATTTAGTCAAGGCAGTTGGGCTAAAATGATGGCTTTTGTTGAAACCATTAAATAGAGCTGCCTAATGAAGTACAGTACAGCACTGGCAAACCGAGCCCTGATGAGATGCAGCAGCTTCCAAACTGCAGCCCTGGAAAAGGGAAGAAGGAAGCTTGCAAGTCTTTAACTAAAGTGGAATGGCGACAGCCCTTGTAAAGCTGCATTTGATTTTGTGTTTGAGGGCAGACACACTTGTACATTATCACCCTGACATTTTAACCATTAGTTGGAAATGTGCCGTTGCAGTTCCTGCCATATATTTCTCAATCCTATTTGTTAGAAAGTGAGCTAATAGACAGTGTGATGAAGTGATCATAAATTCACTTTCAAAGGGCATTTGGGTTCAGAGCCTAAAGATTGAATATGGCAAATTCTTAGGCATGGGGAAGAAGGTGGGGGCCAGGAGGGTCATTCTCACTGATAGGTTCAGTGATTGATTCCACTACAGAACTATATTTGCCCTTTACTTGGCTGTTTAACACAGAATGGCTATAATAGGTTCCCGATCCATTATTCCTCTTCTTTCTAGGGTCACTATGAAGTGAAAGAAAATATAACCTTGGCTGTGATAAAATAAACTTTAACATTATCAGGTGTTTGGAAATTGGAAGGTGTCTGATTGCTTTATATAGGATACACACAAACACACAAAGGGTTATAATATAATCCTCCGTGCTGCCTCTGACAAATGGTTATTACCATTCAGTATTGGTTTTTTGCTCATGCAATAATATGGTGTCACGCAAGTCCACACAGCCTTGAAATTCTTCTTATTATACGGAGCCTTCCAAAAACCACATGCACAATGGTGCTCTTTTAATAATGATAAGCAGCAATTTTTTAAAGATAGGTGGCTTTGCGAGATAAAAAAAAGTATCTGAAAGGCAAGATGAAAATGAGTATTTTAGCACAAGGCAGCCTCAAAATATTTTCAATAATTAGGAGAGACTTATGTTCCATTTCACTGTTTTATGTGTTATATAGTATAGAGCAAGTGCTACTGTAGTTAAGTGTTTGTCAGCATTTCCCTTGTAAATCCTGGTTTTCCAGAGGGTTGCTGTAACTTGCCAATTTCAAATCGCACTGGGCTAACACTCACTATCCACATTGTCAGCCCAGATGCAAAATTCTGTTGTTGTTATTACCAAAAATGAAATCAAGTGAAGCTGCTGGTTTTCAGTTGATGGCAAAAGATGATGGTTTGGAAGTGGGGGATGGTGGTGGTGTGTGTATGTGCTTTTTTTTCCTTGTTGCTCCTAGTTGGGATTTTGTTGCTGCAATGGTCTGATTCAAATGGGTTTGTTTTGAAAGGGCTGTGAGAGGAAGTTAGTGCTATGGCTATTTTTATACACCCAAAAATATAAGCAACCCTTAGAGGGCTCAGGGAGAGAAGAGGGCAGTTTTCTGATATGGTGCAACTTACTCACAGTCAGGCATTTGGTATTCAAGAATACACCTGATGACCTCCACCCTAAGCTTTAGTTCTGCATTATAAAGGCCTTAACATGGTAATAAAGGTCCACTCAGCAGCCAAACTCTGCAAGAAAACACAAAATTAGTTGACTCAGATGGAGCAACTCCTGTGAAGCACAGAAGCAAACCCTGGTCTCCTCCTCCCGGCATTTGGGATCAACATTTCAGGTTCCAGCAGGGCCTTATGAACAGCACTGACTGAACCATGAAGAAGGGGCCAAACTTCCTTCCTCAACATCCCCAAAACCTACACCATCCCACAGTGGGTACAGGAGAGCACAGGACTTTGGGACTGCAGTTGTAAATGTTCCCTGCGTGACAATGGACCAGAGGGGTGCATCCTCCATTTTTAATTAATTTAAAAAATAATTAATTTTCAAACTTAAAAAAAAAACAATTCTGAAACATTGCTGGCCTCTCATTGATTGAGTCTTTTACTATGTAACACCCACTTGGTTTTGTTAATTGGAATGAGAAGCTCTCTGCTGCTTTCCTCTGTGAGGCACAGGCATGTGAATCCAGACTAAAAGCAGATTTACAGCAGTGCAGGAGTATATTTTAAGAGTAAATGGAGAAATAGGCCTAGAGTCAAAGGATTGCATTGAGGAGTGAACCTCTAGATGTTTACAAATCTAGGGGGTTTTCTGCAAGTGAAGAAATGGGGACTCCCTGGGTGAACAGTTGTTTCCAGCTCTAGAGAGACTGGAAGAGGGTGATACCACACTCCAGCTGCCCAGAGAAAGACAAATTAGAGAATATGTTCATATCACTTAACAGATAACCAGGTCTTGTAGTATCTTTAAATCAGACTCAGCTGATGTGACTGTCAGAGCTGTCAGTTTGGGGGGTTTATCTCACTTCTGTTGAAGATGTTGAGGTACGGCTTGTGATATTTTTGGCGCTCTGGACTGAGAGACTAAGGTCAGCAAAAGCGACTGATATTACTAGTGTTACATCAGTTGATATCAAGTGAGGTTCAGGCTGCATAGAGTAGCAGCAGGTTAATTTTATAAGCCATTGCTCAGGTACCTGCCTCCAAGATCTGCAGCAATCAGAGCTACGCCATACACCACTTTAGCATAGAAAACAAGGTCCATATTAGTCACACAGTGTTTTCCCAACCTGGAAAAATGCTTAGGTAGATTCCACTTGAAGACAAAGGGCAAGCCTATTTAGTGTTAAGGTAGAGTGCCACTTTTATTCTATATCAAGCCCTAAATGTCTATATATTGATGCATTCCAACACAAAATTCAAGCTTCAAGATCAGAGGACTCCAGCTAAATGTCAAGATATTTCCACACAAAAGAGAAACTGGATTTGCCCTCTCTGTAAGACATACAGTAGATAAAACCAAAGTACTTTATCTCCTCCCATAACTTCCTGACCAGGAGCAGCACCAGTATATATTAAGATATCAATTGACTCTTTATAGGATTAAGTAAGGAATAGCTGAAATTAGCCCTTGCTTTTATTTGAGTTTAATTCATCCAGTCATAGATCTGTGTGGTAACCACCTATAATAAAGTAATAATAGCAATAATAATAGAGCTTTGCACTTTTACAGCATCTTCCATTGAAAGCTATCTCAGTGTGCTTCATAAACGCTAGTCTTGCATCTATTCCTTCCGTTCTTCCAGTTTTTCCTCATCTTTATCTGTAGAATCTGCAGTAATATGATAGCACAGACAGCCTTACAAATAAACTAAGACAAGCTGTTGTTTTAGTGAAATATAGAAAGAGCAAGGTAAAGTTATTTGAAAAATAGGAGAGAAATTCAGTAGGCTGGAGATGGTATATGTTCATTTTTCTAACATATTATGTGCTCAGTTAAGGATAAAAGAAAATCCATACATTCTACTAGCTTCACTGATATTCTTGCATTAAAGGAGCATAAATCAAGATGTACCACTCATGTCTTGTTTCTGAGATAAAAAATGAAGAAGAAAAATATCAGTGAAGAAATGTTGGAAATTAATGGGTTTTATTTCCTTATTACGGGTGTTATTTTCTAAAATTTCACTCTTAAGATCACATATTTCACATGTGTATCAGTCACAGCATTGAAAAGTGACAGGACATGTAGGTGTGGGCTTGAGCTTGAGATTCCCAGAAACAGCAGCAACAACGAACTCTTCTTCATCTAGTTATATGGGAACTAGCTCACTAAATACAGTTGTAAGACAAATAAGAAATACTAACAAATACTGACATGGGTATTGTATTCAGTGTCCTGAACTGACTTCAGAACAAGGCAAGAACATGCTATTTGCTTCAGTAAATTCATCCCTGGAAGCTTAGCCTGTCTTCAGTGAAAACTTCCTAGTGTGAAATTCCCTCTATGTGGATAGCCAGCACAAAGTTCATATACCACTAAGCTTGTGGTAATTACTTCTTCTATTTCAGTACTTTAATTTAAAGTGAAATGTAAACAAAATTTAAAAGATGAGAACACCTGAGAATGCACAAAATTACGCAAGCAGGCAGATTTGAGAGAAAGATGCACAGTAAAGAGGAGTTCTCTAAATGGAAAGCGCTTCTAAGCAGGAAAATCCCAATCTTCCACCAGTATCAGTGGCCTTTTTCCTCTTGCTTTGTGTTAGGTTTGAAGATTCTCTCCACAAAGAAGCTGTTCCCTCTACCACTAAGTGGCCATTTCCTCTGCCAGGCAAATCCAGGCTTGAATCAAGCACAGTGAAATGCTGGATTAGTCATGGATGGCAGAGGGAAAGGGGTACAGGCAGTGAGCTCCAGTAGAGGACATGGACAAACAAGAACCCTGTGGTCCATGCCTCAATTTCTCCACCCATAAAATATAAGCAGTAGTAAGTATCTTCCTGTGCTAAGTGTATTGAGACAGGCTGTCTGTGTAAACATTAAGACTACTACCAGTTATTACCCCTTCAGTAATTTCATTCTGCCCTCCCCCTTTTCTCAATATGACAACGATTGTAGCACTAGCCCAGTAATTGGATATTTTCATGCCTCAAATTCAATGGTATTTAATTTTTATATCATTCTCAGAACCTATCACATATTTGTTTTGATTTATTCAATATTGATCCTTTCTCTGACTTTCAAGCAGCTATCACCTTCCTTGCCCGTTCCCAGGGAATCTGCCAAGCCAGCAGTTTGTGATTTTGTCATAATACATGTGTTTCATTTTCTGAGTGGCTGTCACAAGCTTCTGGATCTCACAAATGTTACATCCTCTCTTTTTATTCACACGTTCTGTATATTAAATGTTCCCAGAGATGGGCTTTTCTTGCCTGCAGAAGCAAGGCTTTTTGTATCAGTTTGCAGGATAAAAATCTAAACCTGTTTTAGCAGAGAAAGAGGAGCTTTATTTTTGCTGGATTTGAATAAATGCTCTTATACAGCTTTCTACCATACACACCATACTATGCACAGTGAAAAAAAAAAAGCTGACTGAGGCAAACGTGGGGTAACATTTTCTGAAGCGTCTAGATGACTTGAGCACGTTTCACTTTGTTAGCAGTCACTCACATTTTCCTTGCTCTCAGTACATAAGTTTAAAATACTCTAAACTGCCTTCCCCACATCTGGTCTTTGTTAGTTCTATCTCTCATAGCCAGTGTGGCCATGACAAGAAGGCCAAATATCACCAGTCTAAGCACTGTATTGTTAGAAATTAGCTTTTTCCAAGGAAGACTAAAGCAAAGTCCATACCATCCTATGTTAAGAGCACAACCAGCAGACCAGGTGAAGTTTTCATCCCCCTCTATTCAGCTCCATCTGGAGTATCACCTCTTGCAATCTTGGAAAATGGAAAGGTCCCAGCAGAAGGCTACCAAGATCATTAGGGCTAAAGCACATGAATGCTGAGGAAAGATTGAAGCATCTGGTCTTATTGAAGAAGGTGAAAAGGAGACTGGGAAGGGAGGTCTATAGTCAATATTTGAAGGGTAGTCAAAAAGACAGCAGAGCTGCTCCTCTTGGTAGTGACAGACAGTAAAATAAGAGGCAATAACTGTGAGATGTTGCTCAGAAGATTCAGAATAGACATCTGGGAAACCTTTCTCACTAGAGAAGACTTACTCTGTCCATGTTCTCTATGGAGGCTTTCAAGACTCATTGAGGAAAAAAAAAGCCCAGCGCTGACATTATCTGGCCAATTAGTAATAGCTGTGCACTGAGCTAGAGGCTGAACAAGACGACCTCCAGGACCCCCTTACAATTCATACTTCTATGGTCAAAAAGTGTTACAGAAGTTCAAAGGAACTATTCCAAGGAGCCCTCTGAGAGTATACACGTGTATACACTAACAGAGGGAGAAATCAAACAGGGCTTCCAATACAAACAACTTCTCAAGATATTCAGCCATCAAAGTTAACCTTCTGTGATCTCCACAGGAATTTGAGACATGAAGTAGGGTAGTATATAGCAGTCTGAGAAAAATAGTTGCTGTGTTGTTTACACTCAAGTTTCCAGCCTTATCTCCCTGTAAAATTTCCACTCAGGAAAACCCCCAGCTTTCTGCAGAAGTAACTGCCAGTTTCTTCCTAGTTCTCTTTTTCTTTCTAAACTGTTTTCCCTTCTTGTGAGCTTTCTTTCTTTCTAATTCCATATCCTGCCAATATTTGGGTTTTGCCTCTATTCTCTGAGGAATGAGCCATCTTGTGTAAACCTGATACCTGGCTACTTATCTCTAGTAATCCCCACTCTCAGCAGCCTCAGAAATAACTGGTTAATTGGAGGTATATGCTGGGGGGCTGTGTCCTTTTTGGCAGTTTATGCTGTAGCACTCAGGGGAAGCAACGGTGGAAGAATTTATCATTTTCTACAGAGAAACATCTTTTTCTTGTACAATCCCAGGCAGCTTACAAAGTAAAAAATGGTTTTGTACAGGGAAATTCAGAGATGGGGCAGACTTTTGCATGGATTCTTTTCAATAAACGTTTTGCTGCATTCCCATTTCTGCTATTGCGTCCAGTGTCACCAGGGAATGGTTCAGCATAAACACCTCCTGAGGAACTGTTCCAGAGCCTAATGCCAACCTGAGACAGCTGCTGATGCTGAACAACATCATCAAGGGCCCACTGTCCCTTCCTGCCACTCCTCCTCCTTCACTACCAGTGAAAGAACTATGAAAAGACCAAGAGCTGGTGTACAGCCAACAAGAACTAAAGATCTTGCAGCTGGTTGTACCACCTGTGCCTTGTGAAATTCCAGCCAAAACAACGTCCCCTCCCTTCCCTCAGATAACCCCTTTATTAAAGAGAGGGGCATCACATTTGATAACTTTATAAGCAGGAGTGACACATGCACAGCAGCAGAAATGGAAGGCAATGGCTCCTGCTGTCACTAGTGGCTGTGGACGACTGACCGTCTTTTGTGGGTGTGCTGGGCCACTCTGGGTGAGCTGTCTAGTATGTTCAAATCCACACGCAGTGTGTAAGCCACATTGTGCCAGATATATATAGCTCTTCAATGCCACCCTGCTGAGCCAGTGCCAGGACAGATCACATGGTGCTTGCTTTATTTGGGCTGGTTTCAGGGAGATGTACAGAATCCATGAGTGAAAGCGCTGATACATGCTACTCTGATACAAAAGGAAGAATCCTTCACTTAGGGTCATAGACCAAATCCAATGTTCTGGATTCCCCTGTTAATATCAAAGGGTATTATACATATGTAGTCAGAGCACATTGTCTCAGGCCATGTTCCACCACACAGCTCTGAGGGGGGAGTTTTGCTTGAAGCATGCTAGAAATAGGTCTATAGGCATTAACTAGTAACATTCTTCAAGCAGCAAAATATTAGGCCTATTTGTTTTTATCTTTTGCTAACAATTAATGTTTTGATTAATAATTTTTATTTTAACTCAACTAGAAATGGGAAAGAAACAATTAAGATGGAAATAATGCATCTTCATCTCATCTATGTATCTGTCTCAATTTGTGTGTTCCACAGGTAGTATGACCTTACACTTTCACCCTGCTTGTGTCCATGTCCTTATTTAGATTCAATACTGGTGGATGCTAGAGAGAAAAAGACCTTAAACAAATATGTCTGGGTACAACCAGGGGATTTAGTTGTTATGATTACAGTGCATACCCTGGTGACATTAACGAGAGAGGTAAGACCTTCATTTTCATGAGTGATTGGTCTAAAAGGGGGCTCCTGATGCCAGCATTAGCCCTGCCTTCAAACACATAATTGACCAGCTTTGACTCTATTCAGTGAAGGGCAACAGCATTCATATATACTGGCTTATTAGTAAATATCAGCATTGTAGCTTTTTTATCCAATTAAAAACATCTGGCACTAGGGTGATCCAGCTGGCAGCCCATGGATCCGTACCTAAGTTGTGGAATGGCTGAGCCCATCCCACCATGGTTGCCTCAGCAGAGGCCAAGAGCAGCTGTTAGAGTAGGGCTGAAAGCTGAGCACCTCTGCTGCATCTCTGTTCAGCTGAGGGTTTCTAGGCATCACCTCGAGGCAGGGCTGCTGCCCAGGGCACAGCTGGAGGCTGGAAGGGTAAACATCTTCTCTGCCTGACCCACAACAGGGAAAGGTGGGCAGAAGTAGGAGCACCTGCTTCTCTACCCAGAAGTTTTGTTTTGCCCTGTATGGAGTAGCTGGAAATCTGTCTCTTGGAAGCTGATCTCCTCTTGAGGGTCACTCAACATTGTACTGGAAACACTGGGAACATTTTAAAATTATCTTTCAAGATAGAAACCACCTGACAGGAAGATTTAATTTTACACACTTACTTCTCTCTAGCAATTTCTGCTGTAGAATTTGCACTCCTCCTTATTGACTCCACAGGGTGGTACTGAGAGGGAATAGACTATGACCTTCATCAAATAAGAAGTACCATTAACACAAGTCCCATTCTTTCTCTGCTTTCCTTACAGAGCTAAGTGAGACACAGGAATCATCAAATTAAATGGCTGGGTCAGTTTAATGTAATAAATCTATTAGTTCGTATCATCATATATTTGATTTATACTACCCTAGACAATTACTAGCATGTGATTTCTTTGTTTAGGGATTTTTAATTTGAAAGTGTTCTAATCCTTAGTGTCAGCTGTTCCTGGTGGGTGATGACATATCTACTGTGAGTGAAACATTCTGATGACATATAGAGTGTAGGAATCAAATGTCATAAGCATAAATATTTAAGCAATAAGACATGACAGGTAGAGCATTTCTTGGCGATTATCGCACACCTCGGGTGGTGTTATGATGAGGCATTTGTCCAAAGGCCAACTGACTTTAACATACTAAAAGTAGCATGATTGCCTGGAAATGTGCTGCTTGAAGTGTCTTATTGACATTTTTTCCCTTCTGCTGATCATTTCTTCATTTTCCATTGGGAGCCTCAAGGAATTACCATTTCCTTCCTCTGAGACAGGGAAGATTACACCTTAGAAAGATCTGAGCACCTGAAGCTACATGGAAAGGGAGTTTGAACCAAGATGGACCTAAACCTTAACAGAAGACATGCACTGTCGACACTCAGTTTGAGTGTGGCATGGAAACATCAGGTCTGACATTTCCTGCCATAATAGGTGCTTTCTGAATCAAGAAAACATAGCCAGCATGGCACTGAGGACACGAGCAATTTCTTTAGCAATATTCAAGCTACAGACAACATCTGAGGAGAAAATATCATATCATATCATCTTCACTTAGAAGATACTTTCTATAGTTACTTGCTCTGGTTTAATAGGATTGCCTTTTCTGTGAATAATATGCTGTGAAAAATAGAGGGGTTGGTCTTGACTGAAAGCATATAAAATACAAACTTAATCTCCAAAGTTATAGCTTCACTTTAATCCATCCAATACTGCCAAAAGCCAAACTGAGATAAACCATCCTAACTTCATTGCAAGAAACTAGACCAGTCATACCTCTGGAGCTCAAGTCTCTTGGGCTGCAGGACTAGGTTCATTTCTGTCTGAATTGGGTTATATTAAATAGAATATTATACACAAAAATAAATGTTGTGAACCTTCAATTCCTATAGTTTTGTGGGGTTTTTTTCCTATTTGCTTGCTGTGAAAGGGGAAACATATGGAGGAGTTTCCTAATTTGGCCAGGTCTGTACCATCCATGGTGATGTCTGCTGTGATCACAATACCTCAGCTTTTTGCATAAGTACTCAGCTGGGATTAATACAAGTAGGTGGAAGAATATATATACACATCTAGTGCACCTCACTGAGGAAAACTGTGGTATAAAATTAGAGTTGCAAAGCCAATTTTAGGCATAACTGACTCCCTCAGCAACTCAGTTTGCTGGCAATGTGCAAGTAGAGCCTGGCTTTAATTTCATGGATTTCAAAATCATGCTTAAATTTTGGTTTTGAAATTAAGGGAAAATTCCATATCTTTTTCTCTTACCCCCACCAACCAGAGATCTCACTGAAATAATAAAGAGTAATGACACTGGTAATTTGCCTACTCCAGCTGAGACACTGGTGTTTCTATGGATGACTTTCAGCCTAGTGTTAAGGTGAACCTCTTTTCTTATGAAGAAAGAGCCATTCTCTTTGATCTGGCTGCAAATCTCCCACTCTTCCTTCCTTGGCTGTAGCTCCACTGCAGCTTCAGCACCAAAGCTTGAGTTTGTTCCCTGTCATATAAAAACCAGCAGCGGCATTCAGCCTTAGTAGCATTTAACATTCAAATCACAGGAAAGCCAACGGGACCATCTCATGCAAGAGAGTAATAGAAAAATGCAGATATCGAAAAGACACCAGCAAAGTTTTCTTTGTGATCATTGTTTAACACTCTAAGTAATTAAATATTAATGAAAGTATGCTACTTTCATTTTGTGAGCAATTTAATTCAATTAAAAATAAATGGATCCCCTTGGCTCAGTGGATATACTGATATTCAGCACTGCCCTTAACTTAGTTTCAACAGCATTTAAACCCAGCACAGCACAAAGTACAGCGACTGAAATATAGCCCCCAGCTAACATCATTAACTCTTTAAGTCCCAGAGGCATGATTCTGTCACCCTGCTGAACCAACACGGCCTCTCCCAGGGAGTGTTGGCTGTGCAGTTTAACTTGCAGGAGCAGTAATTTATACCCAGTGTGCTAGCAAAGATATCTTGCACTGGGGCACTGTTTTCTTGAAAGGAAGTAATTTCAGAAAGACTTAGCAGGCCTGCATGGGCCTGAATCTACTAGCATGCCGTGATTCTGGTTAAGTAATATATCTGGGAACTTCATGTCACATAATGTAGAACTACTCTTTTATTGCACTGAAAGAGCTGTTTTAGATTCCCTCTGAGCCCATAGGCCATGTCTTTCTGATAATAAGAGTGTTATCAATGCTTTAATATTGAACTCAAATCTCTGCGTGAGAGAGCATCTAAGAGCTATTACTCAGTGCTGAAAGCAAAACCCAACTGTTCTGAATGGGGAGGAAAATGCCAATCTGTTGACAAAAAGTTAAACAGAGGTGAAATCTAAACTCTGGCCAACATTTTACAGCTTTAGCGCATTGTTAACTTTTCAACTTATCTGTCAGGAATAGGAAACTAATGTTTAAAAACAATGTATTGCTTTTACAGGCAAGGTCAGCATTTGTTAGATTTCAGGGTTATGCTGAGCATAGTCAGCCAGGGCTATACAGAAGGAATTGCTTCAGCACCCATGGGCTGAGGTCTTCCAAAAGTTAAAATGTACAGCCAGTTTCATTCCCATTTTTTCCACACAGCCAACAGGAGGTCTGCTCTGACATTTTCGTTTGGCCTCTGTTTTCACATGTGATAGTACTAGCTGGAGGTTAACAACTCTCAGAAAGGGCTGTTGAACAAACCGTAGGTAAAAGAAGCGGTTGCTGCGTTTTGCTTTTGGGGGAGCTCGGGTTCAGGGTCACTCTGCTCTCTTCCAGGGGCGAGGTCCAGATTTGTGCGTCTGCCCCTTGGACAATGCCAGGCTTTGTTCGAGCAGCAAAGCATCCTTGCTCAGCCATGCAGTTCCCAAGGAGCTGTGTAGGTAAGATAATACAGGGGAAGTGGAACAGAGAGTCATTCTCTGTGAGAGAGAGACAGAGATCTTGTTCAGAAAATGTGGTTCAAGGATGTTTTCCCTATATGCTTTTATATTAAATAATGCCACCTTGTACACCCAGAAAGCGTTTGATCCATGGAGTAACTGTACGGACTAGCAGATCATGGTGTTCTTAGAAACAATCTGTGTGCTATGTCCACTGTGCAGCAAACAGGCCAGCAAGACAGAAAGAAATTAGTTTCATGCAAAACAAAAGAGCTTCCAAAACATGTGCTGTGTGTGCTGCCACATTCATGAATTTGGTTTCCTGACAGATACAGCTCCCCTCTTTCTTTAGCACAAAACATTCAAGTGGGCAAGGCTTAACCTTTTTGTGTAAGCAGTAAAAAACACCAGAAATGCCAGTATAGGTGAATTTGTATGGAAATCCCAGTAACAGAGAGGTATTTTTTATCATTCACATTGAAAAAGAAATTTTTTTGTCATAAAATTAAGAACATTTGTGGGTTATATACAAATAGGCAAAAATAAAATGATTCTGCAAAAAAAAGCAACACAGTGTAACTTAGGTGATCAGTTACACAAAAGAGCTTAGACATGCAAATACTCAAAAATTACCAGCTTTTGAACAAGTTGGAGCCCCAAGTTTGCTTATGAAACATAATACTTAAATATAATCATAAAAGCCAAACAACAAAAAGGCACAACAGGTTTCATAAATTATTTGTTATGAATTATTTGACCAGCTCTAGTTGAGGTATATTTTGTACCTTCTGCCCCATGTGCTTGGAGACCTCCCAGCTTGTTTTAATCTCTCTAAGCAAATGAGAACCCTCAAGGCTCATTAGGGCTATTTACACAGTTCTTAACTGGAAAAAATTAGATCTAAAAAAATGAATAAATAAATAAACTGATGTGGAGTATGAATGGGAAGTCATGTTTAAACTCGATTTCCAAGTCTCTTACCAACGTGGACCTCCCTGGGGCTACTTCAAAAAAATAGCCATGGGGAGAAAAAGATAGAAAAGGTGAAAAGAAAAAAAAAAAAGTGGTAAAAAATGTAAGAGTTAAGGCTGGTGTTCATGGCAAATCAGAGATGTCAGAGTCTGTAAAAAAAACACATAAATACAGCTCAGAGAAGAAAGGACTCTCAGGACCTGTAATTTAGTTTTGACTGTCCACAGGCAGCCATTTCACCAATATTTTGCTCATTATTTGTAAAATAAATGTAATAGCGCCTCCTTTTTCCTCCAAGTTATTGGTTATATTTCTCCGAGTATGGGATATCTCTTACTGTGGATGTACACTCCTGTGGTTACTAAGGGAGAGAGTCAGGGACTCTTGTTGCATGGGACTAGAGGAGCATTTACAATTATATTGATCTCCCAGACATGCAGGTGCAACTACTCATGGCCAGCCAGTTCCTGCCATCCATATACACATGTTCCTTTGAATGGCAGATTGTACCTACCCACCCACCCCAAAATAACATCTATCTGATTAGCATAGCACCTGGACCATCCACATTTTCCAGTGCTTTCCACTTCTTGGAAAGCAGGGCCTGGCTTCTAGAAAGGGGAGGAGAAAAATGGATTTTGCAATAGAGGCTATAAAATGCCAAGTGGCCAATTCAACTGATGCACATGAAAGGAGAGTATCTTCTCATCACATTTCTTCTCAGACCCTGCAATTCTGTCAGCAGAAAAAGGGTTCCTTCTCAGTCCAAAGCAGATTTCAATCTGTTCTGTTGTATGCTTCCTTCTAAGCACATTGCTTCTCTGTCTACCCATGCTCTCTGCAGACTTCTATTATTATCAAAGTTTGACTTTCTGCATTGCCTCCATACTGACACTTTCCCAAGTTCATTATATAACAGAACCATAATAGAACAGTTTTATTTTTCCAGCAGTCCTTTCCTTCAGTGATTGGACCACCCATGTGTTCTGCTTCTGCAAGACCTTTAGCAAGGCTTACACGGCATATCCATTAGTCAACTACCTATTTCTAATTTTCTTTATTGCCACAATAGGAAGAACAGAAAAGGAAGATTTTTCAAACATCTTTCATGGCATTTTCAGCCCAGTAAGAATGAGTTGCTCTGAATAGAGAAGTCTAAACTGATCCTTTTGCACCTTGGAAAGTTGAACTGAAGGCCGAGAGAGAAAGAAACATTTTGTCCTCAGTGACACCACAGGTAGGGTTCTCAGCTATGGTGGTCTCAGATGCACAATCAGCTTCAGCTGAATCAAGAGGAGTCATGAACGCAAACCCAAGTGAAAAGTCAGTCTTGCATCCATAGTGTGCAGTCTGCATTGCATCAAAGATACATATTTCTGAACAAGACAAAAATTACAACAGACTTTTAAATTATAATCCCATCAAGCAGAGTTGACTAACTGTAGAGCATTTGTTTGGGGCATTCAAGATTACACTCAAATATTCTCCAGAGCTGCAAAATGTAGGCTAAGCATCAGAAGCCCCTTCTGTGATCCTGTGACCGCATCACATCTTCAAAAGTGTATTTTAAAAAAATTCACAGATTTCCAGTAGCATGTGAGTAACAGGATACAAATACAACATTGTTCAGCATTAAGTATTAAACATGGCCTGCAGCTGTACCACCTGCAGCTCTGATCTTGACAGCTCTCACAAGTTACAAAAAACTTGACTCTGGCCAGAACTTGGACAAAAATCCTCTAAGGAAAATATAAATGCTACAGATTTTTGCAGTTCAGACAGAGTTTTTAGTGTTTGCATAGCCTTGCAACTGTTGGGGTTTGTAGGCTCTTTCACTTCTTGGGGCAAGGATATTCCCTGCAACACTCCTCTTCAGTTATGTAATTACTTCCCACTACTCTGAATTACCTTCTGTGATTCCGACATGACACTGAAATGTCCAGTGCTCAATTATCGGGTACTGTGGCTATGTAGTCTCAAACTACTTGCCACTTTTCACTCCAAAGGTATTTCCACAGTAGGTAAATCACTTCCTATAGATGTAAAGCCTGTGGTAAATTGCTTGGGATCCTTTGAGACAACATATGCATAAAACACTGCTTTTAATATAGTACTAGAATTCAGATAACTGTGTGAAGCAAAGATGGCAGAAAGAAAAAATTTCTGCTTTTTGCCATCTCTTCTCTGTCTCATTGACCCCTTCCCAGCAAAAGCACAATTTGAGCACATCTGCAGAGTTAGACATAGGGCTTCACCTTCATATAATCTGACAACTGGAAGTGGTTTTCCATGCAAATCGCCCCTTTGAAAACTTTTGAGCCTCACATTTGTTCCCTCACAGAGTTGTCACTGGGAGAAGCGACACTCAGACCCTTTCCTTCACTGACAGTGATTCTTTCCCCTGTTTCTCTTCCCTTACCTGGGCTTGTCGTGAAAGCTCACTGCAACTGCTCTAAGGAAATTCTGTTATATGCTGACATTTACCAGGTGACAACAAGGTCGGGTCAGGTGTTTGATACTCAGGTCTTTGCATGTAATTATCAGGTAGTATTACAAGTAGCTGAGGCTCAGCACATTTTGAGGGGTTATGATGAAGCAGCTCTTTTACTTGTCTAAGCTTTTTCTCAGTAAGATTTTTAAAGTGGCAGGTGGAATTTTACTCTTAATGTTATGCTTCTCATGTTCAAACTCGGGGGTTACTTTTTTTTGCAGCTAAAAATTGTGAATAAACAATGAGTGAGTTTGTGAGCCCAGAAAGGTGATAGTCAATAATATATCAGAGTGGCAAAATATTCTATGAGGTTTTGATATTTTCCACCAGATTTCTTCTCTGATGTTAGCAGATCAATCCCCGTTCTCTAAATCTTCTTAAAACCTCAAACGAGTGCTGCTTTCAACTCTTGAAAGAAAAAGCTATCCACTTTCTGGTTTTTTCTTCTATGTCCAGAAAACAGTCCAACAGAAGCTTCTTAAATCAACGAGAAGCTTCACTTGGGATTAGAGTATCAATCGGTGGATCTGACCAGACCGGAGTTAAATTACATTTCAAAACAACATTTTAAATACTACAATCACCATTTCTGAGTCTGCTTGCACGGATTTCGGTCTGTTTGGTTGTCTTTTAAGCTCAAAACCTTGCCATCGCTGCAAAGTTTCCGTCTTAAGTGTAAATCTAATCTAAATATTTTCCAATAGCGGGAAGAAGCTTTGCATTTCGCGGCGGGCCGGGCGCCGAAACCAGAGGCTCACTGACACCCAGCGGCGGCCGCGGAGAGCGCATAAGGAGAAGTTTTTTTGCTTAATCTCACCGAGTATTGGCTTAATACTGTCTGTGCTGCTGCAAGACGACCGGTTCTTGCATGGCACGGAGCGCCCATCTCTCCCTGTCTCTGGGCGATGTACCAGGTGCATTTCGAGATCAGAGTGCAACAGTAAAAACTGACCAGCCTTTCGTGCTCAACGAGGGGAAGTATTCACACACTGCCCAAAGCACACACTGCAGTGTTTTCCTTCCTAAAGTCTTTATTTTAAAAGGATTTGATGCTCCAGAGAGCAGTAGCCTTTTTAGTTCACACAAATACCAGTTACCCACACAGCAGAGGAATATGTTGTATAGCTGTAAGAGCTGTTGTGCTTCTAATCACCTGGGTGTGCATGCCTGTGATTACAAGGGCTAAGATATTTCGAGAAGCAGCTGCTGATCATCTGAGAGAAAAATATGAGAGTAGGTATTGGAAATAAGGGTAAAAAACCACAGGAGGCAGAGGCCAGGAGAAGAAAAAAACCCTTTAAAATAGACTAAATATTCAACCTCCACCCCTCTGAATACCATAAAAATGAGGCAAAATAATTTCATGTAGAAAGTAGATGAAGCAGACACAGAAGCTGAGTATCCAGTGCCTTAAAAGAAGCCCATATAAATTGGCCTTAGCCTCTAGTGTCAAATATCTGAGCTGCTCCACTGAACATCCTTTAACTCTGAGCATGTCCTGGTTGAAGGACTGAGTCTGTCTCAACACTAATAAAAAACCAAAAATGGCAACAGGCTCCTGCAGCTGCAGGACTGGATGCCCAACCAAGTACATGTTGGTACATCTCCAGCAAAGACAAAAGGTGCCTCCAATATGAAGGTGGGTGTAACCGTGCTTATGTCCAAGATTAACATCCTGTCTTTACACAGTGAGTATAGTTCGTAGCAGCAGCAAGGGCATGCTGTGCTTCTTTTGATATTGGGAATCTTGCCGTGCTCAGCACCATGGTTTCTGAATGCTTTACAAACATTAAAGGAATAGGGAAGAATTAGTTTCCTCACACAAACTCTTAGTTCTGTCCTTCAAAATTTGAAATCTGTATTCTTTTACTTGGAGAAGTACAAGGAAGAATTTCCTATCTTATTTTAGACTTGGGAGCGCTGGTAGAAAAGATGCCGTTTTCATTTCCCTTGCAGTTTGTATGTACGAGACTATCACTACCAGTGTGTGCTACTGGTTTGAAAATCAATTGTATGACCCTGACTTGTAACAAGTCTGAGGCCATTTACATGTCTTCAGTTGCCCACATGCTAGGCACCCTGCAGCTGCTGAGCACTTCACACACACACAGGAGTATCCTTAGGGTAAATGGAAATTCCCCATTAGCAGGTGGAGGTGCAAGATGTCTAAAACTGGGCTGGGCTGATCCAGTGCAGCCCAAAAAACTGCAGACCCATGCATGTCACAGTGTGCATTTGATTTCCTTGCATGGGTGTTCTGGCTTATCTTCAGATGTTATGGTCAACTTTTGCAATTGCTGGGAGGAGGTTTGTTCCTTCCATAAGATCTGGAGCGCCATGTGTGATACTAACCTTTTGACAGAAAATTCCTTCCGTCTCTCTTCAGTGAGTGTTCTAGCAGGACAAGAGAATCTGTAGACAATGTAATTCAGAAATTCTGACAGACAAATAATCTGAAAAATGTGGGATGCAGCCCTAAGTTAAATCAATTACTTATTTCGTTGGGTTTTTTTTGTTTTTGTGGAGAAAATAATTCCCTTGTTCTCTTCTTTAGCAGTTTGCATTTGAATAGGTGGATCTGTTCTTTACATTAGTTTTGAGAGCCTGCATTTCCCAAATTCCTATCACACCACTGGGCTTTCAAGGACAGGAGGAAAGCCAAAACATTTCCATCTAATGCAAACATGGATTACTGGAAGGATGTTCTCATTTTTTAAAAATGTACTGGGAGCAAGAGCCAGGTTTGCTAGCATCAGGTTTTCTATGCAAACCATTGCTTCCTTGGCTTGCTGCATGTAGAGAAAGAAAACCTCACCAAAAGGAAAGGGCAGAAGGTCTTGGAATGCCACAACATGCAAAGAGAGCTGAGGAAAGTGCTACCAAGCAGGCAGGAACACCCACAGCAGCTGCAAGGAGAGTTAGCACACTGTCTCACAGTGAAATCACACACATTGATGGCTGGAGGCCCTTTCCCATCAGTCTCCAGTTAGTCAGCATCCTATTTTTATCTGAGGAAGGACTTCTCCAAGGTAAAAGACCCAGTGCAAGGAGGGAAGATATTTATACCTCTTTTGTTACCAGAGTTGAGATTTCAGCTGCGATTACCCCCAGGCATTCCAAGTTTCCAAATGTCCCAGGTGTGCTTCCAGGAGGCATCTTCAGTTCCAGGAAGCAGACCTCTGTGTTAGCAAAACCACTGTCCAAAGCACATCTTGCTTAGAGTCTAGATGGAAACTTCATGTCAACCCAAACCATTCTTCTAGCCAATACATACAACAAAGTCCAAAAAAGTACTGATGATCTGAATGTTGTCACTGTGTGTGTATATGTATGTATGTAAAATACATATGCATATACATACAAAGATATTGTCTCCACTTGTTTCTTCTTCTGCTCCCAGAAGTTTAGGGAATCAAACACAAAGTGAGAAATCTCAGAGCATGCTGCTGATACTCCATCCCTGCAGAACTCATTACATGACAGTTGCTCTACTTAGGGTGGATTGGGAGGGGGATCTATTAGAGAGGAAAAGTACAGAGTAGAGTTAAGAAGCATTTTTTTTTCCTTCTAACTGCTGTCCTTTTATCTGCTCTCCTTCTCATGTTTCTGGTTTTTTTTTTTCCTTCTTCCTTCTCCTTCATCCTATGGAAGTGGCACTGAATGCTGATGAGATAATAAATGGTCCAACCCCAGGCAATCATTTGCAGGTAATTAGTTCAGCTACTGAACTTCTAAGAGTAATTTTTTTTCCACCTGCCTAGCCAGAAAACTTGGGTGGTTAGTTACCCCATCACTTCCCTTTGGGGAAGGGGCACTCAGAAATACAAGTACTTGAGCTCCTGGATACATTCTGCAATCTCTAATTAAGCCTAACCCTGACCTAGATATTTAGTATTTTATTTACTTTTTATGAAATTCCTTACTTATGCCAAAAGCCAAATGTTGCATCCCAGTAGGACTAAATCTGGGATTTGATGTAAGCTTCTGTGCACCATCACACCCAAGATCACAGATAGGTTCAAAACAATTGGAACATCACTACTTTAGGGAACTTGGGCGGTGCCCTTTCTCTGTTTCAGAATAAACATTTCAGAATTTGCCTTGGAAGGGAAGTTTGGAGAGGGAAATCATGGCATTTGGTTTAATGAACCTGACAGGAAAGCTTCTGGGTTTCCCCTTTCCCAGGATACTCACCCTCCTCAGCCCCCACCAAAGCCACGGGTGCCAGGGTATGCAGGGTTCTCAGCCGCACAGCTGGGACCTGTGTTTTTGTGAGCACCAGGCTTTTGCAGCTCCCAGCCTTGTGATGAGGGGCTTGTAAGCCTTAGGACTGATGAACCTGAAGCAAGCATTCTTGGAGCTGAAGGTCACGAGGGATCCGGCTCCAAAGTGGTCCAAGTGATGTAGAAGGCCTGAATCTGTGGATGCTGGAAGCCCACCAGGTGAAGTGAGTGACAGTGCACTGGCAGGTGGGCACATTTGCAGGGGAACCTTTGCCTGCATTTTGCTGGCGGCTCCCCAAATGTGCCTAGTTCCAAGAAACACCCTGGTTCCAACAATTTGCCTTTTTCTGACAAAGATCTCTTCCATCTGAGAATTCCTGACCAGCTCTGGTGTACCCTCAGAGCTTCAGGGGTTACCTCTGGTGAAGTGAGAGGAGATTTGGGGGTTTGGATGTATAATTAGCATTCTTCATGGCAGAACATATGTTAAGAGGGTCTGCAGATGGGGAGAAGAACTTTTGTGTAGGCAAATTATGGGGGCTTTGTACCCTCCCCTCCAGTGACAGTCAGTATCAAATGCAGAATATAGAATTATATAAACCAACCATTTATTTGCTAATGTATTGGCAATTCATATTTGTTACTTATTAGATTAAAAAATAAACCTCCTGGAAACATACAGAGTTTGTCAAGCAGCATTGTGCTTCACAAATCAGTGAAAGAAGGACACAGCCACATTTCTTCCTCAACAAAATCATCTTCAGAAAGTTTTGGTTTAAATCTTAATTTTGTACTACCAGTCTTTTTTTTTCCTCTCCTCTTAAAGTCACCTTGGGTGACAGATGTCACTCGGCCTCAAAAGAGCCGCTTGGATAAATCGGTAAATAATATTCATTAAATAGTACGTGGTAGCATATCCTGCTTTTCTTTTTATCTGTCCTAACAATACCAAATTCCTCATCCCTGAGACTCACATAAAGCCCACGACAGAGGGTTCACATTCAAACTCCAATCAGCAATTCACAAACTAACACAGAATGATCTAGCTGATTTCACTAGGGACCTCCATATGGTGATGAAATTTATTCTGAGCCATGTTTAGGTTTTGTAGTTGTGGGCACCATACACAAACCCTGAGAGAAACTGAGATTTTTAAAGGTGAGCTGGGAATTTACTAATACAGTTCCTCCTGAAATAAATGGATGCTGTTTGCCCTCAAAATCTCAGTCATCCTAGGAGTCAGACAGAGTTCTCTATCCTACATGTTTATTTCTCAACCAAAATAAGTATAATCCCTTCAAGCTTTTTGAGTCTACAACAATTTCCCAAGGCATACTTTTTTTTAGACAGTACTTGTGCTGCTATATCCTGGAGGTGGATACATCTTCTCCAGTTGTAATATTTTTAACCTCTAAATCATTCAGTTAGATTCAATTTTCAAAAAGTTATAATAGGGCATTTATATTCCCTAACTCTTTGAAGCATGTAACAAATAGACAATTTTATGGTATGGTGTAGGTGAGACATTTGTGTAGCTTGTCTTCAAAACAAAATAACACTCCAGATATATTCTACTTTTTCTCCCTACAGTTTGAAAAATGGATTGATTTTTTTCCTTTTATTTTTGCCTGTTTAAGTACAGGACTGGAGTTGTTTTTTCTGTATTTTTCCCTTCAGACAGCATATTTTCCTGATGGAACTCCCCTCCCCCCAATACACAATGTGCTTTTCTGATTTACCAGCTCTAGCATTTTCTCAACAATCATGTGAGCAAGAGCAAGGACTGAATATTTTTAGACACTAGAACTAAGCAGATGGCAAAGGATGTAGAAGATCAATAACTGTTTTTTGTGAAGTTTACATTTCTGCTTATTTCAGTGCATTTCAAAATGCAACAGGAAGAATATAAAACTTCATAGAATGAAACATGAGGAAACTGCTCTGGCCTGGGTGCCCTGTATGAGAACATTTTTCCAGCCATTCTTTGAAAGCGAGCCATGCACTTGCTCCAGCTTTAATTGTGAGCTCTCCTTTTGTTAATCTAATTGTACTCATGTTGCTGTTTGGTAAAAGGTCTTGGACAGATGTGTACTCATCTGACATTCTTCCAAGCATGTCTGCATGGTCAAACTTGAAAGGTTTTTGGGAGTTGAAAGTCATCCCATCAGGAACCAGAAACAACACCATCTGCTTTAGGTGACTAAGCACATGTCAAGAATAGCCATCTCCCTCCTTCTGGGTTCAAGCCTCTGTGCTCCCTTGGGCTTTTGCCGTGAGGCAGCTGCCCTTCAGGGGTGCAGAGGAAGGGGAAACCATAAAAAAGGCCTGGCCACAACACGGTTTTCACTACTACTTAAGGAGCCTGAGGGCTTAACTGAAAACAGGGTGGAATAAGGCAGATGCTCAAAAGCTGGCAGCACAACACTGAAAATTGTGTTCTCTGGGCTGAAAGTAGGGGCACTTAAACAGGAGAAACCAGTGTCTTGTTTTGTGACCTTGAGGAAGTCTGTCTCTCTGTCCCTCTGCACCATCACTTCTCTGCTGCAGAACTGGGGAGCACAGTCTTGTTTCTCAGTCTCCTTTCCCTTAGAATAGCAAGGTGTGCTGGACCTATGTGCCTTCAGTATTAGCCTTCAAGCATTGAGTAGAATTGGGAAGGCCAGTCACCAGACTAGCAGCTGATAAAGGTTGGAGGAGACAAAGAGAACTCCCTCAAAGTCATTAAGACAGAGTTCATCTTAGCGAGCGTGTTCTCAGACACTGCCCGATGGGGCTGTGGGGCTGCAGAGCAGCCTCACCTCACCCTTCAGCAGTGTCTGCTGCAAGACTCGTGTAAGTCGCTAAATGCCAGAGACAAAAAGGCTGGTAGGCAAGCAGACCTTGCTGTAGCTTTTCATCCACAGCTGCTGACCTTTCCAGCCCCACAGCTTCTGTTCATTAATGGGAATGCCTGCCCCATGCTGATGAGGGGGGAACACACTGGGAGCCCTGCCCACGTTTCCCTGAACTTGAACTGGAGCAGTCACTAGATCTGTGGAATGAGTATGGGGTCAAAGAGGACTAAAACACATTTTGAAGCTTTGTTTTCAACAGGAAAAGGGTAGCTGTTGTTTTTATGGTATTTTTAGGGCTTGCAACACCCTCAAGCTCTTTGTGCCTGTTACTGGCAAGGCAAGCATCACACAGCTGCCATCTTGTATTCAGCAAGGGCCGGGGGACTGGAGGTGCTGGGACCAGAGAGGCTCCTCATGTGCACAGGAGGCCAGGAAGAAGCATGTGGGGCAGGGTGGTCATGCTGTCCTCATGCCCACTTCAAGGAGTTGCTGCCGGGTTTCCAACATCCAGCCAGATTCACCCCACCCCAAAGGGAGCCCCACTAAGTGTCTCGGTGCTGTCTCTAGCAGCTGTCCCTCCTACCCGAGCAGTGTTAGCCTTGGAGCCAGGCCAGCATTTATGTGTGGAAGCTGTTCCCCCCTCCAACCTTCTGGACCTTGGGCAAAAGAGGCACTAAATGAGCCATACTGACACCAATACTGCAATCAATTTGTTAATAAGGATCAGAGACAGACTCTGCTGCTGGGAGGAGGAGGAGAGGGGAAAGGAGATCATTATTTTTAATTTAAATAAATCAATATGTTAATAGGGGAAAGAATGCACCCTGCACAAGGATGGTGGAAGGGGGAAGGCAAATGAGTACAGCTATTTTTTTTTTTTTCATGGAGTGGAGAGAGGAGTGACATGTAGTTTGTCATTTATATACCTTATGTTAAAAAAACGTATTTAATATAAAAAGAGTGGGAATAGACAATTTAAAAAGTCCTGTAATAGCAAATAACTAATTATACCTGCCTGAGACTCAGAAGTGTGCCTGGCTCTTTTCTTTCTTTAAAACAAATTAAAGAAAAAGGAATGCTTGATTCCCAGGAGGGCTTATCTAAGGCCTCTCATCTCTAATACACATCTAAAGGGATAGGGAAAATATCTTTTATCACTTAAATCTCCCTGAAATTTAAGACCAGCTGGGAATTTTTTTATGTGGATATGATTCATTAAATTCATATCATTCCAAAGAAACCTTCCTGCCGGTTTGTCTTTGCCACTACAGAAAAGCACAGTTTCCCGAATGTTGTCAACCTGGACAGCTCAATTTTTGGCTGAGGGTTAGTTTTCACTCGGAAACTATGGAACTGGCCCCACTTTTTTTTTTTTTTTTTTTTTCAGGGAACTCGTATGTGCAAATCATTCTTGAAGTCAACTTTTTCCCCTCTGCTGAGACAACAGGAAAATCTTGCACCTCTGTACCACTTCCAGTCGTGAGGCTTCTCAGTCCTGAGAGGTGGAGGGGTTTTATTTTCGTGATGCGTTTCAATATTTGTACATTGCACTTGGGGGTTTAGCGTCTTTGATCAAATATAGGTACAAGAGCTCTGAGTGCTTGGCTGTGAGAGCCGGCTCGGGGAGCAGCCGCATCCAGCTTCTGCTGGGATCAAATGCACTGAGTTTGTATTTCAGCAATCTTTAGAGACGCTCGACGGTGGAGTGATGCATGAGCTGATAAATAGAAGGTTGCGGTGTAGTTAATAAACCCATAAAATGTGTAGCTGCTGAAACGCTCCGAGCAACACTCCACGGAGTTTTAGCATGGAGGAAAATGTATGTTTTACATAATGAGCTCCTTCACATATAGTGCCACAAAAGTTACTAGGGAGACGGTCTGTCTTGGGCGCAAAGAAAAACAAAGGGAAGTTCATGTGGCAAGATTGCTCCTTGCTGGCTCCGTCTTGCAGCCAATGCAGAGGGTGGGGAGGCACTTCCAAGGACGATAGTTTGAAAAGCGGAGCTGAGCCAGGGCACCCGGGCAGCGGGGAGCGAGAGGCTTTGGGAAGAGGTCAGGCAGAGGGCAGGGTGGATCGAGTTCAGGGGGGGCTGTGGAAGAAAGGATGCACGGCCCTGACAGATGCTGGTCGCGTTGTTTGGCGCGTTGTCGGAGGGCATGTGAGTGCCATGGTGATGGGTGCGTTCTGACATCCTGAATAAAGAAGCCCTGAGGTTGGGGGGGATTCCAGAGAGGGGGAAAGGGGCCGTATCCCAACCTACTTGAGTACTTCGAATCAGAACACACCAAACACTCGTGAAATGAAAAATAACTGCAAGTGAATGCATAGAAACGAGCAACTCAGAACTCCCTGAATTTATCCCAGGGTACAAGAGCAAACAGTTTTCACCCCGGGATTTTTCTTTTCCCTCTTCCACTAAGCAGACACAGTTTTGCCTTTTGAAAAGCTCCATAGGATGTGGCTGAGAGTAGAAAACTGCTCCTGGCTGCCTTGTTTAGACTGCTTCTTTCTCCCAGCAGGTACTTGGGCATGCCCAACTTTGGTGTCTCCCTGGGTGAAAATATCATTTTTCCCGTTTCCTCTTTTGCCCTGGAGGAGCTCAGAATTTCCTTCCATTTCAGTTGTACTTCTTACTCTGAGATTTACAGTTTTTAAGGTTCAGAAAATTCAAGTCATGCAAATACTCCTTGTTAGTAAAGGCTGTATTATCTGGTTGAGATACAGATGTAGTCCTTGGATTCAAATTAGGGCTTTATCACACTTCCAAAATACCTTGAACACAATGAATGTGATTAAAAGTATCATCTCCTCCTGCCAGATTCCTGTGGGAGTATCAGATCTAAACTAGATTATTAGACTAAAACCCTGCTTTTCAGTTCAACCCAAGCTAGCAGTCAGGACCTTCTGGTTAAAATTTGAAGTAATCATCAGCATTCAGAGGCCAGACTTGTACAGGAATCACGAGCAAGAGCTCATGCCACGGATTTACTTCGGTTTTGCATCTCCTAAATGCAGTATGACTCTCTGTTGTTCTTCAAATGCAGCCAGTAATGTAAGCTAGTAACCTTCACTAAGTATTCATAAACTATTAGTTTTTAAAAACAAGAGCAAAACTAGAAAATTCTTCCGGTAGAGTAGTTCTCAAATTAAACCCCATATTTTCTTATTCAATAATGATTTTTGCTTTAGGACCTTATGCTGTCATCACAAGAACAGTTTTACCAGTGGGCAATATTTTGCTGCTGCCTCAGACCAGCACTTAGAACGAATAACAGACAGTCCAGACAATAGCCAGTTTATCTGCAGGAAGGAAATTTGCATTTCTCTTTATATACCTTATGTTAAACATACACAGTATCATACAATTATTATCCCTATAAAAACAAATTGTAATTTCACTGTCTTCAGAGCAGTGACCTTTTGTTTTGATAGCACACCTGCAAAAAAGCTTTTAAGCTGTTCAAAATGTTTTGAGCCTCTTATTCATACCTTTTGGCTACTATTATATAATTATCAAATAGTTGCGTGTATATATACAAAGCACAATTAATGTGTATAATTATGTTAATAATATGCACATTAGAGTTCCTAAATATTACATTATATATTTTTGTATACTATACTTTATACATTATGAGCTTAAATTATGTGTCATGTATGTACCTCTTGGGGGCTTTTTTACATATATCTATAAAGCCACTATTTCACTTATTTCCACACATGATCAGACAAGTATATATACGTGCACCTGTGTGTATTATGCACACATATGTCAGCAGCATCTTATTAATTCATAAGTATATTTGGGAGTGCTGTTTTTTAGAGCATATGGTTTAAAGGAATTTCCTTAAGACATATTCAGTAATTATATAAATACATAAAGCATAAATATGTGTTACATAAATACGTAAATAAAATATATTGTGAAAGTCTACATTGATATCAGGTGCTTTCTATTAAGAAAAGTACTATGAAAAAAAGTATTAGTAGCTGAACCTAATTATTGGTGCTGAAAGTCATTTCATTTCAAACATCCTATTAAATAAAATCCATACATAGAAATTATTGGCTGCTTGCACCAATCCCCATTATAAAAACCGGTGAAATCCCTTTGCAAAAAAAGGGAAGACTACAGCTTAAACCTTAAGTACTTCGATAAAAATATAAGATCAGTTTCATCCCAAAGTACAAATCCCAATCTCCATCTAAAACTGCCTGACCCTAAAATATATTCAGAGCTTGTTCTAATCACAGGAGATGTATTCTGAATAGGACAGCCCTCTATCATCTGCTAAGTCTCTTTAAGTCATCGTTTTCACTGTATCTGAAAAATTAATTCCTTTTCAGAAATATTCTCATCTTCCACTAAAAGAAAAAAAAAAGCTTTTTGATGTGGAGTGACAGGATTATGAAGTGACCCTTCAGGTCAGAAGGAGACTTTTCCTTTTCTCATCAAGGAAATCAATTTCTAAGTCCAAGTCTCTTAAAATAATATATTCTTGTGGCACGCATACAGCTTTTTTTGATCTGCTATGAAAAGAATAAGAGGTAAAGAGGATCAGGGGTGGCGATGGAATATTATAATCTGCCACACTCACACATCAGCCTTTCACTAAGTAATTCCAGATAAATTGAGGATTTACATATTTAAGATTAAATGGGGAAAGAGTAGCGATGCATAAATAGAAGAATACAAAGATACAATTTAGGGAAGTTAACTCTTAAAAAATGTTACCTGATGTTTGATACCCTTCTACTGTCCCACCCCATATTTTTTAAAGCATATAATGTTTATCAGGAAAGAATGAGTATAATCTCTTTTAGATCAACTGAGCACAAACACAGATGCCTTAGGGTTTCTCTCCTCCACCCCTCCCACCTTCACTACTGAAAAAATACCAATTACCATGACAAGAAACAGTTAAATGCCTCCAAAGACACATACACACAGCAGATGGAAAACAGGAGGAAACCAGCTGGAAGTGTGTTTCCCTTAGAACTGTTTTTAACAGCCTGTGCACAAATAATGTCTCACTAATATGCAGATAAAAATAAAACATAAATATTTAAAAGGTGACTGGTCAAAGCAACAAGATGGCACTCACTATGGGAACTTTCCCTTTACTATTCCCTTTCGTGTCCATACTCCAAGTAATTGTTCAGAGGCGTCCTGAACCTGGTCTCTGATTCAGGGAAGGTAACTCTAACACAAAAACTCCAGTAATGGCTGTAACCTTTTCATACTGCTATTTGCAAGGCACATGGGCTTGCCTTGCCTTTTATTACTCACCTGTTCAGCCTTTGTTTTTATGCCAATCTTCCTGTGTGGAAGGCTTCCCAACACTGTCCAGCTGAGCTCCAGAAGTAGTTGTTCACACCAGCACAAGACAAGGGGGTCAGCCCTCTTTACAAAATTCCTTCTGCTCTTGGTTCTTAAGCAGAAGCTTTTTAAAAGAACTCCTTTCTCAGAAAATACTGAACACTTTCTGATAGTCAGGATACTTTTATGATGTCCAACAGAACTTTGGAATCCATGTTTACCACCAGCCACTTTGGCCTGACTCCCCAGACCCCACACAGCATCCATGCCCCCTTGTACTTCTGTGGCTTTGCCATTAGGGAAAGCAAAATCAGTGGAAATGAGGAGAGATGGAAATGTTTCGTGCCCCTTTCTAGCTGAAGCAATGCAAGTGAGGGCAGGACCAAGCCAGACACCACTTGTAAGAAATAAGAGGAACTTCCAGAACTATAACAGGGGCAAAAGCAGCTGCAGGGGACAAACCAGAGGAAGCCCACAGTTCTTCCCTAGGATTCCCTAAGCCAGAAGTGTTTGTATCCTACTTGTCCTGTCCTTGACCCTAGCAATTGTATCATCAGATAGAACAATTTTAAGTAGAGTAGATGGGTTGGTCTGCTATTTGTTTAGATCCCTTCCTTTACAGTTCCCTCTCCTCTGAGTCTCATTAGGCAGCCCTCTCATACTCACCAGGAATTCAGCAAAGCTGATCCTTAGCCGGTGTTAATTGGTCTTAGTCCTTTTACATCATAGAAGCTGCTCAAACTTACAGTGCCCAGAAATTTGACCCAGTTTCACTTCTCTGCATATTGTGGTCTTGATGGAGGAACCTTCTATACTCCTTCTGCTATGAGTCTAAAGTATTAAATCACTTCATACATTTTTGAGTATCCAAGAAATCTGGATTTTTTTGGAGCAAATAAATCTTGAACATGATGACTTAGTCCAGTGAAAGAAATTAGAATTCCTGGAACATAATCCAGAAAAGTAACAGGATATCATACTGGTCCACCCAAAGCCAGAAGGAACTAGAAAATCCTCTCACAAGACATGCAGGTGACAGCAGAAGACAGGTGCACACATCAACACATCTGCAGGAATCTTGGCCTGAATGACCTGAGATGATCAAACACGCTCTCTAGACAACTGGTTAAACAAGTAATCAAGAGAGATTTTGCCTAAGTAAGACTTTATTGACTTGGACTAATAAGAGGTGCATGCATGTAGCCTGATGATTCAAGGGAAAACACTGTAAAACAAGGTAAAAAACATTTTACTCCATTTTTTTGTCAGTAAATTTTTACTGTTTTTATAACATGCCTTCAGAACCAAGAGATGTGAATGAGTCCTGGCCAACACCACACTTTGTTTAAGAAAAGCCCTAGCTTGAAACTAGAGGGTGGGTGTACCACAGGCAACAGCAGCAAAGGCAGTGGGAGGTAAAGGAGGAGGACAAGTAATTGCTAATCTGTGAGGCAAGGATGGGGAAAGAATGGTCTTACTCAGATGGCATCACAAGGTTCAGCAATTAAGGATGGCCACTTTTCACAAGCTTTTCCTGTTAAAATTCTGACAGCACATCACTTGGAGTTACCAGAATATGAAACACTATTTTAAAATTGTTTTTTAGTGGTCAACTTCTGTGTTAAAAATCTACAGAAAAAGAAAGGTCTGTTTCCTCTGATGTTTCTTCCCCTCCATGAAGGAACCACACTTTTGTCTGTTTTTATTTTTGTAATGCCATATTTATACCTAGGACCTTCAAACACATATTATTTCAGAGATCTGATACCATCTAGTGTTATTGCTGGCTTTTCACATCTTACACTTATCAAGTAACCACAGTCAGCAACATGTCAGAGTTCATCACTATATCATGTCAGTAGCAAAACAAAACCCGCTTTCCACCCAATATCTATATTTACACACCCCACAGGTGGGTGAAATTTACAGTTCATCCAGGAGATATACTCTCCTTTAATCTCTGAAAATTAGTTCGTCTGTATGTATACGTATCATTATCGTCTAATGCTTCATCACTGATTTATTCCAGCCTCTGTAGCAAATAGGCTGGGATTGCTAATAACAAATACATGTATTTATAAACAGCCTTTTACAGTCTTGGGTACTCTAAAGTCAAGGGTACATTTACTTCAAACCAACCAATGTTTTACTCTGTTTTTCTGGGAATTAGATGAAATCTTAATTTGCAAATACTAGTGACTGGTGCAAAGTCTTTCTAAATACTTGTTATTACTAAAAGCTGATGCTGGCCAGGAGGAATATGCTTATATGATTTCATGCTATAAGAGGGCAAGATCACCAAGATCAGCCAATCTCTGCTGGACAACGGAATGGGTTCACTTGTTTGGGAACTTTAAAACGCAAAGTTGCTGAACTGAAACAATGCAGAAATACAGCCTATTCATTAAGGTAAAAAAAGAAATAAAAGAACAGTGTGTTTGGTATGATAGGAGATGGTGGATTAGTATCCATGGAGACTCCTTTCTATTTTTCATTCACCCAATATGTACAGGGCGTCTGGTGATTTCTCTATAACATCCCACAATTGCCTTCATCTGGACAGAGAGCAAACACCTCTCTGGCTAAAAGGGTAATTGGACTCCATGTCCCTTAGCTCAAGGCCTCTCTTCCTGTGTAATTGGGATGGATGCCGGTGACAATAGTAATTTCTGCAGCAGGGCTGCTTTGAAAGTAGACTGGTGGCCACCAATACTTTTAAGTAATTCATCAACCTGTTTGTTAAACATAATTATTGCTACCCCTTGCAAACAATTTGCTACCTCTAAAGGAAATTGTTCTTTAATGACTAAGTGGAATTCATTTGAGACAGGGGAAGGGAGCTTATTATTTTGTAGCTTTGTGGAACATAAAATTAGGGTATTTTTTAACATTGTGTTTCACTTGCTCACTTTTGACTGTTGGCAGGGGGTAGTAAATTCCTTTACACGCTAAAGGTGTAGTTTTCTGTGATGTTTACACATGCTATATGCCTGGGGCTAGGAAACAGATACCTGCCTTTTAGAAGCACTCTTCCAGGCAGCCTTTTTTGTTATACACGCCATGTGAATGAGATCAGCTTAGAGGAAAATGCCCTTTTGCCTCTTAGTAAGAAGGCAAAGAACAAGGAAAAAGGGGAGAATACCCATCCTGTCTTGAAGAACAGAGGTGTTGATTTAAGAATGCTGTTAAATGGCAATATTGGAGAAACAACTCATCAGGTAGGAAGCATTCCCTCATGCCTCTATTTCTTTCAAAATATGTGGTTCATTTACAGAAGAATCACTGGAAGTTAGCACATTTCTCATGTGACTGTCCCCACGTGGAAAAAACCTGTGTTGAACACTGAGTTAGATTAAACACGCCAGCCACACAGCAGTTCCCTAGAGCAGACCTGTCCATACTCTCCAGAGAATTGCTGCACAGTCAATCAACAGCTTAACCAAACCTGAAGGAGTTGTCAGCACACACTATAAGCGACTCAGATGTGGCCACACCATTTGTGAAAGAGGCATGATACTAAAATAACATGGTACTAGCAGGTGGTCCCAGGGCAGGGGGAAAGATGTTTTTGGACACATCTGTATCTATCACAAAGCCTGCAGCCCATCTTGGCCACCCCATCCAGAGGCACACAAATATGCAGCAGTACTACTTGCTTCAGTGATCTTTAAGGGTTTACTCAAGGTAATTATACTGCAGTAACACAGAGGTTACAAAGACAAGAAAATGTCAATAACAGAGAGGGACAGTGGTGGCCTCAGGGCCAACTGCTAATGAGAGTTATCAATACATGTCGCTATGCCTATTATCTAGGAACTGAATAACACTAGTAGGTATGATATGACCCCAAATGCAGCCTTCCCTTCCTCTGCTTCACTTCCCCTATTCCAGTTACACCTCTTTAATCTCTATGTTGTGCATATCTCTAGGGCTATTCTCACTGTCTTTCTGAAGAAGGAGTGAATGAGACAATGTTGCATGTGCAACAGCTCTGTTGGAAAGTTTTCAAGAGGTAAGATGTGAAAATAACATTCTTTCTTTGCTGTAGTATTATTTTACAAGGGCGAAGAACTGGCTTGGATAGCTTTCCTCATTTCTCATGAAAAAAAATGTTGACATCTCTTTATTTTGAAACACTGACTTATCAGAGAAAAAAGGAAAGAGCAGCTGTTTCTCACTCTTTGAAACAAATCTGACTAAAGCATTTAGTACTTTTTGTTCTATTTAAATATTTTATTTACATTTATATGACAAGAGCACTTGGAGCAACACCTCTCCTTTGACCTAACATTAGTTTATTTTTTTAAGTGTCATATGTTCTGGCTGAAGTTTTGAGGAATTCCAAGCCGCAGAGTTCTCTCATGTGAACACAGGACTTCAGTGTCACCAGCAAATACAGCAACAAACATATGTGTAATATTATTTTGACTGAACAATTTATCTCAGCTGATATCTGAAAGTCAACAATATATGTACATTTTCTTCACTCTTGTAGCACATGTGGGCTTTTCAGTCTCAGCTAATTTCCATGTTTAAATTAAAAATATAATACACCTGCATACTGAAATGCTTTCCTTGTGGAAAGTTGATAAATAATAATAATAATAATAATAATAATAATAAATTGTTTTTATGTATTTTGAGAAGGTATGTAAATGCCCACTCAATTTGACATTGATACAACCTGGATGCCTTTTATTTTTAACAAAGCAGGCTCTTAGAGTATCCTTATTTTTACTTCTGTTACTATATTAGCAGCTGAAATGTGATTATACCTTTGAGATCCATCATGTCACCCATAGTTATCTGAAATGCTGTTCTCAATTCATTATACACAGAAATAAAGATACAAATTCAGTCCTACAGTCTGATTTTATATGACAGCTCTCAGTCATGTGGGAGATGTGTACCACCAAATTGCATTTATTATAAATCTATATTAAAAGCTTGTCCTATATGAGCATGTGGATTAGAAAATTTGTTTCCTGACAACATCTACAAATGCACAGTCCAATCCATATTCCTTGCCCTAATACAGATCTAATGAAAATGTTCACAAAATTCTTAAGGGTTTGCTGCCTTTCAATTTCTCCGCCTCAGGTGCTTCCTTCCCAAGGGACTGGTTGTTTTAAAAACAAATCTAACTATGAGTCTTGTTTTTCCTAGAAAATCTCCAGATAAGCACAAGTTGAAATCTTTTTTTTTTCCATCAAAGCTGTTTCTTTGTATCTATGACATTGGTTTTGTTCTTTTAAATTAAAGTGTGAATCTCTAAATCTCCGAAACTGCAAAGAACTGAATTGCAGCTCTGTCTGGAAAAGGCCATGGTTTAAGGCAAAGCTTATAGTTCTGGAATGGAACATGGGGGCTCCCATCTCCCACCACAGGTAAAGAGAGGGCTTTCCCAACACACTGCATTAATGGCTCGTTTCTCTCTGCACAGGTGCAGGTGTGACCACTCCAACTCTGGAACAGTCCTGTAATGTTAAGTCATGTGTTGCATGGCCAGAGTCAAGGGAGAAAAAGGGAAAATGTTCCATTTTCCATCGCTTTCCACCCCTTCCAAATTTAGAAGTGAAGGGTGGGTGTATGGAAAAAAGACATTACTTTCCACAACACACCTTGACTCTTCTATCATTAGACCACCACAGTTCCAGCAATTTGACTGTTACAGGCTTAAGAGCAACAAGAGTTTAATTACCCAGATATTCAGTGAGGGAATCTTCTGGGTTGTTGCAGTGCATTCAGAAAGACCCGCTTTAAATTAATTTGAGCAATCCACAGGATTCCCTGCAAGAGGCACACTGCTTTGTTGAATTGATGTAGACCCCTCACTAAGGTAAGAAACACATTTGCACATGCTGACAGAACCCATGTGAAAGCCCAGAGCTGCTCAGGGCTTTCTTGACATGTTTGCATAATTGTGGTTTTTCAGACCAAAAGCGGAAGGTAAACTTCATTCATGCCTGACCTGATGGCCTTCACAGCTGGAACATGTTGGAATCACTTCTGGCACTGAAAAGGTTAATTGTCTCCTGCTGTGAGGTAGAAGTCTAGAAAAGGATACCACATTTGGTGGGAATTATAGTAAATGAGGTTTTCTTTATAGCACTGCTCATTCTCAACATGTTGAAAGGGCATTAGTTCACAGTCACTTTCTCTGGAATTATCAAATCTGCTCAGGAAGCCTTCATTAGGATATTAAACAAGACTTAATAAGTGAAAGTGATTTGCATCGCTGATAATCGTGCGCATTAATCAAGCAAGCTTCTGTCTCTCCCTCTGCAATATGTTTCATGTTCCATTGTAAAGCCTCTTTAATTCTGTAGGGCTTCTTAAAAGGGAAACGTTACATTTAGAAAGCCATTTTTAAAATTATTTACTTAGCAAAGATCACTATAAATAATGTTCAACTCACTCCTCAGCTTTAACCATCAATATAATTAATACTGAGAGGTTTGTATCAGGGATATGGACCAGATGTGTTCCCATTTATCAGATATAGATTGCACTTACTCTAATAAATGTGTTTTCGTTCTGAGTAACTTTTGAAACCTAATAACTGCATGTGACAGTTTAATCTGAAGTCACAATTTTAGGCTAAGGCATTTATTTCTCATGCCGTGGGGGACTATGCAAGCTTTCACTACATCATCCCACATGCCAGAATCACACTCAGAGTTCTTAATGAAATTGTGCGGTAAATATCTCCTGCTGTTTGGTAATTCCAAGGTAACTTTGCACAACCTATTCTTAGGGGGTGGGGCCAGTTTTATAGAACACAGCCAGCTAGCACAGCTTTATGAATCCTCACACTTCTCCAGCATCTTCCTCCTCATGATCCTGCAAACATCTCTAAACAAGTTTAATTTTCAGGACTCTCACAAGACAAGTCTTCTGAGCACAGCCCAACTGACACTCAGGGACAAGTATTTTTGCCTACATCAGCAAATCCTTGAGAAAACAAAATTAAACTCTTAGAAAAGTTTTACTCTGCTGCTCTTGCCACTAGTCTGCACTATGCCAGTGTTGGCAACCCACTCTAATGTGACCCTGCAAACACCATGAGGGCTCTGCACGCCCATCAGTGCCACCTGGATACTGCACAGCCGTCAGAATACAAAAAAAACCAAAAACAAACCAATCTTGATATTACTGTTCTTCACTAAATGTCTCACCAAGGATGCCTTGAGGAAAATCTTGGCACATGATTCAGAAGCTCTTGTGAAAAATATGGCACAATGAAAGCCTAATTATTGTTTACAGTGCAACCGGAAGACCTGTGTCAATAGTCTGTAAATATAGAAAAGTGACCAACACTGTAGTCTAAGTAAGGAATAATATTGGTGTCAGAATGAAGAAGCACAGCACCTAAACAAGCTCACTTGTGGGGGTGACTTCTCATCCACCAGACTGAACTAGGACGTTTATACATATTTTTGAGTCCAGATGAGAGCCTAAGTTCTCATCATGTTTTGTTACTTGTGATACAGCTGTGCTTCTGTTTCTGAAGAAGAGGTGGAAATTATTGGTGTGAGTGTAATGTCCACTTTTTCTGCAGGTCTGATACACTCCCTGGAAGAGGATGCCTTTGTTTCTCATTACTTGCTGTATGGATTTTTGCAGTTGTCCTTGCTGCATTTCATGCCATTTACATTCTTCCAAGACCCAAAGGCATCATTTAAGAAACCATCACTAAAATTAAGACCATGAGAGTATTTATTGCTTTTAAAAAAATGCTGTTTGCTGGAGTTCTTGTTTGCATTCACTGAGGCTGAGCATGCAGCTTAAATGGGGCTAAAGAGGTGATGTTTCTAGAAAGTTGTGGAGACTCAATTCATTCTAATGGCCTGAAACATGTATTATGTGCCCTGCTTCACTAACTTCATGGTTCAGTAAGCTGCTATAGCTCAGATGGAACCATTTATCTGAAGAGATAAAGGTGTTATTCCCTGCTTACTTGTGGTTTCCTTTTATTTGTGTCTATATATGTGTTTGTGTGGTGTTTTCCAGATACCAGGTGTTAAACTTCACAGGTCTAACTGAACAGTTTTCTTTGTTTTCTAGACTGCATTTGAGAAGATCAACATCCAGTAATTCTTTTCTGTTTTCAATATCAAGTTTTATGGTCAGACTATTCACATGGGTGAGAAACTGTGCCTCTAAGCTTTGAAATCAGTTATATGGCCTCACGCTGACAATAACCAAATGGGAAAATATTTCAGTGTCCACTAGTAAAAGCACAAATGCAACCATACCTTTCCTTAGCTCCTGCACAAAAGTTTTAAATTTCCAAACAGGAGCATAACGTTTAAGCTCCCAAATCAATGCTTTGATGCTTCAATGGATTTAGCCATTTATTTTTCAAGTATGTTGGGAGTTGCACTGGAGGTCAGTGCAGCAGACTTGCCTGAACACGGTCCATTACCCTCTGCAGCAGCAGCAAACATGGAACAAAGGGACCCCTTCATTATCACACACAACGAAAACTCTGGCAGAAGCTGAAAGAAGGTAATGAGTATATCTACAGTGAACAAATATAGTGCCATATGAAGATACCCAAACTTGCTCTAATTGACAAAATGCAGTTTGTCTACATGGCATTGCACTGTGCCATGCAAACGTTGCCTAAACCTGTGTTTAAGGTGGTACACTCCTGGGAGTTTTGGGTAAAGTTGGCTTTAGGGCCCAGACCCCTTCCACGTGGCTCTGACAACTGGAAGATCAGGGATAATGCTAATGATATCCCTCTATTCTGAATTATTGCTGCCAACTGTAGCACTGTTAAAGCCCCCACTCCTGGGATCATATGATTTGCTGAGAATCTCTACTCTCATTTAATAATAAAAAGGTAATTTCCATCAATGATGCAGAGGAAAGCTTGGAAGCATGACCAGAATATGTCCTAAAACCTCTCCTCTCTTGCCAAAAAATCCCTCAGAGGTAATAAAAGGAGTCTAAAAGGTATTATTTTTAATCTTCCAATATTTAAGCCAATGGCATGATTCTCTGTGCTGCAGCATCTTATGATTTTTGAGCACTCAGAAGTATTAATAATGCAGCCTAAAACAGATATTTGTGAAAATACAGCACTAAATAGCATAGTGGAGAGGCACATGAGGCCTTCAAAATAGCATAGCAGGTCAGAGGAGGGAGGGAGGGTGAACGGTCACACATGCTGTATCAATGTGACCAAATAAAACAGGCCCTGGATGTTTCTCTGTTTGGAGGCCAAGTGGAACGAAATGGCTGGTGCCCATATACATCAATTTGCTTTCCCCCAAAACAGGGTGGCCGCGTTCAGTTGCCTCCTGGGAACAGTCCCTGCCTAATGCCAGGGAACTACAGCACTGTCTGGGAGAGTGCTGGTGGCTGTCAGCTGAAACCACACCACGGAGCTTGTTGGCACTTGAACAATACAGTCACGTACGAGTGGTCATGCCTGTGCCCAGCCCCATGTTATTTACTACTATAAGCCCCTGGTGTATAAGAAAAGAGAGCTGCAGTCTCGGGAAGCTGGGGAATGGGGTACATGCAGAAGCTCTGACACGGAGGGAGGAGTGAGGCAGGTTGCAGAAGGGAAAGAGGTTAAAGAAGCACAAAGTGAGTGACTGTCTGCCAGATGGGAAAAGGAAAGTATGCAGAGCCAGAAGGTAGCAAAATATGCAGCTCTCTTAACACTAAAATAGAGCGACTTCCTGAACAGAAAATATTTCTGTAAAATATTACTGCATAGCTGCAGTTTCCCACCACTTCTCTTAGTAAAACTTGTAAAAGTTTCTTGATAAATAATAAACTTTACCATGCCAGACTGGCATATGACTTGGAAAGAATTCTGTACGAAGTTTTAATTTAATCTTTATATGCCACATTGAAAAATCAGACAAGATGATACCAACCAACTGCTTTCAGGAAAAAAAAAAAACCATAAACAAAACACACACAAACACACAAGAACTCATCTATAACGAGATTCTTGATTTAGGCTTAATTGGAGCAAACGTTGTTATAAATTACATGTATAGATAATTTCTCAGAATGCTAGAATTTGTGAATAATATTGAGGTCAAATACAGTTCCATATGATTTTGAAGTGCAGGAGTATGTACAAATACAGGGCCTGACTCTATCTTCACTGCCTCTGACTTAAGTTTTCACTCCCTGAAAAAAAGATTATACATTAGAGATAAATAGTTACTCCAATTGGGAAGAAAAAATTTGCATGTGAAAGTTTTGGGCATGTTCATCTCATGATCTGAGGCCAAGTCTAGGAAAATTTTTTTTATAACCGTATGGTACAAACACAGAGGGATACAGTCACAAACATTTTTATTTAGTGGGAAAAGGGAAACAGAAAGCTCTGGCCTTTGAGACATAGGAGAAAACAAGGAAGTTGATTGCATTAACATAATCAAAGCACCCAGACTCTGCCAGAAGCCTTGGACATCACCTGTTTTAAACTGTGAAGGCCAAGAGGTCAGATGGAAACTGCAATAATTGCTTTTAGAAATTATAACAAACATGAAGCAGTCCTTCTTGTAGAGCATCAGTCTGATTTTGGTGATCATGATGTGGAAATAATAAGAGGAAATCCTTTCAAGGTTTTGTGCAAGCATCACTGTAGGTTCTCCCAGCCACCAGCTTTCTCAATGTTACAAATTCATTGATTGCTAATCTCTGTTTGGTGGCCCAGTTACAGTGGGATCTGCTTTCACAAAATGACTTCTCTCAGAAACCCCACTCCTCTCCCCAGAGGCACCTTCTGAAACCTGCAGTAGACAATAGCTCACTGGTAATTTCTATAATGATGTGCCAGTGGTACTAAGATACTTGCCTTCTTGCTGGAAGCACTTGGATAACCTGTCAGTGTCTGTTATGTTACTATGTCATATTATATTTTATGTGACACTGCCTACAGGGCTGCATATATGGAGTTTCATGAACCCCTTTCCAGTGGTCATGGTGGATGTTTGGAGCAATATTATTTTTTATAGCTTCTGGAGTAATATAAAACATTTTTGGATGTAAAATAATAAAACTGACCTCAAACTGAGACTTTGCTGTTGGCCTGATGTATGGTGCATCATGAGAAGAAAAAAAAAGAAGAAATGTGCCTTCTGTCCTTCATGGTAAACTATCACAAGGATCCAGCAACCACATAAAATTGGATTCTGACAAAGTGATCAACTCATTTGTACTCATACTTCCTGTCATTTGCCTTGTGATCTGCTTAGCAATGTCCTCTTTCTGAACCTGACATTATGTCCTAAATCTACAGGTCTTTTTATTTGCAGCAGCAGTGTTACCATTCTCATATGCTGCAAACTCAGCATTGGTGGTGAAAAATACTCAAGAAAGAGAAAAACACAGATTAACCAATCAATATAAATTAGTACACAACCAAAGTACCTTAATTATTAGCCACGAGGCTTCATCATAAAGGCAGTATATTGAAGGAGTAAAATGGTAATCAATTCTTCAAAGTATGTTTTATAGTACCCTAGCACAATAGCAACTGCATCTTTCTTCCTGTTGGAGATGAACTGTGTACAGAGAGGAAGAGAGAGGATGAGAGAGGATGAGAGAGGAAGGAAGAACAACTGATGTGGTTGGTTTTCTGTTTTGATATATCTGTGTGATGTCTTGTTCAAGGAAAACCGAAATACCAGTAAAGACTAAGCAGGAATTACCAAGATTGTGGGAGGCCAAAATTTGAACTTACTTCACACCTAAAAAAAATTAAAAATCTCAAGACCTTTTATAGATTGCTATTATTTTATCTGCATGTCTAAGGAAGCTGATCACCATTGTATCTTTAAAGAGGCGAGCATAACCTAGAGTACATTCAGGTTGCAAAATGGCTGTGAGAGTGACAAGATCAAGGATGGAACCAAGGGTCTATAAATCCCAAATCCTTGCTCAGACAAATAGTATAACACTTGCCCTCAAATGTGAAGCAGAATGATTTTTTCCCCCTTTGGGGCTACATATCCTCATACTGGCCAAGAAAGTAGTTGTTCAAGATCCAAGGGAATTGAGCACACTGCAGTGAAAAGTGAAGATCCCATAATAATTTGTCTATGATAGCCCCCGCTTCTGAAGAAAAATGCTCATTTCAAATATGATTTTATTACAAAAGCAATAGAACTCTTTTCTTAAATGAAGTTTAAAAATTATTTTTACCACATCCTTCCACATCTCTTTTTTCTATGGATCAGAACGACAGGAACCAGATGCTAAGCCAGAAAGGACATTGTTCCACCTGCAACATCTGGTTCTTTGGCAAGGCATACGGGAAGCTTCAAAGTTGCATCTCTGCCGCTCACATGGTAAGGCTGCTGGTTGATTGCTTTATCTTTCTGGATGTAATTTTCCTTTGATTCACCTATAATTCTGAGGAACTGATGCATTTATATCCATTTTGAATAAGGTTCTGTAGAAATGCCACATTTGATCTCTAGGCAGATCCTTTTATTTCCTTTTACATGTTCTTTACTTTAATTCATGCACTAGCTGTACTGCTGCTCGGCTACATTGTGGCTGATACTTGCACACATGCCACAGCCTTTTTTCCCTACATCAATTTAAATATCCAGGCTCTCAGCCATGCAAAAATGAGCAGAAATTAAAACACTTTTCTTAGTATTTCTCCTTGCTGCAGTGAGGCATCTTTAGAGAAGAGGCAGCCTCCTGTTACTTAAAAACATTCATGAATCATTCCTGTCCTTAATTCTTCAGTCCTCTTCTACCAGATTTTTTCCATTTCTGTTTCTTGGGAGCATTAAATCAAGTAAGTTAAACATTAAAGTAACTTTCAGATGATCCAGAAAAATAAGATGACTGTAAGTTAAAACTGAGTACCATTCTCCTCAGAACCAGCTGGTCTACTGAGGTAACAACGAATTTCAGCTGTTTCTAGCACTTTGATGTCTAAGTATCAAAAAGCAGTTGTCCCTACAAAATAGCAAGATAATGGAGACAGCAGAAAACCATACAAACCATGTACAAGCACAACAGTGTTCTGGCTGGACTCTCTAGAGGGTGCTATGAAACAGTCTATTAATTAGTATAGGAAAGGCATAATAATTCATTAGCATTCATTCATTCAGGATTTAAATCCTGATTAGAAATGTATCCTGCCCTAAAGCTATTGGTATCTTTTTTTTTCTTTTTGTTGGAATCCTTAAAAAGAAACTTTGTTGCCGCCTTTGTTCCACTATTCCTTTCCTCCACCTGCATTATCTTGTCAGACTGAGGTCTATATTCTTAATTACTCTATCCCTGCTCTGAGGTAGGTAACATGCAGTCCATCTTAGAGCAGGATAAGGTTCAGCCTAAGAGAATTATTTTTCCTTTAAAGAGACTTTTTTCAGGTTCTTTAGCTGGGGCCAACCAAACCTCAGAATCTACTTCAAAACAAAATAACCCATGACAGCAGGTCAAGTCATTAGTCCACAGAAAGCAATAAGTATGTTTCATGATGTGACCCGGAATTACTTGCTTCATCTATTTACTTTAAACATGCCGGGCCAGGCTGAGTCTCATGGTAGATGGACACTGACCTCCTTCTTACCAACTAAATCTCAAGGGAAAGGGAATTGCAGCTTTGCCTATGCTCGAGTACCAAGCTCAAACATAAATGCTTTGCAACCTACAGACATAAAGTCATAAGAAGTAAAATCAGTGGAGACAAAATGGATGTGGATTGCACACCTGTAATTGGCAAAAAAAAATGACCCAATGTGTTCCAGCTTCACAAAAATCAGCAGGGGGAAAGGAAGCCTATTTTTATCTAAATTTAAATTTATTTAAATATATGGGCAGAAAAGTACCCAAAATTTGTTTTGCCTTTCTGAGTTTTAAGGGTAATTCCACTCTCAGTCAGAAAAGCTGGATTTTCTCCAGCCTTAAGAAATTGGTTAACATGAAAATTTCTAGCAACACAGGAAGCTGCAAGTGGGGTTATGTCCCAGTTCTTCTAGCTATTATAGCAACTCCAGCTAATAGATGGTGTCTCATGCAAAGAACTATCAATAAAAGTAAAAAAGATATACAGAAAGTGGCACTGGAAAGAGAAGCATAGAGGCAAAGTGACTTACTAAGGTTACATTCAGAAGAGTGGAATATAGCTACTTGTGCCTTCTCCAAGTATCCACTAGAAGAGATCATAGACATCCCTCAGTGTTTCCATGCAGACCTCCAGCATTTGTTACCGTGGATTGGATGCCTTCACATGGCCTTTCTGGGAATAATGAAAAAAAAAGGGTCCCTGGTGTGTACTTTCACAGTGTTGCTGCAATAGTTTTCAATTTTAAACAGCTACAGGTGAGTTTCAGTTCTTTTGTTATTTTTAGTTTACCCATTTGCACATTTATGTAGTTGGTTATCTAGAATAGAAGTACATGAGGGGTTTGACCTTCCTCCTGCAACCTGTGCAGACTGCCTTTTACCACTGAACAATATGGCACCTATAGTTGATTATTTCTTGGACAGCACAAGGATTTTGTGGAGAAAGGACTTTTTTGGTATTGCTTTCTTTACTCAAAAAGAAAATCAGAACCAAATATGATCTGAGAGTGAGCTTCCATGAAAGTCTTCTCATCCACTTCCCTCTTAACAGTAGAGAAGCCAACCAGAGGTGCAACACCTTGAGCCTTCTCAGACTGACAGTAGAAAAGAACTCCACTCACAGGCATGGATGTCTTCAGTTATTGAATCCTCATGGAAGAGTTAAAGACATGCTGATTGCCAGGCTAAGAGAGAATAAACAAATGCTATTGACATATATGTACTAACATGTACTTTTGAGAAGCAGAGGGGAAGCACTCACAACCCCAGGGGATACCGGCGATCACAGATTCACTGGGTAGGTGTTGACTGGTGTTAAGGTGATACCCAGTCCTCACTGGCACAGCTGCAGCACCTGCCTGTCTCCCAGCCCTCCCGCTTTTCTTTCTGTCCAAGAAAACCAAAGGACTGCTTTGCCTGTTCCAGATGTACCAGTCACTCTTTTCTCTAAAACTGCCCAGTTGAGCAGTGTAGTTAAGTTCAGCTCAGAGAGATTGTTCCCAGCTTTTCCTTACCTTGCTGGCACTTTGGCTCAGACCAGAAGGAACTTTTGTGTACCAAAATCCACACTTGATTTTCTAGCCTGACCTGAAAGTCAGTACTCTTCTTCCAAAGCTTTCCTCTCTCCCACTTGGCTCTGCACATTCCTGCACATTGCAGAAACTTTGTCTTGCAGAAGGGTATCATCAGGGAAATGGAGTGACTATGGAGAAGAATCACTGTGTGCAGGAGATTCCCCTTTGCTGCTGTGACCATTATCTGTAAGATTCATTAACTCTGTCAGTAATATCATCTACCACACAGTACTCATCAATATCTTGAGGAAAGGTCACAAAGAATAACCTAGGAACCAGAAATCTAACTGGCCCCAATAAGATTAGACAGGATAGAGGATAAGGCCAACAGAGAGGAGAGAGAGGTGGAAATCAGACATGCAAAAGAGGTGGGTGCAAACTCCCTCTGAGTCAAAAGTCTGACGTGCCAGTGAAGCCTTCCTTTCTGAGACCTTCTCTAATGCTGGCCGATTATGTAGAAATACAGGGTTTTGGTCAGATGAACACTGCCTGGACAGCTTTGCAGATGTGCCCTTCCTCTTCTGCATTTTTAAGCTGTGCAGCTACCAAGATAATTCTAAAATGTTGAGCTTTATCTACTGAATAAAAGATCTCATCTTTTTTTTCCAAAAAGACTTTTGTTTTTCTCCATATGTAAGATTTTATGATTTGTCCTTTCTCATTTGCAGTAACATTGTAGTTCCTTAATGGTAGGAAACCAAGGGTCTGATTCTCAAGTGTTGAGGACCAGGAAAGAAATAATACCCTATGAAGAGAACAAGATCTGTGTGTGTGTACTCAGCACCTTTCAAAATCAGGCTCTCTTGTGCTTAGCTATCAAAATGATTGGCACCAGCCATATCCCTAGACAGTGTGATCTTTATGAAAGTACTTCTCCTTCAAAATCTTGTCACTAATTCCGAATCACAGTCCTTCAAAACCCTGTCAAAAATATATTAAATTTCTACATAATCCAGTCCAGCTTCTCTGCAGAAGAACAGTTTAATTTACCCGTTCAACCTGGTTAGACTATTCATATTCTCCATTCAATCAGGCCAGCTCTATTTTTGATCACATCAGCACCAGAAAAAGCATTATTTCCCAGATATGGTCTCAGGACATTCACTTTTTAATGTCTCCACTCAAACTGCTGTTTTGATTCCTTTCTTTTTGTTCCCCAATCCTATTCCCACATTTCATATAATTTTCAAAGGATTTCTTTCTGTGGTGCCCTGTGAGAGTTTACTCCACCATCTTATGAAGTGCCCCCCTATGAACGGTAATTTGCCTTCTCTTCGGTCATTATCCTTTATGTGTACCTTTGCAAAACCAACAACATTCTCTTTATGAAGGCAGTGAAACTGTTCTTTCATAAACTAATATTAGTATTTCTTCTGTGTCTGTGGTCTCTCCTAGGAAAAATGGGATGACAGAAGGTGTCTCAACAATGGTTAGGGAATTCTCCCTGTTTTTGTTGACTGTGCTTACAACAGTCAGTTGTAATGTGCACACCCATCAACAAGCATGTATATTTTTATAGTAAATTCAGTCCAACTAGTGGATGGAAATCAAAAGGGCTACACTGCCCTGTGACACATGTACCAAATACCCAGGAGAAAAACTTGGCATTAACCTTCAATAAATGAATGGATTATATTGCAAATAATAAGATGGCTAAATATAGGCACAATCTATGAATTAAACATTGCCTAACTTTGCATGATGCTAATTTATTTTGGCATATCTTGATGATTACACTGTGGCTGTGTCCTTCTGAATGCTTTATAATTGTCCAGTGGTTGTCCTTTATAATCCAGCTGCTGGCTACAGTAAAATATACAGTAATCCATGTCAATGCTACATACACAACTGCACACACACGTTGTATACCAGACATGGGTTATGCTTTGTGTGGCAAAAATAGCCAGACAGCATACATGCACACAAGGCTTCATCAATTTCAACAAAAATAAAGCAAAATTCAGTCTGTTGAACTGAGTAGAAGCATTTTCAGTAGAGTAACTGTTTGTAATGACTATAAACTAGAGTTTTATGTGCCTTTCAAAATAACAAAGCATTAGCATTCCCCATACAGAGAAATGTTACTTTATTCTTAGCAGTAAATCTCTTGTATTTGGTCCTTGTAAAAACTAGAGGCCTTCACCAAAACAAAAGCACCCGTTATTGGGTGCTGTACAAGCACAGAAGAGGAATGAACCACTGCTCCAAAGGCAGTCTAATGAGGTCTAAACAGAAGAGATGACAACAGGTAGAAAGCAAACACACAGAGAGGGGACTTGCCCAAATTCCCAGGGGCATGGCATTTCCCATAAGCTTCTGCTTGAAAGCAGGATGAGCCTAACCCCAGACAAGAGATGGGACAGCCACTGGTGGGAAGGCAGCCTTAGGAATAATTAATGATGAGAGAGGCTGCTTAAAAAGAGAGAATTTGAAGAGGAGCAATGAAGAGTTGAAACACCTAACTGCAGATTGTGGAAGGCACCGTGCCAAGTCAGGAGGATGTGCAGAACCTGCCCTTGGCTGGTGTGTCATGAAAGGGCACTCACACCATGGCAGAGATATGTGTGGCAGCACAGGGTGCATATTCACCTCAATGCTGCTTAGCATTATGAGCACCCTGGTATGTGCACGACACGATCATTTATAGCACGGCCAGTGCTATGTGGCATATGACTTTGTCCTTACATATTCATTTCAAATACAGATGCACTGTAAGTGCCTTGCTCCTTTTAGCCAGAAAGGCTGTTTGATCCATAAACAGGCTTTCTACTCTTTTGGTCCTCTTAGAAGTCCATCTGTGCCTTAGAACTAATTCTTGAGTAAGACTTTCAAATGCTCCAAGGGTGCTTGTTCCCCTCTCCACTCCCAGAGTTTTACCATATCTGTTCTCCTCCAAGTCAGAAAATGCATCTAAGAAAAATGTGCCAATGCTTTCACACAAGACATTGTCCATATCGCTGGCATGAGGCTGACTGTTCTACTAAGACACGTAAATTCAAGCTCTACCACTTTCACTGTGTTATAAATGCATGATCACCTGAAAGAAAGCTGCAAGTTCTAGGAAAGAAAATATATTTACCACTGGTCACTGTTAAAGGATACATAGCATCCAAGCCATTACAGCCTTTAAAACCTCCTGGACCAAACCAGGCACAATATACCCTTATTGTCCTTCTTCCTAAATTCATTTATGCAAGTCCTGCTCAGGTTTCTCAGGTACCAATATCAATGGCTTGATTCATGTACATGAGGGCTGGAGAGCGGATTGTCCCTTTAAAATCTGTCAACATTTTTACCGTGTTTTTCCTGTTAATTTTTTTCAAACTCAAATCATAAAATATTTTGTCACTTTAAATCTGCAGGGAAGGAGACCAGCCAGATTTGGAACATGGAAATATGTTTCTAAGCAAGTGGAAAACACCACCTCAAACATGCAGCCTAAAAGATGTGCTCAGTAAACTAGGATGATTTTTTTTAAATAAAAAGATAAGCTTCCCATTGCTCTCTGTAGTGTAAAGCTCATTATAGAGGCCAGTTTCACCAGTTCAACCCTATGTTTACCAAAACCGTATACTGAGAGCTCAGAGAAATAAAAGGAAATGCCAAAATATATAAAGCAATAAATATTGGAAATTATATGTTTAATTCATACAGCGAATTACCAGAGATTACTTGTACAAGCAGCCTGCAATGTCCTTAAAAATATTCTTTAACGGAGGAAAAGTTTTCTGACCTTTGGAGGAAATGCTTGCTTCTAGCTATGACTAAAAAGAGATTTCCTTCTTTCTCTGTTGTGTTAAGAATCTTTTCTTCTTATAAAGAAGGCACCACAGTGGTTTATAACTGTCATAAAAGCCTGCAATCCTTTTGAGGTTAAGCTACTCAGCTATTCAACTTTTACTACAGAAACTTTGAAATTCAAAAAGAAAAAATAATGTAAGTTTTTGAAGGACATGTGTTGCTGTAGGTGATCCTGTTAATTAAAAGTGATTGCCTGCTAGGAAATCATACTTTAAAAAGTTTCATGAATTTATTAGAACCCTGAAGGTATCTTTGTATGCACAGGGCTTTACATGCCATTTATGCAATTTTGTTTCAGATCTGTTTAAAGCTTCACTGACGCTCCCTGAGCAGGGAACAGCACTGCCAGCATTTGTATGTATTTTGCCTAATTGAATTATGTGAAAATACATACTAATGAAGCTTTACCAGTGATGTTTGCTGAGGACAGTTTGTGTCTCATTTTCTTCTATATTAGCAGTATCTTTCTGTTGCAGATTTACTTTTTTGAAAAGCACAGATTCCTATAGGGTTTTGTGCAGAAATAAAGTCCCATATCTTTTTGCAGTGTAATTCAGTAAGTAGTCAGGTGAATGTATATGTGAATGCATGTCAATTGACATACAGCTTTTAACAGAGATGAAAAGATAGAGAATAAACTAGGATTTGAGATTAAAATACACTAGTTTTTCATTAAGAGTGAACAATTTCAAATGCAAAACTAATTAACATCTATCTTAACAATTTATGTTTCCTGTTATTAGATTTACAGATTGTATTTTAATTGGCCATTACTTAATTATCCATTTCTGCACAAATCCATCTGGCAATATTCTTACACAGACCCATCCTCAGCAATGCTTTGCTACCCCTTGACAGTGCTGTTTGAGGAATAAATGATTGAGACAGAACAGTTGTTTATCATGTGTGGGTTTTTTTAAGCTGAACCATGGGAAATATCAAAGCTGAGGCACATGAATCTATTGCACTTGAGATGGGTGGGGATCCAAATCCCTACACTCACCAACTGACTGCAGGTATCTCAAGTTTGTCGCTCCTTCACAAAAGCAACCTGCTAATTGCCTAATCAAAATTGCGATCGGGTATTTGGTACTCACATTTTCTTTTTCAGGTCAGACATTAGAAAACTCTTTTTTTTCTTTTCTGTCATGTCATTTTTGTACTTTATAGTGTATTGCATAAACTAACCCAATATGTAGGCAGCACCCTGCCTTGGTGTAATATCAAATACTGAAATGTTAAAAGGAAAAAAAATCCTCTGTGACTCTTACCAGCCAAGGAAAAAAGAGCTGAGGAAAAGTAACAGGAGATTTATGAAAGTTCACTGTGCACTTTGATGACTGTGTGGGCAGGTAGTTTTGCACATGCTTTGGAATATGTTGTCTGTTACAAAGAAATTTATGCATCCCAGAATTGCCTAGGAATGATCAGTGCTGGGGAACTGTTGAGGCTTGACTGGGCAGTCAGTAATGTTGGCATTCATCTGGAGCTGCTGTGCTCTTTTGCTGAGCTTTTCCAGATACACACTGTTTTAAATAATATCCCAGTGTAGCTACAGGAAAAAAAATGGTATAATTTAAGAAAAAAAAAAGAAAAGCCTATTAATAGCAAACAGGGAAAACTCATTTGGTGTTTGGTTGTTTTGTGCCTTTTTTTTTTTTTTTTATGTGTTTTTTGTTGTTGTTGTTGTTTTGGGTTGTTTTATTTTTAAACTCTAGAGTCCTTTTAAATTATTTTTCTTTTTACCATAAAGAATAAAATTGATTTTTTTCAAGGTGGGCTTCCCATGTCATTTATAAAACTCAGTGGTGGTATATTTAGAAAATTAAATATTTAGAATTTGCCTGTGAATGTGCATGTGCATGGACTTCAGAGTCAAAGGTACAGGCTTGAGAGCTCTGTCTATATTTTACCTTTTTATACCCAGAATCTGCATTTATCTAGTATACCTACTTGCTGCAGCATGGACAGTTTGTTATGTAATGCATGAATAAGATTTGTGAATAACAAAGCCAAGAGTTAATACTTTAGGGGAGACTAAAAAGTACAGTAAGAAAAGCAAATACTCGATTTTTTCAGTCTCCCATTAATATTGGTACTGTCAATCTGGACTATAAAGTCTTTTAGGATTAAATAAATGTATCAGTTCATCTGAATGACTGAGTGAATAATGTATTAATGTGCGTTTGATGTGCACATTTACAAATATGTGTCTGCCAAGCCTAGTAAAAAAAATTGTCTTCTACAGAGACTCCTTCTTTCAGAAATGATATCTCTTGAGGCATTAGAAACAAACAGGGCTTTTCCCTCAAGCTCTTATAGTCTCTCTTCACCATCCGAAGTAATCAGATAAATATTATTGACAGGTCAGTGAATTCATCATTAAATAATCTCTCACTTCTATCACTATAATAGCAAGGTGTTTCAGAAAACTTATAGGAAAGAAGCCTGCAGGTTAAAGGGAAGACTTTGTTCAGTGATGCAAGACGTACATAATGTGGAAGAAAAAATCTTAAAAGACCCTGAACCTTTTGAAAAATCTGTAGCTTCTGACCAACAGAAAAGAAGCATATTTTGCATTTTGCCTTATTTATCTGTCATGTCTCTCTGCTCAGTGCTAATGTCTTGTAACTGCTTCTGCAAGCAGGAGTCACGGCCAGTTCTACTACAAGTTCTCTGCCACCAGTATGCACTCAAATACTCACCAGCTGTTTTGCTCTGAAAAGAAAAAAAAAGACAACCTGGTGTTGTTACCAAATGCCAAGACCCTAGTTGAGATGCAGACAATGTCTCCAGGCTCCCATTATGTTGCTTCAGCCCTGAGCTCTGAAGAGTATCGATAAGGGGCACAAAATAAAACAGGGAAATCAAGAGACGCTGAGTAATAGACCTTTGAATCTTTGTTATTGTTAGATTTAAAAATAACACAAACTGGTCTGGGTAGGAAAGGGAAATCAGTTTGCAGTTCAACATTGGCCTTGATACAATATCATTTCTCATATGTAGAAAAAAGCATATTTGAACACTAAGAGTCACCCTGGTACAATGAAAGTGAATAAATCATGGCTTCTGTATTAAAGGGTCAGCCTCTCCATACCCATGTAAAAGGGCTAGCAGTGTTCATGCTAATGTAAGGCTTATCCACCTGAATGCATAGTGCATTATATGTGCATTGAAAGAGAATAGTTTTGTGTCCGGAGTATTTTCCATCTTGCAAGATCGTCTTTCCTTTGTATCAGGCGTTTTTCATCTCACTTTACATTTTGCTTGCAGCTAGTAAAAATCTTATGCTTTTGAACTCAAATGAGGATTTACATAGAAATTCTGGATTTTGAATGAAAAGAAATTCCAGAAGCTGAAAGCCTTTTTCATGCGGGTGGCAGCTTGTGCATATTTACTTGCAATTGTTCAGCCTTCTAGAAAGAATTTATAGTTACTTGCTCTTAAAAATTACACCAAACACAAAACATTTTAAGCAAAACATGCTCTGCTTTACTAAAAGCCGAAAATATTTCTCCCTAAATGCTCATAATCGATGTCCCTTCTTGGAAGAGATGCTTGGCACTCATCCAGCTGCAGGGCTTGCTAGTCTTTGTCCCTGGATACTGTCTGTCTCTGAGGGATGTCTGGTACTGCTGCACCTTTTCCTAAGTCCTTGCTACACCACTGTCCTTTATCCATTCCAACAAATCTGTGGTGGCATGGTAGTCCCACCTCCCTGCCCCACTGTTCCCATCCCCAGAGCAACAGGCTTCAAAATGCAAAATACCTGGGGTAATCATAAAGTCAGCTTAGGGTGATTGTTTTAGTTGGATTGTAGACTCAGATGGACAAAACTGTGTTGCTTAATTCAGATCAAATTTTCGGTGTCTCTGTACAAAAATGAAAGCTAAAAATAATGTATTCAAGGTAAGACTGTGGGTTTGCCATCTTTGCATGTCTCTGTAAATACATGGGCTTATTGTGCCACTACTGAACCTGGAACTCAGTCTTCCAAACACATCCTTGGCTTCAGGTAGGGTTGTTATCTGCCTGCTTTCCAATCACACTGCCCAGTTTGGCCCACACATAGACTGATCTGTGCCTGCACAGCAGCCCTTTGTCTGAAGTGACTTGGGTTTTGCATTTCCAAGGTAGCAACCCTAGATGGAACAATAAATACTCTTTTCTGGAAACGTTTTTCTCCTTAAGATGGCAGCTTGCATGCCATTATTTTTAAGGTAGTCCAATGAAGCAGACTATTGCTTTGAGGCAAAACCACAAGGCAACCAGCTCTATATGTGGTTCCCGGGTAAAATACACCGTGATTCCCTACCAGTCTGGTATTGCATTAAAGATTTAATCCTTTCCCAAAAGATACATCTTCCTTGAGACTCAGTTCCAACCAGTAAAGTAAAGGATGGGTCATTCAGAATTTAAAAGAAGAGAAAACACACATGGCTCTTTGCAGTTTGCAGTCCTGATATAACAGCCTCCCCAGCCTCTGGGGGATCAGGTAACAATGGGGTTTGATAATACTGCCGGAGTTTATTTGAGGGATGTTGACAAGCCTAATTGCTTGGCAGCTTGGAGCAGCTGTAGGGCCCCTGGCTGGTCTGAGGGGGGGTATTAACTCTCAATTTGCCTGTGGGGTTCCTCTTCCTCATCACAGTCAAAACACTGCCCGAGAGAGGGTGACTGGGACACTGGGCTGTGAGAAACACTCCTGGAAAGCATTTGAGTCTAAAATATAGGACTAAGAATGATATTGAAAGTATGTAACAGAACCAGGAGAAGGGATAATGGGTTTTAAATGCATAGCAAGTCTAGAAGTGGGCTTTCTGATGTGTTCTTTGCCTTTAAAGTAATGTGCAACAACATCAGTTCTTGCAATAGAAGCTTTTTGCCATGTTATCCAGACAGTTGCCTGAAAAGAAAGACCAACCTAGGCCAAAAAACCCATGACAAATCATTTCTCTAACAGAGACAATGAGTCAACTTCCCTCAGTAGTCTCTCCACCATTTATTTTTACTTTTCACTGAACTTGGACTTTTAAAGCAAATTCTACTGAGAAACAGAAGTGGATTGGGAAATATAACCAAACATCAGCATTGCTGATTGTGATACAAAACATTGCAGATGTTAGAATCTGCATCATCTCCTCTCTGTGTTCTATCCTGCTGGAAATGGGTCATTTGCAAGTCTAGCAGTGGGTATATAGCTGTAACATGGCAGGGTAAAGTTGTTTTGGGAGTTTCAATCATGTATTTCCAGATTATTTTAGTGAAAGTGAAGTCCCCATTTTGCATTATAGCCATGGTGTTGCAAACAGTGTAGTTATTTGATGTGGAAAATAAAACACACAATTGTGCAATTGTTTTGGAACACAATAAAACTGCAATTCTCATTATGCAGTGACCATTTGATACAGAAATCCCTGAATTATGTCTTAAAATTCTGGATTAGTACTTGGCATTTCACCCTTTCATGGCTTGTGCTAGCAGAAGTCTGAATAGCCAGAATTTTAGCAGAAACCAAGAAACCTGCATCTCTTCACCATCACTGCCAAAGGATCTGCATGGTGCTAGCCACAATGTCTTGCTCTTCTCATTTCTCTATCAGTTGGGAAACAATCCTTAAAATTTGGCATGCAAGGGCAGCTCTAAGTCTGCCCACTTGGCACAATGACCCCAGGCCCAAAGGATTTCTAGGATTACTATCTTTCAGGGAGACCCCAGCTGTGGCATACAGGGCTATGACTTCTCCCTGCTATGTACATGTGCTGTCCACAGATCTACCTGGTCCAAAACATGTGTGCCATCTCCCAGATAAATGTCAAAGTGAAGCATATTCCTTCCCTTAATTATGAATCACTTCTTTTCCTTGATTTCGTACTTATTTAAGTATTTAATATAGTGTTTTGAGCACATTCCTACGCCATCACTTAATGAAAACAGGGATTTCAAGTCTGTATCATCTGTGTGCTTTGCATGTAAGAAAAATTTTAGTTCTTTTTACTGATACTTGGCCTGCAGTGTAAGGGTTTTGAACACATGAGCTATAAACTCTAGGAAATCTGTGAGCTATTTCTATGGAATGCCTGAGAAAAGCAAGTATATTGCAAATAGTTACGCTTTCTTTTGCAACCACATAAACATTGAATAGAAACATTTTCAAGGGTTACAAATCAGAAGCTGTTGAGAGCTACTGCTTTAGTGTATTCTTTTTGGGACTGCAATTCAGACATGCCTGCCGAAAAAGATGACTCCCTGAGCTCTGAGAACACTGAAAGCTTCCTTTGCACAACTCATGTGACTTCTTTGTGTTAGTCATTTGGCTTGGATCACTGAATCCCACACAGTGCATCATTTCTGATAGGGATGGCCAGAAGTGCTTATATATAAATCCACACTGTCTGCTATTCAGGGAATATTTTGGCCACATCTCTCTTTGGTGCAGACCTTTGGATTTTTCCTTTCATGATTTGCAGTGCTGACTTCTATTTTCATGGCAATGGAGAAGTTCTGAATAAGACAGCTATTTTTAGCTGTACATCAACACATTAAAAACAAGGATATAATTTCCAGCACCCATACATGGACTAATGTATGGAAGGAGATGGATTTTAGACAGCTAGTAAACTCAAGTTGTATTTACAGGCTTTCATGGCCAGCAAGCTAATTGTTCTGCACTGTAAAGTAAAAAATACCTTCCTAACTCTTTTAAACAGTCTTTCCTTTTATTGTTCTATCAGAGAAGAATACTTTGTTTACTAGGTGTCTTGTCGTCCTAAAGTGCTGAGAGGATTGATAGAAGTTAATCAGTTCCAGCATTTAAGATACAGTAAAAGACGCAATTACCATCTGTGTATTAGTGTAAATCAAGGTGATTAATTTTATTTTCTTCTGGCTCAGTGAAAGAGTACAGTAAGGTAAAAAGGGCACTGAATTTCCAATGAGTATTTTATCCTGCATCAATATTTTTTTTCACCTGAGACAGTTTTGCTTTCAATAAATTTTTTTAAATGCAGCTCTTAATTCCAGGCCACCTTACAGCATGAACCACCAAAACGGCATTTATGCCAAGTTAGTTGAAGGCCACAAAACTCTGCTAGCAGTGTCCATGTGATTTCTAGTGGACAGTAAAAGAGTACAGTGCTGTGTAGTGCTCTGAGGACTTGGACACAAGGTGTACATTAAAAGTAATGCCTGATTACTTCTATTCCCTTAGACCATAAACAGCTTTGTTTCTAAGTGGCATGTTAAGGACAATAACTGCTTGAAACATTTCCAGGTAAATATTTTGAGCCAGCATTAATTTGAAACCCCAGAGATCTGCTCAAAAACAACCTGAACACCTGTGTAGAAATCCTACACCCAGCCCTTTCTCCTAGGGTGGCTTAGGGTCAGTTGGGGATGTTCCACTCCTGGGAGTATTCAAGGCCAGGATAGATGGGGCTCTGAGCAACCTAGTGTAGTGCAAGGGGTCCTTGCCCATGGCAGGGGGTTGGAAGTAGAGGATCTTTAAAGTCCCTTCCAACTCGAGCCATTCTGTGATTCTATAATTTGCAATTCTTCATGTCAGTCGACCCATCAAGACAATGGGGACAGCTGTAACTGCAAGGGCCAGGGATCACTCTAGCCTTCATTTAATGGTGCTTATGAAGGTCCTTAAAAGCAAGTGGCTGAAGAACTGGAATTTTATTCTGTCATTAACTCACCCTTTGGCCTCGAGCATATTACTTATATTCTTTGTATCTTCAGTGAAATGGTCAGAGGCAAGGGGCTGCCCATGGATGCACTGGCCACAGTCACATTGTGAGAGCATGGACTCCTTCCAAAACAGGGCAGTCCATGAGAGTTTCCCTCTGCAAACATAGGCAAGGAATAGCGTTAAGTGGACCCAGCATGGCCAGATAAATCCCACAATCTGCCTCCAATCCCCCCCTATTTCCCAGCTTTCCCACGGCAGCGTGAGAAGCTGTCTACATCCTTCGGAACAAGGAGCTTGCTCCAAATGACCCGCTCCTGTCCCTCCGAAATATTTCGTTCCGCTGCCAGCAGATGTCAGCAAGCGATAATAAAACAGTTCCCAGCCTGGCTGCAGAGCGTGATTTTGGGGTTGCCCACCCCCAGCCTGCGCTGCGGCCTCGGGTCATCCGAGTCAGCCCATGTCCCGTGGCACCGCCGTACAAAGCAGGAGCCGTGTCTGCCTGGAGCCACCTTCCAGCTGCTTTCTGTTGTCTTGAGCCCGTCCTAAAGCCGGCCTGGAATGCTGGGGAGCTGCCGTGCTCCCGAGACGGGACCACCAACAGGACACAGGAGCATCAGGTGAGCCGCGCCGGGGGAGGACAGCATGGCTGGTACTCCTCCACTAATAAATGAGGCGTGCCCAAAGCATCAGTGCTGGGGAACACTCAGTGCCCCCACTCGTTTTGCAGTATGTGAACAGCCAGCGTTTCTCTGGACCTGCGGACAAACCACCTTTAAGAAGAGACCAAAAAGAAAAAGCCCTCAACTGCCGAAACTGAAGGGATCTATCCCAAAACTCTTATTGCACAGATTTAAGAATCACACCAAGTGGCAAAACAGCATCACAGTAATCCACATATAATGGTGCTTATATCACTGCAGCATGCTTTTATATAGTTATAAGTTTAGATTTTCAGCATAGACACAGCCAGAAGTGGAAACGAGAACACATTCAACCGAGTAACATACTGAACCTCATAATAACATCAAATATTTCTGACAACACTCTTCAGAAATACTATTTAATGTAAGCAGCAAGTTTCATATCAGGACTTTATATCAGCTGTTGGGTATAAGGGTAGTTCTTACTGTGGTTTTAGTGCTTTGGGGAGTAATGTGAGCAGGATCCCAAACCAACATCCTGCAAGTTATTTGCTGACCACTAATTCAAGCCTGAAATAACAGTGAAGTAGCAAATTCTAATTATATTTGCACTTCTGGACGAACAATTCATCCCCTCATAAAGAAAACTGAAGCCATGTGAGCATCAAAAAAGCATTTGGAAAATTGCTGTCCATTTGCTAGGATTTTGAAGTAAAACCTCACAACTACACTTGGACTAATCTGTGTTGCTCTGAGCTACACCAGTCTTCAGGAAAGCAGAATAAAATCCAATGTCCTGCACCTGAAGTTTCAAGTGAACCACTGAAACCTGGAGGCAGACAAATCAGCACATACCAAGAGACAGTGGTGTGTTCAAGTCTTCTTTTTGGCTCTTTGGAAAAATACATACTTTTCTAGCTTGGGGCTACCCATCAAGTTGCTACTCAGATTTCCAGCCTTTACAGAAGGACTGGCAGGCATCTGATTAAAGCAAACAGATCAAGAAGCATTTGATAAAAAAGAAATTAAGGAAATTTTTTTAATATAAATAAAAGGCATTCAAGCAGCGTCATCTAATATGGTCTGGCCTTGCACCTTTTGCCTAACTTTTCTCTTCATATTGGGCTTTCTTTTCAACTCTCAACTATCCACAAAGAAATCTTTCTCACATAGCTCAGTCCTCAGATTTCACTGAACCTGTTTTGTCTGAGCTGGATAATTTACATTTTTTGGCCCTGGTTTGAAACTCATTTCAGGTGGTTTGGAATTATCTGAGCCTGAAAATGGATTGGAACTTATGCAGAAAAATACGAGCATGCCAAAGGCTTTGCCAGTTCTGCCCCAGCTGTCTGAATTGTCACCAAGCACAGAAAATACTATTCCCAAAGGAATTGCTCCTTGATATTTATGGGCTGCTAAAGTGAAGTAAGACCAAACCCTTTTGCATTTGTCCTCTCAGGGAATTGTTCAGGTAGGGAGCACTTCATTTATACTTAAACAAGTGAAGAAGGTGAAGGTGGATGAGAATAAAAAAATTAAAATTAATAAGTGTAAATTCTAGATGATGTCAGGAAGTTATAGAAAATTCCCTACTGGAAACCTATGTATGCAAGGAATACAGGGAAAACAGACAATTTGGCTGAAGGGGCTGGAGATCATCTCGCAGTATATGTTGCACTGGATTTAAGTCTACTTGGACAGACAAGAAAGTCAAAACCACAGGTTAGAGAAGAACCAGAAGGATCTGTAATTTCAGGGGTAAAGGACAGAAGAACATTGCTGAATAAGATTTCTAAAATCAAAGTTGGAAATCAAGAAAATTAAGTTTGAAGACCAGTTTATGGTATTTTATGTCTTATTATTAATTGCAGTACCTAATTCTTCAGGTTCCCAAATGCCCATGGTGCACCAATAAAAAGTAACCCAAAGTCAAAAGGTATCACTAACATTAATATTTACCTCCCTGAAACAAGGCAGGTTCCCATGGAGGCCGTTACTTGACTTGATATTTTCTTTTATGCTACAATGCTATTGCTACAGTAACCCCAAGAAAACATGAAACCAAGAATGTTTGCACAGGTGCAGCTGTATTTGTTATTGCAGGGTTTCCCCGGAGGGCCGCAGCACAAAGTGAATACAGGTGCTATGGGATGACAGGGTTTGACACCCACAACACCATGTCATCCCACCCCTTTAGCCCTGCTCCTTACCTTCCTAAGAAAGTACCTCTGGGATGCTGGAATGTTTATTGCAAAACTTAGAAAGGGGGTCTTAATCTGGGGGGTTTACTGGTGCCAGTGTGAGTTTTTCCATAGGGTTTCCACAGGGTTCAGACCCAGTCCGTAGGTTCCTATTCACCCATCCAGCTTATTTGCTGTAAACTTAAATGTGTACTCTCAGGATTAAAGCAGGTGTTGCAATTGTGTGGCTGAAGAGGGAAGCATTTAAACATGTGCTTAAATGATTTGTGGATCTGGAAATCCCCCAATTTCTCCTCAGAGTGAAGAAAGAATCAACAAATGACATGAGAGGTTAGTCATGGAGTTCAGAGAATTACCTTCCCTTCCCTTAAAGAAAATTCAGAGAGGAGAAAAGCTAAAAAAAAAACAAACCAAAACCACAAACCAATAAGAAAAACAAACTCTCCTCTTCTCTAACACTTCATTTTTAAAGAAAATGTCCACAGTTTCCAGAAGAATTTAATCTATTTTCCAGTATCCACCAGAATAACAATCTTTCTCAAAACACCAGCACAGGTGCAATGTCAGATGCAATGTTCTGACAATGCAGGAAACAACCTTTGCAGTCCAGCAGGAAAAAGGTCAGATCCTCTTGTCCTTCTTTCTTCTCAGAAAACCCTGCTCAGGTGTGAAAATTTTCCTTGTCTCATGGCTGGTCTTCTCTCAGCATGTGGAGATTGACCTACCTCAACCAAAAAAGCTCTAAGCCCACCGGAATGATAATGCAGAACATTCAATATATCCTTTCTATATATTTAATTCTTGGCTTAAATGTCATGTTCTTCCTCCTTTAATTACAGATATAACTCCAAACTATGAGTTTTTTCTCTAGCTCAGATATTCTCTAGTATCAGATATTTTAATTTTTCTTAATGGGATGTTTGACACCAGGTGGAAGAGCCACAGGGTTCTCCAAAGGCACCATTTTAGCACTTCACACAGTTCTTTCTAACTTACTGTTCCCTATTCACAGTATTCAGGCCTCTCACTGTTCCTTTCTTTGTGTTGTCAGATTTCTTTTTTGATGACTCAATTAACTCTAATGGAAAGTTCTTTCAGCTGTTTTCCTCACTGCTGCTCTTTTTTTTTTTCCCCAGACAAAACAAGGGTACATCTGAGCTGCTGATGCACAGTTGCTAGCAGCCCATTATGCCCAGAAAAACAGGCAGTTAGTCAATGTCCCTTCATCCATGGAAAGGGAGTACCGGTGGGTTTCTTCATTTTTTTCCAAGGATTGTCAAAAGTCCATTATTACTTCCGTCATCACCTACCTATGACCACTCTGGAGTCATCCTGAACCTAAACCCCGGTTCAGGAAGGGTGAGCACAGGTCCTTCAGGAAACCCAATGCACTGTTTGTGTGCTGACGACAAGTAACTTAATGTGCCATAAGGCATGAATTTCTATGATTGAAAGCAACTTCAAGAGGGAATCTAACAGAGCCAGGAATGGCAAGGGTCTACCTTGGGTGCAGTCATATCTTCCATGAGGCACTATATGTTGCTACCAAATGGGTGGAGGTATCGGACTTACTGTTTCAATCCTGGTACTTCACACTCCTCTTACATATCACTTGTGCTAAGCAGCAACCCAAACGTATTTTGGGGTATGTTTTAGGGGGTAGTACAGATTCAACATACGCTTCTGAAAATAAAGGAGTAAGAAAAATTATTCCTTGTGATTCCTGGGGTTCCACTGCAATGGAATGCTTGAGGAATCCTGATATTTAACAGGACAGTGAGTTTTCAAAAGAACTGGCAATGTGGCCAGACCTAAGCAGGATCAAAGAGGAAAGACATCAACACTCATTGAGACATTGAGTTTTAGATCATAAGCCTGAGACAAACTGGAATTTACCTGCAGGTCTGAAGAAAAGACACGTAACTCCTTAGAGCAAAGCTGTCTGTACTCTCTCTTCATCCCACTTCAAGCACAGTGAGTTCTGTCATCCACCAACAGCTATTTTACCTGCACTTTAAAAGAAATTCTTCTTTATATAAATAATTAACATTAAAAATTTAGAAGAAAGAACAACTTTTCTATGATTATATGGTTTGTACAATCTCAGGCAGCGTGGTCTTTGATGGGTAACGGAAAGGAATGGTCACACTCCAAGGGGTGATGCAGAGTGAAGGATTTATTAAAATGGTGCCTGGCATTTAAAAGGTAGTTAAGGAATGTTCCAGAATGGGGTGGAACTTTGGAGGGGTTTAGGGAGGAGTTAGGGATGAGTCTGCAATACAAGGCAAAAGCTTCTAAACTGTGAAAGCAGAGGCAGAAGCAAACCATACAAGGAAATGCTACCCTGCTGCAAGCAGGGACCAATCAGGGGTGGCTTGTAAGCCATGAGGGATGGAAAATTCCAGCAGGGACACACAGTAAAACAAAGGAAAAAAGCATAACATGACAAAACCCTCGAACTGTGTACAGTCCTTAAACTGCAAACAGTCCTTAAACATAGCAGCAGTCCTCATAATGCAGAATATAGTTCTCCAGAGCTCAAGCAGTCACAGATCTGGGTTGTTTAAGTTGTTCTTCCACAGCTGTATCTCTTGTCTCCAACAAGGTAGCTTTAAAATTATCAAAGTTGTGGTGAAATACTAGCAGCTATGTGAGGCCATGACCATGCCTCTGTTTAAAGATTACAAATGAATGTAGAACATATCCATAAAAATATGGATTATGGACTCCTTCTTGTAGAGGACACTCTCTGCTTCCACAAATTTCGTTACGGTTTAGACTGTGGTATTCTTACCTATGTAAAGTATTGTTTTAATACTTCATTCCAATGGGATAACTCAAAGAATTAGGTATGATTCAACTTGAAAAAAGTATTATCATCTAACCTTAATAGCTGAGTGTTCTTAATGCAGAAAAGCACCAGGCTTATTGCCAAGAAAATTAATGTTAGACTTTTGAGGTGAGTAATATTAATTGTTTTCCACAAATTTCTGCCAAAATCATATGAGAAATTGCTTAACTTATAGATTAAGTCCTCTGAGGGGGGAGAATAGCTCCAGTTTCACTGCGTAAGTGTCTGTTCCATTTAAAGGATATTAGCTAGCCAAATGAAAAATGCATGAATCAATCAGCAACAAGGACCTTGATCTCCAAGTGAGACAATGCTGAGCTATGAGATTTATGGTCTTGCTTCCAGAATTCCATTATTTGGAGGAACAACAACAATAACAATGGGAGATGACATCAGAAAAGCGCGTGTTCTTCATTTCCTTTCCTTTCCTGTTGATCACAAGATGCTGACTTCTGTGTCATTCACTCCTGTCAAATGAGTAAATATGCAGTGCTTTAAAACCTTGTCAGATGCACACTTGGTTCAAAATCAAGTGAGAATGTCTTGAGTGGAAGGGCATTATTGCCACTTACACGTTGCACGGCTAATTAGCTGATCCACATAATGATTACTTATTTCCTCTTTTTCTCCTGTGTTTCTTCTGCAGACAGAACTCAAACTTTTAGTTTTTACATGGAGAAAACATAATGTTGGGAGTCATACTGTACTGATGTAGGGCAGACAAGGATTTCATTCTAAGCACTCATGATTCTTGTTTTCTGTTTCCCTGTAAAACTGCAGTCACCCTTTATCTTTGTGATATCTACAGTGGGTGAAGTTCCTTCAGGCATTGCCTGACAAAACCTGCCTAACAGGCTTAAACTTTTCTGCCATAATGTCAAAAGTGTGAGAAGGTAACAAGGGGATAGATTTACTGGAGGAGGCAAGAGGGACTCTCATTAACACCATCTGGACACAAGAACACTCACATAATGAGATACGCTTGTGACTATGCAGCTGTGGGATGTCCTTCCCCATTGAGATTGGAGTTGTGCATCTTACTAGTGAAACGTAAATCCTGTTCAACCTCATGGCACAAAGTCTGTGAAGAAACAGCAGAGCACAGATGGCATCTTTTCAAGAGTACAGGTCCAAACTGACTTCTGGGTTAAAAAAAGCCCAGAGCTCTCATGCCACCTTGAACATCACCAGAACACTCTGGATACATGTATATAGGGAGTTGGGTAGAGATACATAAGAGAATAGCCATCTATAACACCAGTTCTGACATTTCTTTTAGCATGCAGACAGATATATACATTTCTAGTAGGAGAAGTAGGCAAAAATAGCTTATTGTGCAAATATGCATACATTTGAAAATAGCAATAAAGTTCAGACGCAAACCCAGCCCCTAAAGTCTCTCCAGACTTGGGGTTATTTGAATTTAGACTTTGTTCAGTGCCTTATCTTGCATGAATGGCCTCCTTCTGGGGCTATATCTCTTTTGCAATTATCATGGCATAGTTCAGCCAGTGAGGCAAGAAGGAAAGGTAAAGGATATATCAGAGATAGGGTTGTCCTTTCTTCCTTACTTCAGCAAGTAAGAGGTGATCCAAATCCTTGGTATAATGTTAGGACAGATCAAGCTAACCAGCTAAACCTCTTTCTCTGATCACATGGTCTTCATTTGGGATGACAGTGATTTTAATACATAATATATCAAGCTATGGAGGTAAAGCAAGAATTGCATCACTTGAAACTTCTTCACATTTCAGGATTGACTCAGTAACTGGTGATCTACAATGAAAATGGAATCAGAATGAAGTCACAGCTCTGTATACTGATGTGTATTAAAAAAGATAAATGTCAGTGTTTAACTGCAAAAGCAACAATCTCATTGACATGGAATCTTTTCTTGGCAATCTTGTACATTCTTTTGCAAATAAATCAGCACAGAATGTAAGTTACTTATTCTACTAGTATAGAGAAAACACGTCCAAAGAAATTGGTATATGTGCTTGCTAACAGAAAACAATGCCTATTTGGGTGTCATCTGCACTAACATGAGCAAAAAAATACATATAAATCTTAGACCAGAGATAAATGTAGTAATAGAACTGTTGATAAATCATTACTTATACACTACTAGTTGACATATGGTTGTGAAAAGTAGACAAAGCGCTTGAACTGCAGCAGTGGTGTTTGTAGCCATGGTCATTGCACTTCGGAGAACGATGCAGTGTGCCACAGTCAGAACATCATCCAGTTCTAGGTAAGAAATCTGCATCTCCCAACAGGAACACAATTTAAACCAAGAACAGTTTCTCCCACAGGTAACTTAAACAAGTAATTTTAACCCCTTTCATCGTATACATATTTATTACTTATTATCTGTGCCTTTGATTTCTTGGAAAAACTTTTGTTTACCATCTCAGGATGCATTCTACAGAACTTATGATGAAGACTGTGAGGAGAAAGCAACTGCCTTCCATATTTCTACCCTGATATAAAAGCCACTGGAGTCAACATAGGAATTCCCATATTCCTAGGTTTTGGTGAGTTTAAAATTAGACCATTTTAAACACAAGATCTGTGTTTAAAAAAGACAGTGGAAAACAGATGTGAAAATCTGGGGAAAACAATTACCAGTAAGAAACCACCTTGCTTGGAAAAATACTGGATTTAATAATATTAAAAATAGACTTTCTTGAAAAGCAGGCATCCACTTTGAATGCTTTGAATAAGTTATTATTTATTATCATTACTGGGAATGCTTGCTTAACAAGAAATTCTTATGTTTTCAGAGTTCACTTGCTCCTGCTGTTTGTGGGAGAAGTTTGCTGAGACCAGCAGTCCTCGGGTCATTTATTTCAGACAAACCAACCTCTCCTTCTCTGGTTACTGCTGCTGTCCAGAGTGATGTGACCATATAGAAGGCACTTCAATGTAGGACATTATGGCATTGTCTGGTGGTGGTTAGTTGATGACTCAGTGCCATTTCTAGGAAAATCAAGTGACAGAAAAACCCACCTTTGTACCTCATACATACAGAGATGAATCATCTTTTGGAGAGAGAATTAGGGATAAGGGAATGGACTGTACGCTCAAAACAACCTTAAAGAAAAAGATCCCCATGCTTTGTGGCCTTGAGGAATTAAAATGTTTGTACAGCTTTGGGAATTAAAACACAGCTTAGTGTGAGGAAAACAGTAAAAGTAAGCAGAAAGTACAATTTCTATTTTGTGGGCAATTCTACCTTTTTTTAAGGGTTTTCCCTATTCTGAAACAGAATAAAATTTCTTCCCAATTTTTCCTTGAAGTAAAGTGCTAACAGAAGAAAAGTATTTAAGATTTGCCAAAATCATTTGCTTAGACTTTGCAAATTTTAGAACATTTGAATTAAAATACATTTTGAAATTAAAATAAAAATGTAACATCTTTATTTTGATGAGGTATTTTTTCATTTTTCTTTTTTTATTTCTTGTAATCAGATTTCAAGGAATTAACATTTTCCATATAAAGTTTTCAGTTTACTTCTGCAAATTTTGGATAGGCAGGGAAAATAACTGGAAACAGGTACCACAGAATTTTTAAAATATACCCCACTGCAGTAGGTAGCTACATGTACAAAAAGGCTTTGCCAGTTCTGTCCTAACCTGGTCTCAGCACAAAGTTTCTTTACCTGCCTTTGTTGTTCCTAATGTTCCTTTAGACAGGTCATCTGAAGGAAGGGTCCATGTGGTCTGGTTGATGACACAGTGGCCCTCTGTGGATGGGGAAATCTGGAGATGTAAAGTTAGGTTTTCCATTTTAGCAGCATATTGTACTAACTTACGATGACTTTTCTTCTAGCTGAGAGCATCACCCAATTTCCAGCATGGTTACAGCTGCAGGAAAAGACTGGCAGCTAACATAGTAATGAGTCAGTATCTATTGAGATTTGCTCATTACTATTTATTTCCCCATTGCTTCCAACTGATTCAGGAACTACTTATGGAAATTCTTCTTCTTCCGTCTTACTGAAATCAAGTGTTGTTGCTGTCAAACCTGCCAACAGGCACAGCAATGCTACTGTGATAAAATAAGTCCAATTCTAGCCCAGTCTTGCTTTCCTAGGGAAGAACAGAACTCATTAAATAATTATCAACTGTGACAAGAAAGTAGCTGGCCAAACACTTGCTGCTAATCTAGGCATGACAGCAGGACTATACCTTTCAAAGCAGTAATTAGCTAGATGAACAACAACATAAGTACCAGACAATGACACGGAAAGGACTGTCCCTAAAGGACAGATTCATTATTCCTAGGGTTTAGTGTTTGTGTGACTTATGAATGTTATTTTGCAGTATAAAATTACACTCTTCTTCTGCTGCCTTTCTCTTTGTTTTCTGCAGAGTTTACAGAAGGAGACAGAGAGAAAATACAGAGCTGAAGCCATGGGAGAGCAGGTGATGGAAGCTCTGCAAGACCTTCCACAAGGGTGAGTGCATAGACCTCACAGTAGAGCAACACCATCAGCCTGCACCCCCATCTTGGGTGAATAAGAAATGTGGTACTTGCACCCTCCATTCATTTTTATGCTTGGACTGATATTCAGCCTAGTGTAGGTTTGTAGGTTAGGTCTAGTAACTCTTACAACTTTTCTTTCTCAAAAGGGCAGATTCTCAGTTGGTGTAAATAGCTGTAACACTATTGTATTGAAGCCAGTGAAGTAATATGGATTGGTCCACAGCATACACCAAAACTGCAGTAAGTACTAGAGGTGTTGTCCTACCAGCTGAAAGAAATCACAAGCCCAAATTGCTTCCATTGAATGTAGAAGGCAGGACTACAATTGCACCTAGAGCTGGAATTATACCCAGCCAAACATGTTTTCAGCTGGACTGTTCGAGTGCTTCAAGTTAAGCATACACATAAGTGTTTACAGGATTAAAGGCTCCGTTTGGAATGACAGAGTAAATCCAAATAGAGATGGATTAGCTGGCAGGGGGCAGGTGAGGTGGTCAAAGGCACATGCAGTTCATCATATGGCTCTGTAATTTACTACATTATTATCACGACTACATATTTGGTGTGGGGATATAGATATACATGCACACATGTATACACAGAGCCAAACTTTTTTGGCACAGAGACCCCACAGTCATTTCAAATTGAGACTCTGGGCTGCACTTGTTCCAGGACTGCTTGTCTATTGCCAACACACTGAAGCGCCTCAGGCTTCAGTCTGATTCTTTGTTTGCTTGCCCATTAAAGTTCTTATCCCACACTCTCTTTTGGCAGAAAATTTTGTTATTTCTGCTTTATGCTGGCCTAGGCCCTTATCTTGCCTCTGTTCCCATTAACCTATAGCAGTGACAGCCAGGAGCAAACTGAAGCAGCTGGTTGGAGATGCTACTATCAGACTGTGAAACAGCTGTTGTGCAGAGGGGCCACCCTGAAAAACTTCTATTACAGCATTGCTGGGCTGTAGGTTGCCCATTGCAGTTGGGGAATTGGGGAAAGAGAGCACTTTCATTTTCAAATATTTAATTGCTGAAAAATGTAGGGGTGTGTGTAGCATCTTTATTGGATGTCACACAGAAGTAATGCTTTCCAGGTATTTTTTGGCACTTCACGTCATTATACTCTTATTGCCAGCATGGAATGGCCCCATGTTACAACTCAGTGTGCAACCGATTTCCAGTTTTTCTGTTTAAATTAATATTTACCAGTTGGTTATTTTTGGCAGCCTTTTATTGATAGCACTGATTCAAAACAAATAGCCAAATTCTGCTCTTGGTTACAGCTGTTTGACATCTGGAGTTAACCACACTTTTGCCAATGTTACCAAGAGCAGAAGTGGTCCTTTTTCTGTCTTTTTGTAGTGTGACATTTGTTTTGTCCAGAGCTGGGCTGCAGTTTTAACTTTGAAAAACTTAGGATACAGCATTGATTATAGCTCCAAAATGTATTGATTGGGTACTTCTCTAAGATACTTACCAGTTCCTGCATCTTACCCTTCAGAAACCAGTCATTCAGAAAACCATTGTGTGTGTGCAGAAGTAACTCTTGCAAAAGCACTATAAATCAGATCTTCGCTATCTGCCAAAAAAATTAATTACTTCAGTATTTTGTATCCATCATCAATCAGATGGATTAATCACTTCAGAGCTATTTTAGCTATTTCTGAAGTAAAGATGTTAGCAGACTCATTGATAAGAGCATAGGACCTACACTGTAATTTGAATAGATCTGTAGCAAGTGAGGTGCTTGATGCATTTTCTGCCTGTCTTGTTGCCTTCACAACTCCATAAATGTGCAACAGTCCACATTGCCTAGACTGAATTCACACTATTGGATATTGACACAAGTAAACAGCTCAGCTAAGTCTGTAAAAAAGCTATGAAATTGCATGACATTGTCTATGTAATTGGCATGTGGGCCTAAGCACTCTTGCGTTGGACTCACATTAAGAGCTATACTTTGAGTTACAAGCCTGTTTGTCTTCTCAAGAGTGGGAAATCACTGAAAGAACAAAGTCAGCCACCAAGTCTGCCAGGCTAAGTTTGCTGTGACATTGATAAATATTCAAGCCAATGTCTTTCAAATGTTATTGTGAATCACCTTTCCCTCCTTCCTTCCCCTGCTTCAGTCATCTTGCTGGCTCAGAATATTCACCTTTGTCTCAGACCTCAGCTGCCTTCACTTTATTGCATATGATTGTTATTGTCTTTGTCTCTTTTATCCGCTTCACTGTGTCTCATTTTCCTAAAGTATCTGGCACCCACTTTTCCATAACACTGTTCCTTTGTTTCAGGAAAACATAATTTCAGGAGGCAGCAGAAATACAGTTCCAAAGGCCACAGGGTGACATCCTCTCTCACCTGATCTTTATTCATATCAGGGTTTAATGGCATTTTTTTTTCCATTTCTCAAGCACCCTGCAACACCCTTCCTCCCTGACAGGAAGGCACATTTTATTTCTCATAAAAATGCTTTCCTACCAATATTCTGTTCTTCAGAAGTTTCATAGGCCTTTATGTCAAATGTTGGTTTTCTCATGTGGATGAACCTGTTGACCTGGTTGTGGTTTATTACTGTTTTGACACTTTTTCCCCTTCCTAGATTTGAAGGAACTTAGACCCTTTTGTCGTTTCTAATTCCTGTTGCATTTGTTTCAGTAGCAATCTTCCCAAAATGTTTTTTATTTTGCTGTAGGAACAATTGAGAATTCTCAATATCTGAACTGTCTGGCTTTCTAAAAGTAGTATTTTTAACATCAGGCTAATCTTACGTTTATGGTTCATACATAATCTACCTGCCTTAGATATCATCAACGGAAAAAAAAGGGGGGTTAGTTTCTCTCATTTCTACCAAGTCAGGGAAGGATGCTGTTACACAGTCCTTTATGTACAGTTTCTTAGCTCCCTGGTGCACTAAAAAAGGGCCCGGTCCATTGAAATAATACAAAACCTCAGTTGCTGATGGTAGTGGTATGTGATTTCCTGTGTACATTTTACACCAGAAGGTACAGTGCCTATTGTACATCCCCATTTAGAACTCAAACACAATGGCTCATGCAGCTGGATGGTGACCTGCCAATGAAGTTTAAGACAGCATAGACTTCCACATGAATCTGCAGATTAATGAGACAGAGAACTGTCTTCTTTTTTCCCCATAAAAGGCTACTCACACATTCAGAATGTGCTGCTGACTAAAACCAAAGTTCAGCTCGCCACAGGAGTAGAGAGAGAAGAAACACACACAGGATACACCTCAGAAACAGCCCAGCCCTTATGGAAAACTCCTGTGGAATTTAACACAAAACGATATGCTTTCTACAGCCCCCCTTTTTTTTTTTTTCCACACCATCCTATAGCTCAGATACCTCTTCTATTAAATTCTATACAATGGCTCAAAAAAGTTAATATAAAAGATGTAATGCTCCATAGGTTGTAGAGTAATTTTATAGTGTTCTGTTACATTTCTATAGGACCCCCTTGTTTCTATTCCAATTAATGTTATCTAGAACTTTTCATAAAAGACCTATCATAACAGGCCTTTCCTTCTCTTTCAGTTTTCCTTTAACAAAATGAGTATAGAGATATATATTGCAAAGTATACTTCTTACAACTCCATGATTTTAGGTGTACTACACTCCCACATGTGGCAAAAGCATTATATGTCTTTTGGTTAGAAAGCTAAGTAAACTGGTAAGTAAACTGTCAAAACCAGACAAATTTAATTTACAACTGTGGTCTCATCTTGGTTAGGCCAATGAAGCAACACTAGTGTGAAATAGAGGGGAAAATGAACTTTCCATCATTTTTTCTACAATTTTGAAGCAAATCAAATTATAAACACTTACAGAAACCTTTATTTGTGAATATCCTCTTGGGACTTCATGTTGCAATGTGAAGTAAGTTGTGCAAGGGTTAATTTAGCTTCTCAGATAAATGGGGAAAAAAATCTTCAGGAAGTGTTTGGGACATCACAGTACTACATTCTTACATATCTGTCCTTCTGGAATACAGTGACTTTTGTCTTAGGTGTTGATTTGAGCAGTTTCATGAAAATGGGCTGCTTTAATATTTGTCAATGGACACAAAGACAACAGGTACTTCAAGGATGACTAGTAAAAGCTTTTAAAGTATTTTTGCAGCATTTTCTTTTTTCCTCTCCTATAATTCAAAATTTTCAAATTTGCTCTTACCCATCACCCTCTTACCCTCTTATGACTGTACCCAGCAAGCTCCATTAGAGACACTGTTTCTGTGTTCCCACCCTATTATCTCCCCAACAGACTATGGATCCATGTAGAGAGGGGCAGGTTGTGGTGGAAATTTAGCACTGGAGACATGAACAAGATGATTATACTGTGCCAAGACCCAGTGGCAGTGCCCGTAGGATGGTTGCTGTGACAAGTGGCCAATCACGAGAGACCCAAACTCAGAGCAAGTTCAGTTAAAAAGGAACATCTATTTTAACTCAACAGAAGCTCACAGAGCAGAACTCTCTCAACCCTTCATCTGCCACTGTCTCATCCCAGGGCTCAATGGAGAGAGCTGAAACAGAAAATTAATATGATCTAATACCTTTATAACCAAAGGAAAGATAGTTTATAACCAATGGAAAGATAGTTCAGACTATTGTTTGAGCTAATAATTAGAGACCAAAGTAATTCAAAATGGACTGGTGAAATGAAACTAATTTAAATAGAATTTTTCACTTTAAAGGTCACCTGGTTAACTATGTTATAACAACACAGGACTCACCAGTTCCAGTTTGTCATAGCCATGGCTCCAAACATGAAATTGTCTTCACATATGTTGTTCAGCAGGAAGAAGAACACAAGAATTTCTGTACGACCTTACGATGAGCAATGCAAATTACAATGACTAAAGAGACATTGTCTAAGAAGTATCTTTCATAACTGACTTTTTGCATTTAGAATTAGTGATCAAAATAAGTAATTTCACATCTATGAAGGCAAATGCTGGGCAAAATCAGAAATGTATAGAAGACTCAAAGATAAAGTAATTGAACAAATGAAGGTCACATGGTCTACTATGTTTTTCTCCTCTATGAGTTTCATACAGTAACCATGTTTTAAAGAGGCAGGAGGTGGAAGCACGAAGCAAAGTAGCAGGCTTTAGTTTATCAATTTGAGACAAATATTTTTAGTCACTGATTCTTGACACAAGGATTACCCCTGCCAGCTTTTATGGCTTGAAGAGTAGGGGCCCCAGAAATGTTTGGTAAAGTGAAAATGTCTTTAAACATGATTCACAGAAAAAACACGAGTTACAGTAATCCTCCTTGAGATAACTAATGTAATTTATTAAGCAGATGTCTCTGCTTCAACTCATCAAGAACTTATTTTGTTCATGAGAATGCCTCTGATGGTGTATAAAGATCGCTGAATATATGAATTAAAATTCAATACCATCCAAAGCATCATCAGATGTCATAAAAAAGAATGAGTTCAAACTCAAAATGTTTATATATAGTGTTCCCACTTATTATCAAATCTTTATTTCATTCCTAAGACTACAATATTGTGTTTTACTGCTTTCATGATTGTTTCAATTCATCTACTTTCTGCATACATTTCATTTCTTACATAACGCCCTTGAGAAGCAGCTTTGCATTGACTCACTTTCTTTCTTTTCTCTCTTTAAGAAAGTTTTGTCTCTGTGGATTTTCTCTGAAGATGTTTGGAATTGATGAGCTGTGATTTCAACACTGTTACCCAGGCTGACTGAGCAGTAGAGTCTCACTCACATTGTGTGTTTGCTGAACTTGGTACTATGGGTCCAGCTGAGCACAGTTTTCACCTGTTAATACTGTAATCCTAATGCATCTTCTGTTCTTTGTCCTTTGATCCTTTAAAATATTTCTTGAAGTATAGACAAGCCCTACTCTTCTTCTAGAACTGCAGGAAAAATACCCTAATCATCTTTGGGAATGCTGATTTCTGTTCTTAGTTTTCTAGTGTTTGAACAACTCCTGACTTTCTGTTAACATAGTCATTATCTTGGACAATTTATGATTGATATATTTGTCCATGAATTCCTGGGGGTTTTTTTTATTATATTAATGAAACAGAGTAAAATAACATGTAAAAACATTTACAAGGTTCAGTGAGGCCAAGAGCAAGGTCCTGCACACAGGTCAGGGCAATCCCAAGCAAAAATACAGGCTGGGGGATGAATGGATTGAGAGCAGCCCTGCAGAGAAGGACTTTGGGATTTTGGTGGTGAGATGCTCACCATGACCTGACAATGCACGCTTGCAATCGAGAGTATTAATAACTGTATATCAGGCTGCATCAAAAGCAGCATGGCCAGTGGGTCGAGGAAGGTGATTCTCTCTGTCTACTCTGCTCTCATGAGACTTCACCTGGAGTGTTGCATCCAGCTGTGGACTCCCCAACAGAGAAAGGACACTGAGTCATGGACACATGAGTCCAAAGGATGGCCACAACAATGATCAGAGGGCTGAAGCACCTCTGTTAGGAAGACAGGCTGAGAGAATTGGGGTTGTTCAGTCCAGAGTAGAGAAGGCTCCAAGGAGACCTTACAGAAGCCTTATGGTACCTAAAGGGACCTACAAGACAGATGGAGAGGGACTTTGTACAAGGGCATGTAGGGATAGGACAAGGGGGAATGTCTTTAAACTGAAAGAGGGCAGCTTTAGATTAGGTATTAGGAAGATCTTTATTGTGAGGGTGGTGATACACTAGAATGTGTTGTCCAGAGAAGTTATTGATGTCCCATCCCTGTAAGTGTTCAAGGCCAGGTTGGATGGAGCTCTGAGCAACCCATTCTAGTGAAAGGTGTCCCTGTCCATGGAGAGGTTTGGAACTAGATGATCTCTAAGGTCCCTTCCAATCCAAACCATTCTATAATTCTGTGAAATTAAAACAATAAATTTTTTACTTTCATGTAATATTTACACCACATCACTGGGGAGATCTAAACCCACCTCTATTACCCAGATCTGTTGCTGAATAGCCTCATTTTCTCTCTTAAAGATAATTTATTTTTCTGTCTGGTCAATCATATTTGCTATACTAGTCCCTCTGCATCCTTGGGCCCTGAAGTTCATTTACCCTCTGTAGTCCAGATGCCACAAGTGCATATATGGAATCTGACAACTTCCAGTCCCGTGCAGCTTCCTTTCTCACCCTGTTTGAGAGACTGCTTCGTGGCATAAACCTGAGAGACAGTCACACTTGAAAACAAAAGGTCCCTGAGTTTTAACACTGCTATTATTATTGCCATTATCATTCTCTTAACTCTGAAAGGTAATAAGCACTGATAATGGGCAGGGAAGAAGTGCATATTTATCTAAACTGTACTTGTCTGCATCTCAAATATTTTCACAGTGCAAATCTCCATGGTGCTGAATACCTGGAATCCCTGCTTAGTTCACACTGTTAGCTTACTCTCTGTCTCTTTTCTAGAGCATTCCAAGTGCATCCCCAAAACAGTGCACTGGCAGTATGGCAGATGGTTTCCTCCAGGAACCATTCCCAAAGGCAATATGGACAAGAATGTATCATGTTATCTCTCTTCCCCATCTCTGTAACGACATTCAGCCCTTCAAGTATTCCCCTGTGCAAATCCCTGAGCTCAGAGAACTGTGTTCAGTGGAATTGACACCTGAAGGGCTGCAGCTTAGGAGCCATGGTATTTCAGATACGTTGAACAAACACCACAAACAAAGAGGGCTCTTCCAAGGCTTCTTAACACAGGCCCAAAGGTGAACCTGCATGAAATGATGGCCCAGGGGACACAGACTGGCTGATGCACAGAATGTAGCTACTGGGAGCATGGATGGGAGCTGAACTGAGCCCCTTAGTCCTGGGGCCAGGGCTGCACCCCAGCCCCTCTCGTAGCAGCAGTGTAGACTCAGCCAGCAGCTAAAGCACAGCTCCCAAACACAGATTAGCTGCCAAGTGCATGGCTGAGGTGCAACTTCTTAAATAACTGCTTTGGTAAGTGTAAATGTAACATAGCAGTACCTGACCCAATAGCTATCTTTCTATCAATCTAAAAGAGGCACAAGCCTACTTTCATTCAAATCAAAACTACCAGGCTTTGACTACAAGGGTTTTTTTGGGTCCCACCCACTAAGCAAAAAAGATCCCAAACAAGAAAAATGACCACCAAAAAGTTCTTGCAAGTAAAGAGAATTCCTAAAGTTATTGATTGCAATAAAAATACTCTGTATTTGGCTGAATTTTCAAATGCACTCTAGTACTTAATGCAAAGCGGGGACAACACTAGATCTCTGTATTAACACATTTGGAGGCCTTCCAGCTGCTGGTGTGATGCCTCTCAGCATGGGATCCCTTACAAATATTTTGTACTCTGCTAGACCAGAATTCATCCTTTAAGAGGTTGAAGTTCCTGGCATCTCATTGTGGATGGTAGGTCTTCTCTCAGCAGAAGTCCACTCTCAGCTTCTATTAATGTAGAAAAGTAGTCACAGAAGGAAAAGCAGAAGAGTTGGTTGACAGAGAAAACACCAACTATGTGGACATGAATTAGCGTGCTGAAAAATGGGCTCCTCAGCCAATAGGGAATCATACCCTGTAAGTGGAAGCTGGTATACTTAAAGAAGGCTCTTTGGTTTCCAGAAGCCTTCCACTCAGTGCTTTTTAGAGCACTGGGTGTAGCCAAATAATTTGTGAACTTAAAATGGGACACCAAGGTTATAATTCTCTCTTCTTCCTGCTATTTCTTCATTTTGTAGGAGACAGAGATTAGAAGCAGGAATAGTGGTTTGCAGCAAAAGGAAGAAAAAGGGAAATTATGACAAAGAGAAAACTGAAACTTAAGATATGTGTATATCCAGCAAGGAAAAAAAAAGACAAAAAATACAGGATTGTGTGAAGTACATTATACACAGAAGAAATCCCAGCAATGAAATTTGCCAGGAATCAAATGAAGACAGTAAAATCATTAATAATGAAAAAAGACATATTCAATAAATTTGTCTCTCCTCAGTTTGGAAAAAGTAGGATGACAGCAGTATCATATCAGGCAGCCAAAGCCCTTTTCAGTCCATTAGTAACCAAATAGGATGTTAAACATCTACTTGTGATAAAAACCTGTAATTCATCAGGCCCAGATAACTTGCACCTGAGGAGTCTCAAATAGTTGGTGAAGGAGAGTCTTCCTTCCACATGTTAATTTTTAATGGGTCTTGAAATAACATAGAAATTCCAGAAGACTGGAAGAAGACTGATGCTTTGCCAGTATTCACCAAGGACGAACATGATGACCTTGGTAAATATAAGCCAGCTAACCTAACATCAAACTGGAGAGAAGGTGATGGGGGGAGCAAAACAATAGAATATGGGATTCAACTGATAAAGAATGAAAGGACAGGAAGTAATTAATGCCAGTCAGCAAGGTTTTATGGAAAATAGGTCTTGTCAGACAAACCTGATTAGATTACAAATTTGGCTGAAAAGGTAACTGCTTCAGTGTGATATACTGAGACATTTGTATGGCATTTGATTTAATTTTGAAAAGCATTCTGATTTTTTTAAAAATATTGTACATACTCATTGAAATACCCACTAGCAGAACAGTGCTCTTGTTAAGCAGCAAATCTCAAAAATTAATTGTCACTGGGAAGTCATCACTGTATATAGATATTTTTAGCAAGACTGGAAAAGTGTCAGTGTTAAGCTTGGCATTTTTGTTGCTGAGTTAAATATAAATTACTGTTGATTGTACTGTTAATGCAATCTTTGCAAATACAAATAGAAAAGTAACCAATATGTACGTAGATGTAATGTTTACATCTTTATACAGCATTGGTGTAGCTACTGAAATGGCACACAGTTTCAGCAATCATATGTTTCGTGAAACTGAAAAAAACCACAGATGTTTGAAAAATACCTGCAAAAATCACTGTTAGAACTGAAGAAAATGCCTTATCATGAGAACTTTAGAGAATATGAAGAGATTGCTAGATCACAGTGTGTAAATACCTCCATCAGCAGAAAACCAGCTCACCCATTTTCCTTTTCCAGCACCCCCAGTGTGCTTGGACAAAAGAGGTAGGCAGTCTTAGGGCCCAGGTCACCCTGAAGGGTCTCTGTTTCCACATCAGTAGCAGGATAGGTTAAACACAGCCTGGTGGCAATGGGGTGTCCCTCATGTCAGGAGGGGTGCCTGACCTACTACACACAGCAGCACTCGTGTAGGTCGTCTGCATCTGTGAAGGCTCCAAGACTTTTCTCTTGCCTGTAATCCCTCTCCAAGTAAAAGGGCAGGTAAAATGACCCTGGATAACTCAGGAAATGTCCTGGCCAATTATCTTAGGGAGCCTCAAGGAGTTATCGGAGGATCAAAGACCCTTCTCTAGTCTTCAACACAGAAAAGTTGCAGTTACAGGACAAAAGGAGAGGCAGAGGAAGAATGTGACAACTTAATGATGCTACAGTAGCACTGGGTAAGATCCTCAGCTTGAGCGAGCAGGTGCCATTCCTTCAAAGTCAGTGGAGAGATGCTGATTTACACCAGTGGAGAATCTGACATATTGTATTTTTTTATTTGCTTGAGTCCTGCCGTGGCTCCATAAGCAAAGGTTAATGCAGGTCTGCCAGGGGCAGGCTGGAGTTAACACAGAATGGCAGTTGTGAGGTTGCTGATTCTGATAAAAGCAAATTGTGAACTGCAAGCATCTGAGTGCTGAGTGTCACATTCACACCTAACAGCTGCCCTTGCCTGTTCCCCACAGTCATCCAGTTCTGTCATCATGATATGTTTCTGAAACCATATTTGTGCTGCTGTCACTTTTTGTCTTTTGAAATTTGTGTAGTCTTTTTGTAATGACATGCTAAAAATGCTTGTGAACTTCAAATAAATGGATTAAAATATGTCTAACCCAGGCAAAGCACTGCTGTATATTAGGCAGAAACTCGAGTCTTTACTTCTAAGTCTGCACTCTCCCCTGTAAAACCTGTGGTAGGGATGGTAATATTGATAATATTGAGAAGTTGTAGGAAGTACCTGATGGATGAGGGCAGTGAAAAGTTTGTTCCTTTCATGAAAAAAAATAACTAGGAACCTCTTTCTAGGTCTCTGGGTCTTTCACTATCACAGTGTCTCCAAAGAGAAGAGTCAGACATCTCTACAGGGTTGCCCAGCTTCTTTATTTCCAGCACTCCTCTTTGGTTGGGAGCAGCCTATCAGCAGAGCCATAGCATCTCTAGAGTATTTTTGTCTGTGTCTCAGTACTGGGCAATGTCAATACTGTCAACATGTCAACAGTCAGTGGCACAGATGTAGAAGATAACACTAGGACAGATTTTGAATGTCAAGCACAGGCCCCTCCAGAACTGGGAGCTGGGTGCACACCCGACTGAAAGCTGCACCAGTGACACACTATGCTTGCAGCCCCTACTGAATTCTGAACTCACTGTCATCCCTGAGCTCCCACCTTGCAGGTTATTTCCTAAAAGTGATTAACTGAACTTTTCCTCTTTGAAAGGCAGCATTTCCCAGCTCCTGGTGGGTTTTTACCTTCACACTCATCTCTGGTTCACAAAGAATAATACAGACTTGCACTCATCTGCTGAAAAGGTGCAAATCTGAACCCAAATTATGCATAAATTGGAAAGATACCAGTAGCAGCTGCCTTGCTATAGCAGGACAGAGTTTAGGACAAGCCATGAAATCTGCCCAAAAAGCCTATTAAATCAGCTTATGCTGAGTTTTTGATTACTTACACCGTAGTGGGGGATGTGTCAGTATCTTGTCAGTACCTGCACTGGTTAGCTGAAAGCAACTGATGGTATCAATAGTTTCAGAAAAAGAAAAATCAACAGAAAGCAAAGGATAAAAAGACAAGGTTAGTAAACCAGATCCCTCTGGAAATAATTGCATTAAATATAGAAAAGGTTATATACCATTTCCTTTGTCCTTTCTCTACCCATAGGCTGCTGGCCTATGATTGTTCCTTCTACCTACCCTGTAGCTGATTTTATTGTTTATTCCTAGCTCACCCTCCAGTTTGCTCGGGGCCCTGTGTCTTAGCAAGTGACTCCCCGCTCCCTTTCCAAGTTCAGAACCTTTCTGGCTAAAGTCTGCGGTGACACATAACACAAAAAGACAGCTTTGGGCACAGGGCATGCAGCCATTCCTGGAGAGTACACTCTGCGGTTCGGCGGTACCGTTTATGGAAGATTAAGTGATTAAGCCTAACTAAAAGTGACTAACAGAGATGGATCTTTCCCTGTCAAACACACATGCTTTCCCATAGAGCAGCTCCAAGGTTGTGAGTGAAGGTGAACAGCTCTGCTTCTAAAGACTCCTTAATTTTAAGAAATTCAAAGAGTAGGCACGACACTTTGTTCTGTGACTTTCTTAAACCTATAGCCTACTTCACGTCCTTTCATGAGCCATCATCTTTCATATTTAAAACAGACATAACGGAAGTTTAAAAAAGGCAGAAGAGATGAGAAGTACAAGTCTCTGCAGATGTAAGGTATAATTTAGCAAAGTATCGTTTTATCACCCAATCCTGCCAGGTCCCCAACACATTCTGCGGGGCACAGACTCCTCCACTCATCTTGTGAACAGTGGGGAGTGAGAGCACTCCAGTCTTTTTCTGGTTGTTTGAAACTCCCTGGTGTTGGCTATTCATTCAGCAGTTGCATGCATATTTATATAGATAAAGTCTTGAGAATCTTCATAAATTGATTAACAAGTCTGTGTTTTGCAATAAACCGCTATTTATTTAGGCATTCAAATGGTTTCATAAAAATCCATGTTCAGATTGTCTGATGAACATAGTATGGAAACACAAATGAAATAGGGAGAGCCAAAAGAATATGTTTTATTTACAGGTTTTATATAAATACAGGAAATGGGGAACAGGATAAATACTCTAACAAAGTAGTTACCAAACTGTTTTCATTAATAACTTAACAAACCAGTTTTATTTCTTGAAAACATCCAAAGTAAGCTAAAACAGCTATGCAGGCAGCTGGTTGAATTTCTCCTGGAGGGTTTGAATGGGACTGCAGGCCGGTGCTGAATTTCACTCTTGTGAATAAATTCATGCATTATCACTTGGAAAGCAATATTTTCTAGGGTGGAATAAAGCCTATTTAGTAAATTATTATTATTGTTTTTAAAACTAAATGACTGTTTATTAAAAAAGAGACCTACTGAAATTCAAATTTTTCCCCATTTACCTGAGGCATAATCAAATTGTCAGCTGTTTAACAAGGGTGATAATATGGAACAAGAGTGTCATAACATTTGCAATCATCTCAGCTGGTTCCCCACAAAAGACACCCTCACAAGCTTCTCGTTGGTGAACTCACACAATCTTAGAGAAGCCTATGAAACACAATTGTTGGTTGGAGATGGTGCTAATAATGCCAAGGTTGTGAGTTTCATCTGTCTATGGGCCATTCACTTAAGAGTTAGACTTCATGATCCTTCATGGGTCCCTTCCAACTCAGAATATTTTGTGATTCTTTGTGATGGTTTAGAAATTATCTGATACTGCACATCATAGAATCATTAAAGTTGGAAAAGACCTCCAAGATCACCAAGTTGTTATATATGAATTGTTAGACTTCTTTTATTAGGACACAATGTTATTTGAAACACAAATTAAATGCAGACTTCATTAAAGAATGTAGGAATTCATCATTGACTTCAGTGTTACCAGGATTTCACTACTGGTGTATATCATGCTGTTTTCAGATTTCAGAAGCAAATGCTGAAACATTTCATTTTACCAATATACTAATGTAGAGAGAAAAGAAGCAGAAACTGTTTCAAAATAGCTTATAATGTTATAACAAGATCCAGTAGTGTAAAAGACAACTCGGAATTTTAAGGGTAGAAATAAAGCATATGTGTTTACTAGTTTTTTTCTGTAAAACCACTTATTAATGACATTTTTAAATCAAGACCAGATATTTCCTAAAAGTTTTGCTCTGTTTTGAGCAGGAATTTGTTCAAGAAATTCAATAGCTTGTGCAGCGTAAGTCAGAGTAGACTGTTCAGGAGCTGTGACTCTATTTGTCTGTCTACAGTAGACTTCTCTGTTAATCAAAGTGGATTGACCATAAGGGGAGTTTTCCAGTTAATGTCAATTCATTCATAAAGGGAATACATTATCTATCACTATTTTTAAATATACTTAGTTATAGAAATGCCTATAATTAAAAGTCCAGACCTTTGACCTTGACAAGCACAATCTACACTGAACTGGGATGTAAATGGCGGTCCTGATGCATAAAATGCAGTGCTTGGCTAGTGGATTAGATGCTGCTTTTATTATTCTAACCAGATACATTAATTCCATCCCTGCAGATCTACAGTGGGTCATGATTAACATTTAGCTCAGCTGTTGAGTGTGATAGTGTATTTTTCAAGGACTGAACCTATTTTCATTGCTCACTCTTTCCTTGTAAAAACAGTGATGTTTTAACTAATTCAAATAATGCCAGTCCAGAAGGATACATTATTTTTGTAGCAGCTCCAATACTTGCATCATGTTATGATGGAAAAGAACATCTGAAATCTTGAAGGTATGCAACTGGATATAAAATGTTAGTTGTATGGAGTAGTTTATTGTTATGGCCCTTAGGCCACAACTAGGCCTTAATGTCCCTGGCCAGTTTCCCTGGGGCCCCCCACCCACAATGTTTGCATCTTGCTGCCCCAGACAGGGCCCTGGGACCTGGCTCCCCCCTAACCATGCCTGGGGCTATTGATGAGCCTGTTTTCAGCACATGGCTTTCTTTGTTCATCCAGCTCAGCCCCTGCAGGACTGTGCCACAGTAAAGGATGAGCATCTAGCTTAAGAGCAGGGGAGGCTGAGGTTTGGGGGGGTTGTATAATTTCCCTTGCACTATAATACTTCCAAATTCTGATTCTTGGTGTGGATAAATAGTTGATCTTCTGCAGCTGGGGAGGTGCTTCACAGCTGAAAATGTATTGGGGTTAGGGCAGCTTCAGACACACCCACTCTGCATCCCAGGTGCTGAATCAGCTTTGAGGTGGATCATTTAGGTGCCCACAGAAGAGCAGGACTAGCAGCACTCAGAGTGGTGGGCATCTGTAGCACTGGGGAAAGTGTCTCATAGCTTAGTGTTGTCCTTTATTTCCACTGTGGCTGTCATTCTATGTCTGCAACAGGGCAGTACGTGATGAGTTATGTTATTTTGCATGCTTATTTTTTCTACTGTTATTTTAGTGTTTCTACTTTCAGACTGGGATGAAGTATTGATATTGAACAGCTACAGACTACTGCTCCTGTTTTAATTTAGGACTAGATCCTCAGCTAAGCAACACAAGAGTAGCTTTAGCATAGTGACTATCTGCTACATACTGAACTGTTAATAAGGTTAAAATCTAGTTCTATGGGACCGATTTTTATTTAATTTCATTTAGCAACATTCTCAGATCACTTTTGCAAGCTAATTTTAAGGTTGTTTCTTCAACATACTTATTTTTCTTTCTGCTTTACTGATTTTTTTCCTCCTGGAAATTTTGAGTCTTAAGTTTCAACCAATGTGTTTAATCACAAAAGAGCCTACCAATGATTTAGTGTACAAATAACACAAAACTAAGTACACAGATACTGACAGCACAGATTGCAACCTTTGGATGTTTAAATCAATCTACACTGCTTGTAAACTATGACAAGCAACATCAAAACTGTTTTCATTTGCTTCAGTGCTTCACTTGTATTTTTGAAAGGAATATGGTTTTAGTGCTGTATCAGGGTGTTGTACAACTGGTAATTATATATAAAATACTTGGTGATTAAGCTGTAGCACTTTTCTTAATACACACAGCTTTATTGGTTTCCCTTGCTGCATTTGAATTTCAGTAATAGATTTATTCTTAATAATTCTAAGATAGAAACTCTTGCTTTGTGTAAATTCAGTATTTTTTTGCTGCTGAAAGTTTTGTTGTATTTACAATGTGGCTGTTGTATACTCAAACTTTTTGATGTTTGGTTTTTTGCTGATTGACTGATTTGTTATGAAGAGAAGCCCATTCCTTATGACAGTTTTTCATTAATTTCATGTAGTTTGGTTTGGTTTTTTTTGCTTAGACGACAGGATATTATCCCAAAATACTAGGACAGAATAGTTTTCCAGCCTCTGGGCTGTGACCTAAATCTGGCAGCCAGAAGCCATGCAGGGCATGGCTGGGCTGGCCAAGAACCGTGGCCCAGCTGTGGCTGGGGCAGGCTGGGTTTGCCACCTCCAGAGGTCCCTTCTCTTCCCACTTTGTGATCTCCTGCCTCCATTTCCAGTAGCCTTGCTTCCTTGCTCCACTGGAGAAGGGATCACACAGGGTCCCTCAGCTGTCACCCCACTATGGCAGGTGCTGTAAACAGGAATGGGCAGTGGGAAAACCTGAATGCCACTGCACCTGTATGAGCAGAGTCCTGCCCTGGTTATCCAGCAGTCCCCTGTGACCTGAGCAGCAAACCTGCTCATGACTGAAGTGCTTTGCCTTAGGAGGCCTTGCTGTTTCTCTTAGTGGCACGCCATTGCTCTAGTGTGAAATAAGTTTCAGATTACCCTACTAGCTGCTACACTAGTGCATTCAGTACAGTCCTTGGTCACTGTGCTCTTCCAGAGCTCCAAAAGAGAAGCTTGCATGGATAACAAACACAGTTTAAGTAGCCTGATCCTGAAGATGACCTTTAAAAGCTATCCTGTGAGCCAAACATTATCTTTACAATATTACTTCATATCAATGGAGCATGGAAAGTATTCTTTGGTTCTTTGGCAGACAAATCTGAACGTGATAAAAAGAAACCCCAGTCAGTTTCTTTGACACGAGAAAATTTGTGCTTAGGCACAAGAGTTAAACAAATAATCAAGCAAACAAACAAACAAAAAAGCACAAACCAACAACTCAACACAAAGTTCAGGGGCTAGGAAAAGCCGTGGGTGTGAAGGAGAGAAAAATCNTGGAGCGGTTCTGCAGCCCCGGCAAGGGCCGGGGGCTGCGGGCGGTGCGGCGCTTCGCCGTGGGCGAGCTGCTGTTCGGCTGCCCGGCCTACGCCGCCGTGCTGACCGTCAGCGAGCGCGGCAGCCACTGCGAATGCTGCTTCGCCAGGTAGGGCCGGCGGGGCCGGCGGCAGAANCTTCCAGAGCTCCAAAAGAGAAGCTTGCATGGATAACAAACACAGTTTAAGTAGCCTGATCCTGAAGATGACCTTTAAAAGCTATCCTGTGAGCCAAACATTATCTTTACAATATTACTTCATATCAATGGAGCATGGAAAGTATTCTTTGGTTCTTTGGCAGACAAATCTGAACGTGATAAAAAGAAACCCCAGTCAGTTTCTTTGACACGAGAAAATTTGTGCTTAGGCACAAGAGTTAAACAAATAATCAAGCAAACAAACAAACAAAAAAGCACAAACCAACAACTCAACACAAAGTTCAGGGGCTAGGAAAAGCCGTGGGTGTGAAGGAGAGAAAAATCACCTCAGCTGTACCCTTCTTCAAGTTAGCGGGGCTGGCTTCACCAAGGAGCTCTATTAGGCGCTCCTGTGCAAAGAGAGGGCTGCTCGGGGTGCCCGTGTCTCAGGGATGTGAGCGCTGGCCGCCCCCCTCCCCGGGCGGGCCGAATCCGGCGCATCCCCATCCCCGCCGGCAGCATCCCGGGTNGATGCTGCGGCAGGATCCAACTTCTAGCTCAGAGCTGGTTTTCCCCGCTCAGCAGCTCAGGGAAAGAAAGGGGAAACAGCCCCGCTCTTCCCGTGCGCTTGGAGGTTACGTAGGCACGGGCGTAACCATCATCCTCTCACAGGAAGTTTCATTGATCCGTCTTAGTTCCGTAATAACTTAATGTTCGCTGGCCTTAATGAAGTTTTGATTAAGAGTGAAGGGTCTGCAATCGCCTAATTCACGCTTTGCATTTCCACGGTGCGAGTGGAATATGTAACTGTAGTGCAATATGCAGCAATGTCTGTGTATCTTCTCTGCCCTAAACCTTAGTCTTCTGGCAAATTGCTTTGACTGGGGTAAGGCGCAGACAGCGCAGGAGGTTCGGTGTCGCATGGCTGGAGCGCTGCCTGCTGCTGCTGTGCGTGCTTCGTGCTCGCCGGCGCTGGCAGCCTGCTCGGGTGTTCCAGGTTTCGGGGGCCTCTCCTCGCCCTGGTGGAGGGCAGCTTTGGCCTGCGGCAGGCAGGCCAGTGTTTGCCGCAAGCCTCTCAATGCCAGCAGTTTCGGGGGAGAAGGGGAAGGGGGAAAAAAAAAAAGAAAAAAGTCAGATTGTGGTAGCGTTAGAAAGTTAGGCACGGGCTTGACACGGGCATGTCACGTGTCACACCACGCCACAGTTTTAGAAGGTGTAGTACTTTCATGGCTTCTGGCAGGTTATTGAAGAATCACAGTACTTGCCGAGTTATAACTCGGAGCACATGTTAGTGTTTGCATTAGTAAGGAAAAGCGACTGTTGTATTTTTCCCCTGTTTTTATCAGTACGTGCTTTTTCTTTCCTCATTACATTATCTACGTGTATGACTTACATTATTCACCTCTCTTCGCATATAAGCACCTAATTAGTTCCTAGTGAGGTTGGTGAAGGAGTCGCCTTAATTTAAAGAGGGCTATACCTCTCCTCCTTCACACCAGTGGCTTTACCTAGTCCCTGGATTTTGGGTTGAGGTGTTGGGTTTTAGTTTGTTTTTTGGGTTTTTTCTAACTCTTGTGCTTAACCGTCTGGTTTTATTTATCACATACGGAGAATTTGTTTGCCAAAGGACCAAGGAATACTTCTCATGCTCCACTCATATGCAGTCATATGCAGTAATACTGTAAAGATAAGGGTTATCTCGTGGAATAGATTTTAAAGATCATTCTACTTAAATTTTGCTTGTTATCCACTCTAGCTTCTCCTTTGGCGCTCTGGAGGAACACAGTGATCAAGTAATATACTGAATGTAGTTGCACAGCAGTAAGTGGGGTAATCTGAAACTTATTTCACACCAGGGTGATGAGGTGCCATTAAGAGGAATGATGCCTCAGTGATGTAATGTGATCTGCAAGTGCCCAGACGTGTGTTTTGTGTCTGTGACTATTGCATTAGCACTAAACTAGCACTTACCGGATTCTAAACTGTGCTTGTTGAACTTGCACAGAACATTAGGAGGAAGGCTGCGGGCTCGGCACTAGCCTTGGCAAGAAACTTTGCTGACTGGTTGTAGTAACACGGGCAAAATGAGGCTGTAACATTGTGTTTGCATGAGATAGTGTTTGTTACTTTAAATACGCGGTTGTGCTTGAGGTACATACTGTCAGCATGAGGAGTCATGATGTTAGCCTGGCTCACTCATGTTGCACCTTCTGCTTTGCAAGAACAATCAGGGGATGCCAGACTTGCTGTGCTTTACGGACTCTAGATGCCAGTGACCGCTGAAATGTTGTACGTTAACATGTCGTATGAGAACACTCACCCTTGTTTTACTCTAGTGAACTTACCTCAGTTTAAGGGAACTTTTTTTTTTTTGCCACTTGCAGCAGGGAGGGTGTGCAGACATTTTAAAGTACTCAGTACTGCTGAGAGATCCCTATTGCTGTCACACCAAAATGTCACTTGTTGGGTAACACGTTCTATTTTTGGTGGGATATGCTACGGCACATGCACCTTGAAGCAGAAAAGGACCTTCCTTTCAGCAGTTCCCTCTATTGGGATAAAAATATAAAAACAGGAGAGTATGAGCCTTAGGTCGGCTCAGAATACACAGATAGCAGAACAGATTTTAGTGGGACAGTAAGTGACTATGACGTGACAGCAGATCAAACAGTGTATTTAATAATACAATATGTTTTCTTGGTGTTGGGAGACACTTATGAAACAAAGGTTCTGCTTTCTGTAACCAGGCAGAGAAGCAATAGAATGGGCAGAACAGAAGTAAAGTGTTAATTTTGGTGAGCAAGTATATAGAGCAGCTGGAAAGTTTGGAAAACAAGAAAAACTTAGCTCATTATGTGTCTTATAGTGGCAAAAATAATGATGCTGTCTGTCAAATAACATAGAATAACATGCTTCCAAACCCAGCAACTTATTAGGACAGGAGAGTGCTTTTGCATAATAAAAGTTGTTAGGAAAAACTTGGGTTTGAAACTCTAAACAAATAAAACCAGTGTCTGCTCTTCCAAGATATAGTTCAATCTGTAGTTACAGTGCTCTGAAGAAAATACATTATTCATTGTGAAATGAAAAATGCTGTGCAAAAAGTGATCCAGCATAAATTTTATTTCATTCAGATTTCTAGAACAGAATAACTTCTGTTTTCTTTTTAAGGAAAGAAGGATTGTCCAAATGTGGAAGATGTAAACAGGCCTTTTACTGCAATGTGGAATGTCAGGTACGGTAATGCAATTTGCAGGGATATGGAGGGAAGGAGGGCAGGGGTTGCTGAACTCCCAGTTTTTGTTTGTGTGGCATTGACAGTCTAATTGTAGCTATGGTTAATAGAAGCCCGGTCAGTTTCAGCATCCTACAGATGCTGACAATGGAATTGTGCATTGGGCAATTACAGGATTTGGACATGGCCTGCATGAGTCTTTCAAGCTCAGTAGCTTCAGAGCTCGGTACCACTGAGACTTTGATTAGAGCTGCCTGTCAGCCCACTAATTATGTCTGAATTACTTCTTCCTTTAAGGACAAACCAGATAATTTAACATTAGCTCACTAAACTAATAAGAGAGTCTGTGTCTAATGGAAAAATCAAATCACTAAATAGTCATCTTGAGGGAGTTTTGTTGGGTTTTTTTCTTTCAGAATACTTGCAAATATTTTGAGTATTGAGACTGCTACAGCTGATCATAGTCATAACCTGTCATGCTTTCTCCCTAACTTTCTCATTCTGGCAACTTATTCTTTTTGTATATTTTGTTTATTAAAGGCCCCTGAAAAGAGAATATAAGTGTATTCTAAAGTAGAACAACATGAAGGCATCAAAAACATTTGCATGCAGTTTTAACTACATTTTTACTTCAAATTAGAATAAACACCTTTCAAAAAAAAAAAAAGAAAAAGAAAAGAAAAGAAAGAGAAAAATTTGCCAGAAGTTTTTTCTAGCCTTTGTGGGCTGTCAGCTTGATATGGAAGAATTGTCCAGTTTGCTTGTTAATAAAACTCAACTGGATTGCCAGTTGAATAATGTAAACTATGTAAGGTCTGTCATGCTGGGCACAGAGTATGGAACAATGCTCACAAAGGATTTGAGTCACTAAAGGTCCGGCATGCAATTACGTGTTAGCTATAAATAATTCAAACCTTCTCCTCCATGGGAGTGCATATGTGGGTACATGCAAAGTGTTCTCCATTGTTGTTATCTGGACTGAGACACTGGGGTTTGTGCTGTTCAGTTTGCAGGCACTTTGAAGGTGTCTACCTACTGCTCTTATTTCAAGGATTCTCTCCCTGCACAAGTTCCAAAGTGAGCCTGGCCTCTCCTTAGTTTTTCTTCTGTTACCTCCCCAGCTTCCTGCTTTCCCACAGAACTTTGGCAAATTGTGAGCAAATCAAATAGCCTTTTGCTTTGGAGGCACCAGTAGGGCTCAAAATGCTTAACAGAAATAAGTTTTTTATAAAACTTGCAGTAGTTCATAGAACATTCAGAGTGGAAACTTATTGCATGAGAATCCTTAAGGGTCTGAAGAGAAATCTGTCTGAGTTTTAAAGACAGTATAGAGTAAATCCATGATTCATTCATGAAAAATGCTTATTTTTAAGAAATGTTTCCACATGCCATTAGCTCTTAGGAAGCTTTTAACTAGATGAGGGAAAGAAATACTATTGGCTATCTAGCAGTCTTTATCTGAGATTGAGTTTCTTCTCTTACCATATAAAATTCACAGTGGTTTAGGAAGCAGGTAAGCAAGACTTTCTGAAGTAGGAAAGTCCAGTAATTTGTGCAAGTATGTATCCTGGTGGTAGTAGAACTTATTCCTTCTCATGCATGGTCCTTTACTTTTACCTTCAAGTGTTCCACCCTCAATGTCCTAACTTCTAGCCTTGACAAAGTTAATACTTTGATATTTATGAATAGGCAGCGATTTTTATCCCTGGGTAAAGTCTTGTACATGCATGGCTTTTTTTAGATTAATTTTTTTATTATTATTTTTTTTTTGGTGTTCAGAATTCTCTCACTCTAGAGGGATGTGTTCCTAGAATAAAAAACTGAACCACTCAAACTGAGTGTCTGTTAAATATAATGCTCAGCAAAAGCCTGTCTGTCTGATAAGTTAATGAATTAAAATCTTCTCTACCTGTTGGTGTGTGATATGATGCTTTAAATATAAAGGCCTTTTTAAAATTTTGTTGTTTACACAATAGTATGACAAACACATGTACTAGCACTTCATTCTTACTGGTGATATATGCATCACTTTTGACTCCCTAGTTGATATAACACTATCTTCCATCTTCTGGTCCCTTCTGAGTCAGTCTGATGAAATTTATGAATGTTACTGAGATTGAAATCTTTGACATTCTTTCAAAGTTACCTTCAAGTGTAATATTCTCTAAAAGCTGGTCTCCACTGACTGTACGTGCTACACAGACAATCTGCACTGCATCTTCTTCCCTGTCCTCTTCAAAAGCACTTTTCAGCCATTCAGCAATTCTTTGTCAAAGCAAAAAAGGACATATGTGCCTTGATACTGAACTTGTAACACTGAGATATACAGCAAATGTGTCCCTTTTACCTCTGTGGATGTGAGACTTCATGCAACAGTGATAAAAGGGCAGGGCTGTACTTGAGAATTGTGATGGCATTGTACATTTTTAATTGTTTTAAGTTTTCTCTGTAAATCCATGTTTTATTTGTTTGGTTCAGGTGAAAATCAGACATAACCAACAAGGACGTGGTATGATTCCCTATGTTGGTTAGTACCTTGTTACTCAGTAGAATTCCATTTGACAACTGTTTACTGCTTACACTGTCTGGGATAAAAACCCAAAGCTCTTGAGCTTGCCCTTTTCTTACTTAAAGACCTGCTATATGACAATTTATAGGAATTTTTGTTCATGGTGGGGAGAGGTGGATCAGGAGGGGAAAGGTGGGAAAGTGTGCAGCAGGAAGCAAGTTTTTTTGTTGTCTTTTTCAGAATTAGAGATTTTATAATAGTAGGCATTTAGTGTATTTCAGTTGAGTGAGTTGTGGGATTTTGTTTGGTTGGGTTTGTGGGTTTTGTTGGGTTTTTTTTCAGAATAAAGGTTACTGAAAGTAAAGTTACTGACATTACCTGTATTTCCCAGTCTTTTGAGCAATATAGTATCCTTGTCTTGCGGTTCCTAAAATACTTTCCTGGTATTTAATGAATGAAGTCTCACAGCAGCCTTTATGGCATTTGTTTTTACAAATGGGATGTGTATAGGGACACAAAGAGAAATTGCCTTGCTGAAGATCTCCCAAGTGGTAAAAGTGCGACCATGTGTTTGATGGATTGACCTGGTTCTGCTCTGCAGTATAATCCATATGTCCTGGTCGCCAGGAAAGGTGGTGTCACACTGTGTGAGAGACTGAACCCAGGGCACTGTCTTGCAGTGGCTGATTTGCGTAGGGCTCCCTCTATACACACACATATATATGCAGGCTGGCTTTGGCACAGCTCCCTAACGTGTGTCTTTTGCCTGTTTTGGTCTATTTTGCTTTTAAGATAGGTAACCACATGTTTGGCCTGTATTAAGCTGGTGTTTGCATAGGTGTGGATTCTGTCTCAGATGCAGGGCATGTGAGAATGAAGGTTGCCTTCACTGCCTGTCCTTTCTGCCTTGAATGTTTTGTGAGCTGAGTCTACCCTCGGTTTGGTGCATCTTTCTTTTCCCAACCCCTAATCCAGTTCTCCTTCTAAAAGAGATTGTGATTTCCAGCTGATTCATACCATTCCATTCTCCACTATAGCCTCCTTGGAGCACAGGCCTGTTATTATAGGAGTGGCTTTCAGCCCCCATCTGCAGCTGTTTGGGTCTTGACTTCTTAAATTATAATAATTTCAGGCAAACAGCAGGAGACCTGTGTTCATTTTTTCTCCTCAGAAATTAGCTGCTGAAACACTCTGAAGAGAAACGTTTTAAGAGGGTTATGTGGTTGCAATTGTGGAACTGGTGAACTTGAACCAGCTACTGGAACTCCTCTTGCTTTTATTACACATAGCTATTATTTATCCCAGATGGAGGGGAGATTTGCTAGCCAGAGTGCAGAAAGGATGTTTTTGTCATGACTTTCAATATTTTCGATGTATTTTGAACAAACTAATTTATGGGATTTTCTTAATGTGTCATGTTAAAGGCTGCTGTAGTTGGTATTTCTGGAATCAGGTATTTTTAACCAGCTAGTGAGCCTCAAAATGTAGATGTAGACCTGGAGTTAGCATTAAGCAAGTGTGTTTTAAATGGGACCTTGTAGAAATTGCCCACTCCTCTTTGGTGATCTGTAGGAAAAAGTACAAAATTTTTGCTGTAGTGATTCTGCACAAAAAGATATTCACACTGCAAGACCCTGCTTAGGATTGCCTTGGGGAAGTGTCTGTCCCCCTATCCAAAAAATTTCCCTATGTATTTTTCTTTGATAAATGTTTCCTTTGTACATGTTGAACATTAACTCGTGGAAGTCAAATGCTCTCTATGGCTCAGCAGTTGGTAAATGATGGTAGGGAAGAATGGCTGTGAAGATGTGTGAAACTTCTACCTTTACTGCTTGTTGAATGGCTGTATCAGAGAACTTTACCAACTAATGTCAGACTTCAGAAGTTGCCTCAAACAAGCTCAGTTAGAGAGTTGGATGCCATTTGAGCACAATTGAGCCTTAAGATTTTGAAGAAGTGGGCTTAACACCTGCACTGGCTTTTCCATCAGTTCTGACTGGTATTTGTGTCTGTTTCTTTTCAGTTGAGTGAAATACAACAGAGTTTTTATATTGTATTGAAAAGGTCTATGTGAGAAAGCAAGTGCAAAGACATTTGTTTGGACTTGGTTTTGGTGGTTTTTTTTGTTTGTGTTTGGTTTTTTGGGGTTTTTTTTTTGAGTTTATTTTGGGGAGGGGTGTTGGGGGGATGTTTCCTATGCTGAGCTGTAAGACAATATTCTGGCAATTAATCCAGAATCTTTTTGAAGAACTTGGTGAAGAAGAGTGTTTCCATGTTTCCATGCTTTGATGTGGAAAGCATAAGCTTTAAAGAACTTCCCTTCCAAAAATGTTGTCACTCCTAAATGAAGGGAAAAATACTGTGGATGTAATGAAAATAGGAAGAAAATATCATTAATATAGCATTAGAGATTCAGCAAGAACAATGCTACTTGTTATAATTCATACTACTTGGAGGAAAATGTGGAAAAGAATGCAAAATACAGTCCTGCTGTGATTGCAGGGAAAGCTGCTGTCATAGCGTTTCCATCCCAGGTATTAGTCATCAGTACTCTCTCTTTTTGTGGTGTTTCAGGCTTTTATCTCATTTTGCACAATTCGGCCGTATCTTGTCCCTTTAACCTTCCTACCACTTCATATAACTCAGTATGATTCTGCCTGGGGAAAGATTTTAATTAACGATGTGTAAAGAATAAGAGAATGAATAGATTTTTAAAAACACTGCTTCGAGACAGGCATGGGATTTTGCATTTTGATTCTTTGTTTTATCAGGTACTTCTGTTTATTTAGCCAGTGTGTACAGATGCAAATCCTGCAAAACTTCAGGTTCTGTGCCTTCACTTTTTGAACACCCAATAATCATACTAAAGTTAGTGGGTGTCATAAGTGCACAAGAAGAGGTGAGAGATGAGATTTCCCTCCGTCTCTTCTTAGCCTTTAGCCTGTGGATTCCTAAGCAAAGGCTATCAGGAATTTTCCAGAACAAGGTCTTGTGGCATACATAGGAAATTGGTCTCTCCAGGGATGTGTTTTGTAGTGTGACAGCTGTAGGAGAGTTGAGAGTGTAATTTCACATGACATGATTACAGCGTAATCTACTATTTTGGTTCTGGTCTGTATTGCCACATCCTTATGCAGCTTATTTCAAGCAGTCTGTATGTAGGGTTTTTTGGAAGTACTTTACAGAGCTGTCAAGGACAATGGAATTGACATTGTGAGGGGTTGAATACCTTTGCAGAGTTGCACTGCTTTGAATCCTGCACAAGGCTGGAGCAGGTGCTCTACCTTTCTTTTCTTAATAAAATAAACTCCTAAAGCTGTCCGTGCTGTGGGCAGGTAAAATAGCTGTTTTCAATGGATAAAATAGCTGTTTTCAATGGAAGAATTTATGGTGTAGTAACTCTGGAATTAGTAATCTCATATTTTGTTTTGATCTGCAGAGCCTGTAAATAAGTTGACCTGCCAAGGCAGGAGGTGCTGAGGGTTCTGATTCTGCTGACTGTTTAAGTGCCTTGGGTTGTTCTATGTAGCCTGCAGCTGTAGTTTCCCCAGGAAATCATTTCCCAGTAGACATGTATCATATTTACTGGTCCTGTGTAGATGTTTTAGATAGCTTCAAATGTGTCTCTCTAGTGTCTTAAATGGCTCTTGCTTTCAGTTGTTAGGCAGCTGAGAAAAGCTATTTTTCCTGTTCCTGCCACTCAGTCACTGTGATGGGGCATATTTTATTGTTTAAGTTCTTTCAAAAAATTTCAGGTGAATGGGCCAACACAGTCTGTGATACTGGGTGAATCACAGTAAGGGTATTTAAGAACATTTTGGAGGCTGCAAAAAGGTTTTCAAGTTTTCACTTCTAAATTCACTGGATTTGTTGTGAGTTGTTTCCATTGCTACTGTTTTCTACCAGTGTGAATCTGATGTAAAAACAAAACTTGATGGTCTCTATGCAGACAGAACACTATAGGTCTGTTCTAACACAGTGCTATAAATGTGTGTTTGGGATGAGATATAGGAATAAATAACTGTGCGTTGCTTGAATATTTCCATGTTTGAATGAATAAATAAAATGAAATTTGGTGCAGCTTGAGCACAGCCTGTGTGAGTGCAGATTGTTAATATGTGATTCTGTGGTATTCTTTGAAAGAGTCTGTGGCTTTGGATAAAACTTGTAGAGTGCCAAAAGCCAGTGCCTTGTGCCATCACTCCAAGTGTTATTGTATGTTGAGTTTGGAGTATGCTATACATTCTTAACTCAGATGTGTTTGCCTATATTAATGTGTTTTCATTGTCTAATTGTACTCTTATTCTTCAACATTCAAGGAAAAAATATGATAATTCTGTTCAGAACGTTTGGGTTTGACCTTACATATACGGATTCTTACAGTGATTGTGCATCCATTGACTTCAGATGCATTACTCCTGATTACACCAGGGTTGCCTCATAATGAGGGGCCAAGGTATTAAATGGAAATGAACCCAATAAAGCCATCAAGCTCAGACCTACTCCATCCTCACATGCCTGATCTGAACAATAAGAACTGGTGATTTATAAATTGTGTTGTCTGTTTGCTTTTTTTGTCACTTAATTCTTTTTTTTTTTTACATTGAGTAAATGAAGATGTTCTGACCTTACCTCATCCCCTGTGAATTGTTTGAAAAAAGCAGGATAGCTGTACCCCTTAAATGTGACTCAAGCTTTTGTTCATATTTAGTTAGCGTCATCTTATTTTTTTTAAAGGAAACACATTTCACTTGACCTCTAGGATCTGGCAGGACTTGCTTCATCCCCTTTTTCATCGCTTTATCTCCATGACTGTTTTTTTATATATTTTTTTCTATGTTTTCAGAAGGAAGACTGGCCTATGCACAGGCTTGAATGTGCTTCCATGTGTGCTTTTGGGCAGAACTGGAATCCCTCGGAGACCGTGAGGCTAACAGCAAGGATCCTTGCCAAACAGGTGAGCAGAAGGCTTGACTTGGGAGATATGTTTCTGCTCTGGGTGCCAGGGAAGGCAGGAAAATGCAAATTGGCTGGCAGTAACAATCCCTGCAACTATTCCTACGTAGAGACAGATGTAACACAACATGAGCAGCTGAACAAACTGACCATCAGACCACTGCTGCAGCATCAGGACCACCATAGTCCAGTGGACCCTTTGAAGAAAGCTAACAAAAGGCTAGTGAGGTCTTAAGCTGTGTAGCTATCACTTGTGTCCAAGGTACTGTTGCACAGAGTCTGGAAATGTTTACTGATAGTTTGACAATGTGCATGGTGTTTCAGCCTCTGTTCCAAGAGATTTGAACTCTAGGTTATACGTGTGGACTGGTACCAAGGCCACATTGATGAAGAGCAAGAAGAATGAGACTTGGTATATATGCTTTAATTCTGAGGAATGCTTCTCGTGTTAACTGGCTGCAGGCACTGATGTCTTTATGAAACAGTTGCCTGTTGTACTCTTTTTCAGCTATGGGTGCATAGCATTATGCAGCATATAACTCCTAGTACATTTGTGAGTCAGTAACACCTCTGAAGTGTTCAAGTATAAACACTTAGGAGTTGATTGGTGAAAAACAGAGTTTGAGAGAGAAATCTCAGACCCTTGGTTTCTGAAGAGAAAGAATATTATGAGTAGGGAAAGAAGACTGCAATGTCAACCTCCATTTCAGTGTTCCCTGACTACACGAATACTGAGGATAACACAAGTGCTTACAGGGAGGGGATGGGATTCATGAGTTCCAAGGTTATTATGCTATGTATCTTTGTAGAGGTCTAAACTCTGCAAAACAAATCCTCTTTGGAGCATATTTGTGTGATTGAGGTCTGCTTATGTGACAAGGGCAATCGGGATACTGTACGTAGGGAGGATTTTGGTGGCCTGCTGGGAAGGTAGCTGCATACTTGCTGTGTGTGTAGATGTGTGTGTGAATTTACGTGTGTGTGTGACTTAATTAAAGCATGGTTTGGTGGTGATCCACAAACAGAATCGAATGTTTAATGACAAAAAGTCATTGGAGTAAATTTGTGCTTTTATGGCTTACAGGGAGGGGGGAGAACCCTACATGTCATATAAAAGCTAAATATGCAAACCATAGTCCCTGAACCTCAGCTGCTGGGCCACCTGCAAAGCCATATTTAATGGACAAGATTACAAAGAAGTGGCCTTAGGCCAACAGTGGAGCATTGCTTTTGAACTCTGTCAACAGTCAGTTTATTCACTTTCCTCAAAGCGAAGCCTGTCTTCTGCCTGCTTGCTATTGTTAGCAGCTTTCTGGGTGTCTAGAACAAAGCAAATGACATATTTAAAATACTGTTCAGTTTATGTATATAAATTTGATGGGAGTTAATCTTTGGCTGCCTAATTTGGTGTAGAAAGAATATTTCTATGCCTTTACTGAGGGCAGTCAATTTAACTCATCGTTGTTCGTCAAGTTTTAGAAATTCCATACAGTGTGGATTTAGGTTTGTCTTACAGTTAGGAGTTTCCAACTTATGAATGAGTGCACAAAACTGCCAAATTAAAACATTTTCTTTTTTTTTTTTCCCCTTCATGTTAGAAAATTCACCCTGAAAGAACACAGTCAGAGAAGATGCTTGCTGTTAAAGAGTTTGAATCACGTAAGTAAAAAAGGCTTGCAGGTAAACAGAGGCTTAGACTTAACTATATTAATGATTTGTTTCTCCTTGGCCCCATTCCATCAAAACCTTTCAGAACATCCCACTCCTGTTGGAGGAAGGGAGCAAACAAAGAACATTGTAGTTCCTCATTTTTTTGAAAGTGCAATACTCTTTTTTTTTTTTTTTTTTTTCCTTGGTTGCTTGTGGGGGCTGTGAAACAAAGGTGAAAACCTAGACAGAATTAATTATGTAGCATGCATCCATTTCTTGCTTCTCTGGTACTCTAGTGTCTTTCGAGAATTGTAATGTTGTAAAATTAAAATAGCTGGTATTTGTTACCAGGAGGCATAAAATCAGAGACAGCACAGTTGCTTGATGGTGACAGTGACTAAGGGGCTAATTGCAGAACCCTCTGGACTGTGCTTGAGTATCTGTCACTGCCAGTCAAATCTGACATGTTATATATGATTGTGTTGAAATTCCGTGTCCTAAATGCTCTCAAATAATTCAAGGAAGGAGATGAGGCAATGGCTTGCTTTTATCTTGGAAACTACTGTTTATGTCCAGTAAAGCAGAGTTACAAGTTGACCAGCTGGGGGCCTAGTAACCATCCTGGGCACAGTTCTCACTGGTCTGCTGTTTCTTGGTGCTTGGTACATGGAGGCAATAGGTTGTATATTCACATTTCTCGCTCTGATGGCTTCTAAAACCTTTTACAGAACGCTGAATAAATGTAGCCACTGCTAGAACTTGAGGTAGCAGAGTAACCAAGCACAGCAAGATTACTGTCTTATTTGCTTCCTAACAAATGGTCTTGTCACTGCTGTTGGGACAATTGGGGAACAAGGAGGGAAAATGCCAATGTTTACCTTTGCCTCAGGCAAGGATAGTTTTTATAGGAAAGTTGGTAGGATTGAGGTTGAGGAGAATATGGGTAAGTGCTGAAGTAATTTCTGCATATTCTTCTGCATTGCAGCTTGTCTTCAGTAATTTATTATTTGGAAGCTAAAAGGCTGAAATGTTTTTTTCTGTTGCAGTGTCCCACTTGAGCTCTAGAAGCCTTTGTTTGGTTAGTAAACACCCCTGTTCCTTCTGCCTTTTTGACTCACCTCTTAGTACACCTTTACCATGTTCAGCAGTTGCCTTACACTTTGCAACACCCTGCAAAGGAGAGGAACAGGCACCTGGGTGTCAGTTGGAAGCTCAAAACTTCTTATTTCTGATTTGTTCTTATTCTCATCAAATTGTCCCATTTAGTTTTCCTCTGTGGTTTTTGTGACCCACCCACCATTCACATCTGCTCTTACAAATAATTTCCTCCTTCCATTGTTGTGAAGCCTTTTCTCTTCCTGCATATTTTTCTCTCCACTGTTATTTGAGTTGGAGAAGAGAAATGGATGAGTTGCTGGCTTTCAGAGAGCAGGAGAGAGATCATAACACTTGCACTGTGACAGAGAGGATTAGGAAAAATCTTCTCAGCACTCTGTTCTAGAGAACAGAGTGAGGGGACCAGGAATATACTGTTCATCATCCATCTTGCTCTGTATGGACCAGGCAAGATAAGGTTCTGTGGCCATGGCTTTGACCTGAGAGTAGATCTCTAAAGAAATTCATAATGGAATACAGTTGGCAGGTGTGCCAGGATATTTCCACTGATATTCCTGCCATATCCTATTAGCCTTATGTATCTGCAAGTTAAACACATCACTGTTGACAGTCAGCCCCAGCCCACCGAGAGATGGGCATTCCCAGGCACTGTTTGTTACCTCCTAAAACAGGTGCCTGCAACAGGTCAGGTGAATTGCTTTCCTGGGCACTCTTGTGTTGTCCTCTTCTTGCTGCAAAGAGAACCCCTGTGACTAACCCCAGTGTCACTGTTAGATCCCTGTCATGTGTGACCACAAATAGTTAGGGTTTCTCTGCTGGGAGAGATCATGTGTCTTAAAAGCAGCAGTAAGCAGTCTTAGCAGGAGTTTGGTTTGGTTCATGTTGGTAAGAAGTAGGTCTGAATGAGAAAGTTTTTCTATGTAAAGTGTGCTTTAAGATGAGGGACACTGAGTGTGACTTTGCACTACAACAGATGGGACCACATAGCTCATAAGGTCATTTTAGATAGCTGGCGATAGCTCCCACAGTTGACAGGCTCCTAGAGGGCCAGGGCTGGTTGGGCTTTTTGCTAAGTTAACAAATGCATTTTGAAGATTATAACCCTTTTCCTAAGAAAAGGAAATCTGTGACAAATTGCCTGCTAATTTAAAGATGTTAGAAAATGCTTTTTAATCCTTCATGTTCGTGTAGCACATGTGTGGCTGTGGCAGAAGCGGTGTTACATTTATGGAAGAACAAGCGCTTCTCACAATACTTCCAATAGTCTGTCCTTGGGGATTTTCTGTTTAAGCCTGGGCCTGTTCTAACCTAAGTCTAGCTACAGAGCATGGGGGAGTTTTCCTGTTACTGAAATGAAATGTGTTCTTTGTCCACAGACATTGACAAACTAGACAATGAAAAGAGAGAGCTGATTCAGAACGACATTGCTGCTCTTCATCACTTTTACTCAAAGCACTTGGACTACCCTGACAATGCTGCCCTTGTAGTTCTCTTTGCACAAGTAAGTTGGCTAGAACACAGCCTGCTTAGGTGGATGGTGCTCTAGGAGTTTAGCCTTTGTGAAAGGGAAATGTTAATGGCAATGAAAAGGGTAGCTCTTTGCTTATCTTAGGGACAACTGAGTGCACTCGGTGGAGAAGATCTGCTCCTTGAGCAGAAGTAGCTGGATGTGCCCCATTTCCCTAGTGAGGGGAGAGACTCTTGTCTGCAGACTTTCTATGAGATGCTTTTCAAACACTGAAGAAAAGGTGAAACAGCCTTTATTAAACCCTATCAAAGTTAGGCTTCTTGTGGGCCAAGCATAGTACAGCTGTTGTTGAACTAACATGGAAGGCTGCTGGCCTGAGACCCTGCAGAGGCAAATCCTTCATTCAGGCTTCAGATTTGTGGAAATCCTTGCTGGTCAGGTCATCGTTGTGTTTGACCTTCACAGGGAGTAAACTTCAGAGAAGTAAAAAGAGCAGCCTAAAACTTTTATCTGGTATGTGTCTTTTAAATGTAGTCAGGTGGTTTGGCCATCTGGAGACATGAAGGAAAGACAGCATATTTTTTCAGGCAACTTCTGATATGTTGCTTCTTTTTTCTCACCTACTTTTCATATGCATCTATATTGAGTGTATTGTACTGCATGGAATAATACACCGGTGGAATAATGAAATTTCTTCTTTTTCCTTCTTTACTTCAGTATAAGCTAGTTTTAAACTGAAGTGTCTGAGTAAAAAGTTTAATATTTTGAGATGGAGACAAATGCTGACTATTGTGGTGAAAGCTGAGGTGGCAGTACCCTGGTTGGTAGAGCTGGGCTGGGTATCTACCAGCAAGGAGGCAGTTACTATTTCCTTAAAACAGAGGTAACTCTTATTCTGTAGGGGAATGATTCTTTAGTATGTTTAACATCTGCTTATCATCCATTGTCTTTTTTCTGATTTCCTGTCAATTGCAAGGTTTTTTTCTCTTCTGAAAACCCTACAATTTTTATTTGTCAGAGGGATACCTTAAAAACATCAGTACAACCAGTTCCTCGTGGTGTTTCTGAATATTTTTGTTAGAATGTATCCAGAATTCCCAAAGATTACATTATATTTTTCGTCATGTCCATTTCTGGAGCAGCTCTACCAGATCATGGTACTTTAACTGATTTCTGTGAACTGCTGACTCCTAGATATGATATTCCATCCGGTCTTCCCTATAGATACATGTCACCCTTAGGTGTTACCTTAAGCTCATCCTGATCATCAGGTAACCATGGACATTAACATTTTTTGAACTAAAATCTCCAGAGGTTATCTGGATGTTTCTCAAAAGTGTTTTATAGGATACAACCATTTGAGATTTTATCTCCAGCATAAGTCTTTCTAGAAAAAAGGGAAGCATGTTTGCCCTTGATAGATACAAATATGTTTTCTGATAGTTAGTTAACTTGACCTATAACCAGTAGGATGGATGTGTTGCTGCTACTTTGTTTCTGGCCTCATGTGGTCTACTTTGCTCCTGCACTCAGCACTGTTTGTCCCTGTGGCTCAGGGCAGTCTTTTGGGACTCCTTGCTCATTGCTTTGTCTGATGTTCTTCTACACAGCTAAAGTGTGATTGGTCTTTTTGAGTTGAATAGTTTTTGGGTTCCAAAGTCCTTGCCTCTCACTGCTCTCTTCGCCAGCTGTTGGCATCATTCTCTTTTGTCCCTGTGATACATAACTCTTCAGATTGGTGCTCTTCCTCCTCAGTCTTACCTTGTCATACTCTTCAAATGGTTTCTCTCTTATCTCAAGGTTCAACAGCGCATCCTTTCCTTGAAGATCTTGCATTTCATGCCTCACTTTGCACATGTTCTTTTCCACCATTGTGAACAATCTTGAGCTCCAATTTTTTTACTGTTTCTCTTTATTCCCTCCACTTTGCTGTTTTTAGTCATACATTCTTCTGGTGAAACCAGTGATATCTCATCCTTTCTAATCCCACCTCTTGTGTTATGATGCCTTCATGAAGTGTGTTGTTCTGGCTTAGTGGAGAGGAGTTGATAATGACTGACTACATATTTTTTAAATGTTTCCCAGTGATTCAGAACCATCAAGTTGGTCTTTGTCAGCCTTTGCAGCCTTATGTTCTTACTTATTGTTGATATTATCTTTCCTTTGTATTGTTTTTGTATTCAGCAATTACGTTTTGGTTCAGGTATGCTTATGCTTTGGCTAGTGCAGTAGCATGATCATCTTGAGAGATGGGGAACCTTTGGATGCTGTGTTGCTAAAAATAGCAAGATAAAGATCAAGCAAAATTAGCAAAGCTACCGATGAGTGAGTCAGAGAAACAGGACAGTTTCCTTAATTGTGAACTCATCCTGAACAGTTCATACCTGAGGAGTGGCTATGGGAAGTGTTTGTGGTTTTCTAAGCTACATTCCGGCTTGTGGGGTATATCACTTTGCTTGGTGAGCAAGCTGGTCTAGTGGAAGGTGTGCCTTCCTCTGGGGATTGGGAAAAAAAATGGGATTGGAGCTTCATGACCTTTAAGGTCCCTTCCAGCCTAAACCATTCTATGGTTCTATGATTGTTGTTGGCAGTGTTTGTTGACAACTCTTATCCCGTCCAGAACAAATACTTGCACTGTATTTTATTGAGTGTTCCTGTGCTCATTGTAGCTTCAGCTGGACTCGATCATGTGATAGTAATTGTTTTAGTGTTTTATTGGTGCTTTCATGAACATTTTTATGTTCGTAGGGAGGTAATGGTGGATGTGGAGAGGGTTCTTTTCATGTCGGTATGTATGTGAGTTGAAGTGGAAGTGGAACAAAGTACTTGACTGAGGTGCATTTTGGCCACTTAAAGTGATACAAACCACATGAAACAAAGCTGAAAGTTCTCTAAGATTCCTTTGAGTTGGATGAGAATAAAAGTAAGAAGGTTTTAAAACCTGCTTGAATCTATTCTATAAGAGAGTTTTGTGAACAGCTCTTTTGATCCTGTGTCTGTTGAAATTAGGAATACAATTCCTCTCATACTCTGTCCTTTTTCTGTCCCCTCCTATTCTGTGTCTTTGTTAGGTTCAAGTCGTTCTCACTGCTTTTGTTGTTTTCATATATGCTGTAGCTGATATGTGATGGATCTTTGATGATGGATGTCACTGTGGCAGGTTCCTGCAACATGCTCCACCAAAGCTCTGTATTCCCCCAGCTGGGCTGAGTTTGCCACTGTTCATTCCCACACTGCTCCTTGCATGTGTATTTCTGCTTTGGCCCTTTACTTGTCATGGCCAAATGAAGTCTCTTTGCCCCATGTCACGGTGAGGCTTTGCTTCGTGTTTCCAACAGTCTTGATTTGTCAGACACTTTCTAGTGCTCTTTTCAAGCTCCACTTCTCTTGGTTGGCCTTCCAAGGAGAAATCCACTCTGTGTCCTGAGCAGGTGCAAGTGTTGGACTGTCAGTTCTTTAGAGCCCTGCACATTCCTTTGGATAGGGACTCATGTCCTCACTTCACTTGTTGAGATGCCATGTAGCTCCCTGTGAGTACTGAGGAGGTAGATAGAAAATTGTAAGCAAATTGCTGCAATTGTGTTTGATGTATGAGAATGTGACGTGTGAGTGTGGAGTACTCAGCTGACCAGAAGCTGATCTAATATCTTTCTCTTTTTGCTCAGGTTAACTGTAATGGCTTCACAATTGAAGATGAAGAACTCTCTCATTTGGGATCAGCCATATTTCCTGAGTAAGTGGATTTTAATATTTAAAAAAATTAAATTAACTTATTTAAAATCAAATAAAGGAAGTAGATGTCTACCAAAATGAATTAATTAAACACTCAATTTGTCTTGCTTAAAGTATATTTAATTGGCTAATAAAATGTAGCCTATTACTTGCAGCATTTTTTCTTAAAAATCTGGTAATTTTGGTAAAATTACACTTGTAATTTTTTTGAAACTTCGATTATGAACTGTATTCAGGTTGGTAGGAAACACTTGGCTGGCAGGTTCTGGACAGGGACATCAAAGCCAAATGAAAAGGATTGCAGGTGACTTGCTCTATTCCCAGCTTTTTGTTTTGGCTGGGTATAATACTTCACCTGGTGCACTCTGAATAATATCCCTTCTACCTTTGTTCCCTGGAAAACAGTAAATCCTTTTCATAACTACTTTGAACCTGCTTGCTATGACAGTGCAAAAAAAAATATGTACAAGCTGCTTAGCTTTGCAAATAAACTGCAGGTGTTAAGTATTAACTGCAGTTTGTGGGCAGGGGAGCACAGCTCTCTGTAAGGCCAAGGAACATTTCTTCCATTTTTAAGTCTGTCCTTCCCACTTAATGTTACAGCAAAGGAGGGTATTTTCTGCCCCTGATCTTTGCACAGCCTGTAGGAAGGTATTAGCACTGTGTGCCTACTGTGGCTTCCTGGTGAGACTTAGATTACTCGTAGCTTATCTATGTCAAAGTAACCCGAAACCTGCAGATGCCCAGTTAAAGCAGGACGGTTCTGCCAAGTGCTGCATGCAGACAGTAGCAGCCGGTCCTTGCTTCACAGATTCTCCTTCTCTAGGCAGGTTTGTCTCATATCCCTGATCTACAGATTGGAAATTAATGCCTTGAAATTCCCAGGGTCAGAGTCATTGTGGGGAGAGGAGAGTATTAAACCAGGATGTTCTGGAGACATGTCCAACACCATCCTTTGTAAACACTCAGCATACAAGAGTCAGATTTTTTTTTACTTAACAGTTATGCCTGTGAGCTAAAAAGACTGAAGAGGCAATTGCTATTTTACTAGATTAGAAGAGAAAGATTTAAAATTACACACTGTATCTTAAATAAACAGTGGCCTACACTTTTTCCAAGTCTAGTAATAAGGAGGATTACTTTTCTCTGCTGTTTTTGTCTAAGACATATTCTTGTATAACAGGCAGAGATCTCTTCCCACTTCAAACATGGAAGCTATTTACATTTGCGTAGAAGCCAGCTGCAATTTTAACACCCATCTTACTTAAATCATGATGTAGCAAAGACTTTTCTTTTACTGTATTTGCTTGTTTCCTTTAAGTTTAAATATGTTTCTCTTTTTTTCTCCTCTGAGGAAGATTGTCTGTCATGTTGATAGTAAAGCTATCAGCTATCAGCTGTCCTGTAGCTCTATAAGAATGGGAAAGAATAACTTGCCTAGTACTGCAATAATACGATTTAAAAATTGTAATGTTTCATTAGCACAACCATTCTCCATGTCATTAGAATAAGTAACAGTACAAGAGATTTTGTCAAGGTTACCTTCATGTTAAGCCTCAGACTAAAAACAGCTTACAGAGACTGACCCTTTCAGACTTATTTGTTTTGTGAAGTTGTGCTTACCTTTTTACCTTTTGCTTGTGGTGGTGATTGGGGAAAACATTTATTATTCTACTTTTATAGTGTTGCATTGATGAACCATAGCTGTTGCCCAAATGTGATTGTGACTTACAAGGGAACCTTGGCTGAAGTCAGAGCTGTTAAAGAGATTGAGCCTGGAGATGAGGTAAATACACACTGTTTGAATGTACTCTGCACTCATGCATCCTAAAATTTTGTTTAAGGTTCATTTCAATTAGATGACAATTTAATAATTTTTAAGAGTAAGGATCTTGTGTTTCTCAGAGAAGTGTGAGATGATGCTTTGGAAAACAGGGTGGCTGTGGAGGTCTGTAGTGATTTTTTGGAAGCAGTATCTGATTTTGTGCTAAAACAAGGGAAGGGCACCTGCAGCAGTTACTGCATATCTGCCAGCCTCTCTCTCAGTTTACCCATCTGTAAAATGAGGCTGAGTTTACTGATGTTTGGCTAGTGCTTTGAAATTCCAAGATCAAAGCAAATAATTATTGCTATAATGGTTCCCAGTATAATAGTAATGTATTGACATTGAAGCCAAAATAAACAAAGTAAATGGGTACAGATAAGTCCTCTGACTTCTGTTTGGACAGAGCATCCACAAAACATGGGATTTGGTCATATCACCTCAGTGGCATTTGCTGGGAAGTCACAGAACAAAAGTGTGGGTTTAGGGAGGGGGAAATTGAATAGTGATGGTTAAAATTCTGTGAAACGGAGGAGTAAGGCTCTGGGTTTACCTTGAAACTTTCTCCATCAAGTAATGTACTTGGCAGGAAATCTAAAGCAGCAGAGCTGCATTTTGCTTTAAGAAAAAATATATTAAAGAGAGTCCAGGAGGATGTTGAAATACTTCCAGGGAATGAAGATACAGAACATTCTCTCTGGGAATGGAGTTTGCATAGAGTTTCAATGGCTCATTTGTAAATGTTAATTTAGTGGGCAAAGTTAATGCTGGTCAAAATAAGCTCGGATTTGATGTTGGTAACTTCTGATTTCTGAAGTGTGTGATAGCAGTCTGGAAGAAGGGGAGGGAGGGAGGTTATTTTTGAGGATTGTAGGTGATTGTCTTTGTGAACCAAGCGAGTTTAGTTGCTTCAGCCAAGGGTGAATTACTCAGGTGAGCAACTTCTTCTGATGCCATTTACTAACGCTTATTTGTCTGTGATGTTGGCAGTCACCGCAAATGCATTGTGGTAATGGACAAGATCTGATTCTGGTTTCAGAATTTTACCGTGGATTCACAGACATTTTCAGCATTTCCGGGGAGGGCGTATGGTGAGAGGTAGAGATGTGGAGTATTTACTTTGCTTGGCATCTCCTTTGGGTTGAGTTCTGTCTTAGAAGCTGCATCAGTTCTCCAGGACCTCATGGCTTTTGCACGTTCGCTTTTCTGACACTTCAGAATTTTCTAAACGTGAGCTCGTGGTTGTGCATGGGTGCTGTGCAGTCTCACAGCCTGTGTCTCCATCTTCAGGCTCCGTGTAGCCATTGCAGTGCAACATTTTAAAGGTTTTTTTGCTGTAAATGTGGTTCCTGCGTTTGACATGCTTTGAAAATATGGAAGGAAGGAGAGGAGTGTGGGGAAAAGTGCAAGATGACACACTCACACTCTCATTTAAGAAGAAGAAGGTCTACTGTATGAAATTACATGTAACTTTATTTTTAAAGAAGAGAAAAACCTTAAGCATGAAGACTGAACAAAGCATTTCAAATAACTATAAACGAGGAAATGGAGCTAAAGCTGTTCCTTGGTCTGCAGAATGATCAACTGTGCAGTGCATAGGATGTATTTCTTGGGGGAGATCTCATTTTAAAAGCAGAGCATTAAAGCTAGTTGCAGGGGTTCTTTTCTGAAGACCATTGAAATAGAAGAAAACTTAAGAATAGTGTATATGAAGGGCCTTTAAAATGTTCAAAAGCAGGTTTTCTTTGCTTTAAAATATTGCTGCTGAAGTAAATCTGATATTCATTCTCCTTGAACTGGAGCACTGGGTCTCTCTTCTTTTCAGAGATCTAAAGGTCTTGTCCTAAGTTTCTAAAGCTACTAGTGACTGCTGTTGCCCCAATTTTTGTAGGTTTTCAGAAAGAAAAATTTGAGATTCCAGCCTCCAAAAAACCAGGCCACTGTAATTTATCCTAGGCTGGATACCTGAAATCATTATTTTACTTCTGAAAAGTAGGTATATCTTTGTAGTTTGACAGGAGCCTGAGATTTATGCTGTGATAGTTTCCTTATCCACACCTGAATCTTGCTGTCCTGGGTGTAAGCCAGGGTAATATTTGAGGGAAATTCCATAACTAATAGAAAAGGAACACTTCTCTGTCAGATTGCATTCACAAATGACAACTCCTGGTGCTGCCAAGAGGCTTGGAATGTGAAGGAGGAAGCAGGTGATGTGGCTGCAGGGGTCCACAAGTTGCATGAATATGTAGCCATCATACTACATATACCAGAACTAGTAGTGATAAATTAGTTTAGTGATACTGCTTCCCACTAACTGCTTTGTTTTTCACTGTGTAGATTTTTAGCAGCTATATTGACCTGCTGTATCCCACAGAAGACAGAAATGACCGGTTAAGAGACTCGTATTTCTTTAATTGTGATTGCAGAGAGTGCATTACAAAAGAAAAGGTAATACAATTGGCGTGAAATATGCTTCTGACTTCAGGGCACCTACTCGTGTCCTTAGATGTAATTTCCTATCTGGCTTAATTGCATTTTGGAGAGTAGAATTATAAGGGGGTAGGGGTGGTGGGGGTGAAGATTTTGTTTTTCTGTCTAGGAGGCTTTCTGATACTCACTCTTTCCACTGTAATCATAGCACATCAGGAAATTTCCTGGTAGAAGCCTATTTAACGTTGAACTACAAAGCAAAGATGAAAACACTGTTAAAAGTAGATAATTACACTGTGTCTGTGGCACCCTGCCAGAAGAATTTATCTCACAACTCTTTTATTTTTTTAAGTGCGTGCTTTCTACCAGCTCTCAGCAAGTAAATCTTGCTTGGGGCATTTCTGTGGTCCTGTTTCAGGACAGAGTACTGCTGCAGTTCCTGGTTGGGACATTTTAGTCAATTCCAGGTGAATGTTGTATGGTTGGAGATCGCTGGATGGTTTGGAGACCCAGCAGAATTTGAGAAATGGCCTTTGCTGCAATGGCATTGTATCAGTTTGCTCACAGACAGAGTAGTCCTGGGTCACAGCCCCTTGTGATGTGCAGGCCAGAGTTATGTTCATTAGACATAAGGTGGTGCCCCTCAGAGGACAAAGGCAGACATCCAGACAGTGTTCCTTATAACAAGGTATTTTGAAGAAAAGTACTTAGGGGAGAGGAGGAGGGGGAGGAGGCGGGAAAAGTACTGAACCCAACAGATACTGAAACAGCTGTGCCTGTGCAACCATTTGGACCTCCTTCATTGAAAGTCCTACACAAATTGAGCTTTGTGTGGCTCATCTGTCATTCCAGACCAGGTCAGTGTAGCTGGTGTAATCTGATCCTTAAATTCCATATTGTTTTTCCTCCCATTTTCATAAGGCGTCCTTATAAGAGCTGCTTCCCAAACTGATCAGACAACCATCTCCTTCCACTAAATGGTGTCATCTTTTCTAATTTTTTTTCCAAAATAGTACTCAGTGTTGTTGCTTGAGGCCATTCTGTTGATACCATGTTAGTTGTGTTTTTCCCCAGAGTTGCCTTGATAATTTTTCCACTGAGTTTAACGAAACTGCCATTTCATCTGTGATTTTCAACAACGTGCTACTCTTGGAGTCGCCTGTCCCTCAACCTACTTCAGCTCTGGAAAGAGTCCCTTATAGTCCTCTTGGCTGGCAGATGAAATAATAGAAGGAAAAGAAATCTAGCAACAATGTGAAGCTTAAACAGCAAAAGATTGTCTCTAGATTGCAGCTGACTCTTCATGAAGTAGTAAGTTAGAAAGAAAGATAAGTGGAGCTGTCCAGCAGAAGTAACAAAATATGTGGAAATGTGGTTTTCTTCTGTAGATATGAAGGATCCTTTTCTGTACTTAAAATCTTGTAATTTTTCCCACACCTAGGTGGTAGACCTAAGGTATTTGAGCTTTTAAAGCCTTAAAATTAATTTTGGTTTAATCTCTAATGTCTCAGAAGTAGTGATATTTCTTATGTGAAACTGCTTTTATCACAAAATCAAAAAGCTCTTCCATCTTTCAAAAGAAAGGGACTTCATCGAAGTAGAGAATGACAGGTGAACTGGAAGGCCAGAGGATTCTAGGACTCCTAGCCAAGGCTTTAGATAAAAATTGCAGGTGCGCGTTCTACCTTTGTTTTTACATTCTTTGAAGAGGTTAAGTTCCCATCTGTGTATTTTTATTAGAGTAATTTTGTATAGCAGGTGCACTTTTATTTGTGGGGCTTGGAACCTGCCTTTGTAAGATCCATTGTGTTTCCTTCAGGATAAAGAGAAACTGGAAATCTGCAGGCTGAATGATCCTCCATCATCAGAGACCATAAAGGACATGGTCAGATATGCCAGGAACGTGATTGAGGAATTCAGGCGAGCCAAACACTACAAATATATCCTTTGTCTTACCCTGACTCCACTGGCTTGGTGCGTGACATACTAATCACACCTGCTGGACTTCAGGAGAAATACTCTGACCAGTAGAAACTAAACTTCCCTCTGTCCTCTCTGTGTCTGAAGGCATTACCAGGTAGTTGTATAATGAGAGACCATCTATTTATTGGGTTCCTTGACTTCTTCATACCCCCTGGTGAATTACTGGAGATCTGTGAGCTCAGCATGGACAAGATGGGTGCAGTGTTTGAAGACAGTAATGTTTATATGTTGCATATGATGTACCAGGCCATGGGTGTCTGTCTCTACGTGCAAGACTGGGAAGGCGCACTACGTTACGGGCAAAAAATTATCAGACCATACAGGTAAATATGAGAGACTTCTTTTTTGTGTGTGATTTAATTCAGTAATCTGAACAATTAAGACAAGTTTGGGCAGAGATCACTTCTCTTAGTATATATTGTATAAACATGCTACCTATGATATCACCACTCAAAAAGGAATATTTAAATGCTAGGATTTTTTTACTATAAAAATGTTGTCTTCAATATATAGAAGGACTGACTTTGAAATCCTTGCTTTGAGTTTTCAAAATAATTTTGTGCCACCTTGGGTGCTGTGGTGGTTCTGCTTAGCTAGATAAATACTAGTTTTCCTAAATATCCTAGTCTTTTACAAAAGCAGAACTTCAAATGGCATCTGCAGTCAATATTTTGTAATAAAGTAATGGAGGCATAGCCTGTCTTGCCATCAGCCCCCTGCGGTGTCCCAGTCCTTTCTTTCTGCAGCAGTACAGTGGGCACAGCCCCAGGAGAGCAGAGCCCTGTCCCAGGGCTGGGGCCCAGCGGCAGAGGGAGCTGGAGCTGAGCTCAACTCCTGCACTCGGAGGCTGGGGGTGCCCCGATGTCCCCAGTCTCCGCTGCCCAAGAGCTGAAGGTGTGGCAGAATGTGCAGGCTGAAACCCTGTGTGGGGCAAGGCAGCACACACAGCCTCTGTAGGAAAAAAATTAATACTCTTTCTGATAAAATTGTTTGTGTTTTTACAGTAGTGATCTCTTTCATTAGAGCCAGCCAGTTATACGCTGTGTCTGATTCTGCCATGAATCTTCCAGATTCTCATCTTGAGACGTGACTTTCTTGCCAGCTGGGGGGAGCACAAGAAAAGCTCTCCCTTTGGAGCAGATGCCAACGTAAAGTCACAGATCACTTGGCAGAGAGCAGTGATACAAAGAAGGAGCCAACATTCCCCGCCTGGGGGCTCAGTACTATTTGTCTTCCTTGGGACTTGCCCAGCTCCTCTGGCTCTGAGCCTGGCATTCCGGGTCAGCTCTGCTGAACTGGACTCTTCTAGCTCAGTGTGTGCGAGTGCAGAATGGCATGTGTGCCGTACGCACTGCAGAGGGCCCCTCGCTTTCCATTCCACCAACTATTGTGCAATACACAGAGCTACTTCTGCGGGTGCAGGGTGGCTCCAAAAACTCATAAAAATGCAGTCTCTTTCTGTAGCTGGCTAGATTAAAACTAGTGGCAGAAAGTCATTGCCATCTGACAGCTGTTCAGAGGCATATGGTAGTTTCAGTTCAATTCCCAGCTGACAGGCGTCCCTATCCCAGACACAATTGGCACTGACTCTTGGCAGTCATGGCAGAGGGGATGAGCAGTGAATGGGCAGGGGCAACAAGAGGCAGCTTCTTGCCCCTTGAGAGGGGGACAGGGGCTGGGAAAATGCTATGAAACTGCCAAGTTTGATAAAGCTGGTTTTCTTTTTCTCTTGCAGTAAACATTATCCTTCCTACTCGCTGAATGTTGCCTCCATGTGGCTGAAATTAGGGAGACTGTATATGGCACTGAAGAACAGAACGGCTGGAGTTAAAGCTCTGAAGAGGGTATTTTATTTCCTGGTTTCTTTGTTAATAATACCAGTTCAGACACGAGGTCATTGAAACACTGTGTGCTTCTCTGTCAGTAAGCCTGGCTTGGTAGAAAATGCACCATTTGTTAATGTTTGTGGTTAATGGAGTTTTGGCTCAAATTTGATTTTTCTAGAGATGTAGTATAGGTCTGCTCTTGCATAAGGAGTCTTACCTTTTCACAGTGGGCTCATACTGCAGCAGCTGGCATGAGAATTATGCTTAAACATTTGCTCCAAGTTCTTCACTGAGCTAGAGCTTCACTAATGTAAATGAAGGAGAACTATAGCTTCTCCTCATTTGCTGGGTAAGGACAGAAAAAATGCTTGGCTCTTATAAAAGGCACATAGTGTTTCATTGAAGTCTGTGATTTCTATATCCAACTTAAACTAGGCATGCCTTTGGTGGTTATTTGTTCTGGAACCAATCAATTTTTACACAGCTGAAGGGAATTCAATGCATCTGGTAATGCTGAAATTGGCAAATACAGCATTTGGTTTTACATCTTTCTTCACCCCTTTTTATTAGTCTGTTCCTTATTCCTTAGTTTTTTATTCTTTTAGTTTTTATTAGTCTTTATTATGTTTCTTGACTTTTTTCCCCTATTGTTCTTGGACAGAAGTTTATTTTAGTTTCTTTAGCATCAGTGACTACTGTAGCATATAATGACTTGGTGTTGGAATGTCACAATGTATTTATTTTTTCTCCCTTTTTAGATGCTGGCAAGTTTTTAGCCAGCAATAACAGAGCCATCCAGCCATGGTGAAAGATACTACAATATATGCTCTAAAATTTAACTGTTACCTGGTTTAAAATTCAAATAGGTTTTCCTTTGCTGTGGAGTTAAACCCTTGAGCAGAAATGGGAACCATGCCAGTAAGAGCATGGGATGGGGGGCAGGGAACTCTTAGGTAGATTTGTTGGCAGAGTTAGCTTCCTAACACAAACATTTTCTAATGACTCACTTCCAAAAGCTGTCTACAGGAACTGCCCAAAGTTATCCCAGCCCCTTATGTTTGGGATTTAGTGGAAAAACAAACCCATTGTTCTCTGTCAGTTTGTGAGTAGCTCATCCAGAAGGCCTTCCTTTCTTCTTTTGGGCAGGAGGAGGAGCAGAGTCATTTCTCACTGCTGCTGAGGTGGAACCAAAAGCCCTTGTTTTACTGACTTAACAAATACAAGAGTGTAATTCCATAAAATTTCCCAAAGAGAAAATGGCTAAATACTCAGAGTGCTGTTCCTTGTTTTGTCTTACCACTGTGGTCTTTCAGTATTCTCAGATTTACATGGAACTTGCTTCTCAGTTCTATCTACTGCTCCCTTTTATCACATCTGCTTGGGGGCACTGCTGGCCTTTTCTCAAGTGGAAATCTTGCCCCTGCACGCACCCTGCCATCAATGTGGGTGTCATGGCAGGAAGAGTGCAAATCAAGGTCTTTGGCTGCCTGCAGTGTTCACTCTTAGGACCAGAGCAGGCTGTAGATGAAATGGCACAGAGTCGAGCAGAGCAGTGTCTGTCTGAATTTGACAGGATCTCACTTTTAACCTAAGAAACTGCTTCCTCCCTATAGTATTGGTAGCCCCTGAAACCAGTGGAGGGTTTACAGAATCAAGTCTGAAAAGGCTTAGTGTTCCTTTTACACCAGGCCTGCATGCCCATGTGACAGCTGAAGGATAAATTGGTAGGAACAGAGCTTGCTCTGGTACTGGCTAAGTCCTCTGCCGGGATATTACCCACTACACTTGCAGTTTTCTGTCCTGGAGCTGGTTGCATTCAAAGTAGTTTTGTCAGGAATATAATTTTGAAAGTTGCTTTGGGCTCCTTTAAGATCAAAGATGTATTCTCTGAATGTAAAACCTTTATTACTTAGTTTTGAATTTCATTTTATTTCCTACTGGGTTTATGACTACAAGGGGACAAAAAGTAGCTAGAGGTGTCAGACTGCTTCAAACCTCTAAAGAGAGTATTTATAGCCTGGTGTTATATATGAATCAATTGTGTGAATATTTTTTTTTCTTTTCATAGGCAATTGCTATCATGGAAGTAGCACATGGGAAAGATCATCCATACATTTCAGAGATCAAAAAGGAATTAGAGGACCACTGAGCCTTTGAATCTATGCAATCCTTCAAACCTTTATTTAAAAAGCCTTGTTATGGAAACCTTCAAGAGCGCTTTGAAAAGCGGTAGAGTATGAACACAGTTCTGTCCTATAATTGGAATGACAAACACACTTAGGCCTAGCTTCCACACATCTACAATTGCCTTTTTTTTTTTTCTTCTTTTAAGGTAGCATCTATGGTTTCTTGAAGGTTATGCCTTCTGATGGTTCATGTGCAAAAGTGGCCATTTTTTTTCTTTAGGGATTTCAATGTGGATCTTATTCGTGCAAAGTAAATAACGTGGTCTTCACCCCTCTTTGATTCCACTTGTACACTTAAACGGGTGCAATAGTTTTGTGACATCTACTTTTGCCTAAATAGTTTTGTTTAATCTGACAAATTAGCAAAAGCTGTACTTTTTCTGTTGTGGTTTGGCATCAATTTCCTTTTTTCATTAATCGTTTTTGTTTGCGGTGGCTTAGCTGAGAGAGAGGGGAAATGGGTGATGAATTCTGCACATTTTACAGGAAAGTCACCACTGTTCCCTCAGCCAGTTAATCTGCAGGTCCATCACTGCTCCTGGCAGATGGGAATTCATCACAGTAAGGACCTAGAGCCCAGCATGTCTTGTACAGAGAATGCTGGCACCTATCTTGGAGCTCAAAGGCTTGCACAAGACACGAACTATGCAATTTCTGGCTTTTTAGTCCTCTTTACAAGTTGAAGTGAATTTATTGCTCATATTTCCTTACAGCCATACCTTCACCACCAGTGTATTACAACTATTCTATTAAATACATGTTAGCAATTACTTTTAAAAGAGGAACAAGAACACTTTCTGAGGAGGAAGTCCAGGACTTAGCTTTCTCTACCCGTATATAAAACAAGAGGGGGTTGGGTGGGTGGGTTTTTTTTCTCTATTTAGATCAATGGCAGGAGATGACCTTTAAGGATGGAGGGAAAAAAAGAGCATGGCTGTGTATTTTCAGCACCAACAGTAAAAGTACCTGCCCCTTCCTTACTGTTTTCACAGCTTACAAAGTATGATGAGAAAGAGAACACATCACCCTTGAGAACTTAATTGTATTTTCTTTCTTTCTTGTAAGCACTGTTCTGAAAATAAAACTGCTAGAACAAGGGTTTTGTCAGCTCATTTTGCTAAAAGTTTTCATTGCTCTCTAGCCAGCAATGCTGCTGGAGTACATAAAATTGCACCAGATCTTACAATTCCAGAAAGCCCTGGCCGCGTACCTACAACCAAGTTGAGGAAGAGGGCACTAGCTGACTATTTTTATCCTACCTTTATCTTGTAAAGTAAACCCTTGTCTAGGGAAGTAACACCTTTACTTCAGAAAGTCTGTTCAGACCCCAGTCTATGCTTCAACACTAAGGAATCAAATTACCTGAGCGTGAGCACCAGTGGGAGCCTTGCCCTTGCAAAACTTGGATTACTGTTTACAGAAGGTTATTCAACACTCACTGCAGCCCTGCCTATACCTGTGAATTTAACAGGGGAAACCAACTCAAGTATGCTCAAGGTGCAAATACAAAACCCAGAAAAGTACACAAGCACAGTTTTCCTTGAAAAAAATGGTTTATTGTTTGCTATGAATATGAAGGACAGCCTTACCAAAAAACATGAAGACATTCTCATATTTGCAAAAGCATATAAGAAACTATTTACACAAAGGCAGTGAAAAGGGTAAAAAATTATTGCAGTCAATTAATGCTGAATAGAACTTTTTATTATAAAAAGAGAGAGAAAGAAAAGAAACAGTGCAAAAATACTGTCAAAAGTAATCAGTTCTATACACAAGATAAAACTGACAAGCATAAGCTTATGTACTGATATGAATAATACATTAGAATATAAAATGGCATGCATAGATTTTTTTTAAAGGCTTTCAATAGCATAGAATAGCTCTGCCATTCAACCTTAACAGGAGGAAATAGGGGGCAGGGAGGGCATAGAACTCATGTCTCATTTCTCTACAAAATGTGTACATACAATGAGGTGGTGAGATTCAGATCATGGTTTTGTGCTAAACTGTCATGTACAGAATTACAGAACAAATAAAACAGGAAGCATCAAAATACTGAAGTAAAACAGGACAGTAAAATCCAGTGACATAAAACTTAGACACGTTATTTCATTTAACACGTTCCACACAATTACATATGGGAATATTACAGTCATCTGCATGTGTAAACTTTTTTCCTTTGTAAAATAACCAAAGAAAGGTACTTTACTAGTGAGGAAAATGTGTTTTCCATATGGAACAATTGCAACAGGCTAAACACCCTATTAACAGTGTTTCTGGCACTAAAGATTTGCTTTCTTTTAAAGACCAAGTAGAAGGAAGAAAATACTTTTATTTAACATACACAAAAAAGGAAGTTCTTATATATTACATCTATAATTAAACTGTGAGACCCACCAACACAGGACATTGTGAAAGCCAGAGGAATAAATGTTTTCTAAAGAAAAGGTAATGTGACTGATGGAAGATGGATCCATCAGTAGTTACCAAACACAGTAAAGGGGATACAACCTTGGCCTCAGGAAGCCCCTAAAGGACTGGCTGCCAGTTGCACTGGAAGGGCTGAGCACCCTTTTCTAGAGGCATTCATATGTCTTCTTAAGCGTCAACTACCAGCCACTGTCTAAGTCAGTGTGTGCCCTTCAACCTGACATGGAAATAGCTTGTGGGAAGCCTTCCTCTTTTATGTCTGCCTGCCGTGAAATACCTGGAGATGAGTGTCCAACCACTGAGTCCTTACCCAGGTGATTTGGAAGAGTAAAACTACTGAGCACTCTATTCATTTCAGGAATCAGCTGCAGTATTAATCCTTCCCTTCTGTTAAACAGTGCTGGGATTCTCCAGTGGAAGCTGCTATTTATCACTGATTTCCAGTTCACTCTCTAAAGGCAAAGTCCTGCGGTTGTACAGTGAGGGTGCACATAAAGCACAGGCAACAAAACTTAAAAGAAATGCTGACAAATAGGTCAGAGGAACCAATGGAACTGTCATCTAAGATACTCTAAAAACACTGACAAAATTTATTTACTTTAAATTTTTATATAAACACTGCTATTTTTGACCTGTGCACTGTTTTGTTTCACAATCTAACAATAATTTATTTATGGTTAATAACTCCATCTTCTGTTATATGCCCCACAGCCGAAGCAGCCAGTTGTTCCCTTCCTCAAATCACAATCCCTGCAAACAGCTGCATGTATAATGTCCTCCCCTCTAAAGACTCAGATAGCATCTGTAGTTCCCACAGCACCAGATTCTGCAAGCAAACCTCTCTGGAAGGTTGAGAGCAAGCTGGGGACAATTGCCTTTGGGGTTCTGGACTTGCAGATGTCTTACTGACATCAAAGTCAATCTCCAAACTCCTACTGACTTGAAGTATACATCAGCAGATGTACATTTATTTTTGTAGAAGAGTGGTCAAATGCTGTTTTCATGCAGTCCTTCCTTTCAGTTCAGGTATTTGCTCCCACAATATGATGCAGCCTTTATTTCCTGCAGTGGGTGCTGCCTTAGCAGTTTTGTTGTGGTTTTTTTCACAAAGACAAGCAGCAAAAGTTAACTCAGACCTTTCTCAGCAACACATGAGAGGTGCTACAGCAGGTATCAGCCATACTGATGCTTCCACTTTGAGCACACAGATCACAAACTGTTAGTAAGGCTGACAAAAGCTAATTCAATCATCATCTAGTCCCAGGAGACCAGTGGGAAGTCAGCTGTTGAGAATGCAGCATCAGCAGTAGCTGCTGAATCTTCCCTGTAGATTTTTTTGCTATATTCAAGTACAAAATTTCCATCAGCACTTATTGTAGAGTTGTGGACTACACAGACAAAGCATGTATGGGATCAAAAAAAAAAAAGTCTTGGCTTACAATGACCATCTCTATTGAAGCACTTAGGTTGGAAAATAATGAGTAAGTCTATGTTTTGCCATTTGCATTTCTGTTTGTTTACATGAAAGTAATTTAAAAAGAAAAAAAAACAACTTTTGAAATAATGCAAATATTTAATATTTGTAGCTGAGGCAGCTGATTTACATAAGTGGAACAGAAATGTCCTTCAGTATACTTCAAGGACTGTGTTAGCAACAGGTTGAGTAAGTTCTCACAGGTATGTCTCCTGCCAGATGAAATTCATTTAGGGAAAAGGTATTTCTGATAAGGCTGAGCATGTAGGGTCCCTGTATACCTATAAAGGAAAATTTGTGCGGACAAGCTTCATCTTTCCTCAGATAGTCAAGGACAAGAGGTCCCAAAACAGGCCTTTGTAGGATCTGGAACAAGTAGCAGCCAATGTCCATCATCCTCTGGTATAGCCACCAGAGGACAGAAACAGGAAGCCCACAGCATTGAGCAGTGTCAGAACTCAGCTGTCATCTCTCCCATCCCTGACTGAACAATGGTAGGCATGAAATGTTCAGACCTTAATCAACAATTTGATGCCAGTACCTTAATACTGTCATTGGTAAGAGTTTAAATGGGAAAAAAAAATTAAAAAAGGGTGTTAAATATAGATGAAGAGTGCATAAAAAGAAAAATGGAAAGCCACAATGGATTCCCAAGCTAGACTTGCTCATCCACTGCAAGTCCTCTCAGAAAGCATCAGCGACCATAGGCTAAAAATGCCAGACTGCAGTGTGGGTGCCCTGGAAGAAGACTACTCATGTCAAACTTGTTAGGTGCAGTTCCATTCACTGAGGCATCTTTGAGAGATTTTTCAATCCAGACTTTACTCCAAATGGAGGAAACTGGTCTCAAATGACTGTCATACTTTGATGTTAAAAAAAAAAAAAAGCAACACAACATACAGCAACCCCAAACTGTTGTTTTCTTTTTAAGGGCTCTGCTGTTAAAAGTCTGCAGCACTGTTGCTTTAAGCCTCGCGTGTTCATTCCTACTATGACTAACAAAATTGGATGCAAAATGCATTTTCCTGTCACTCCCTAAAGGTTAGGAAATACTGCCCAAGCAATTTCAGGCTGATAAAAACTACAACAGGTTCAAAGTCAGAAGGTTCAATTTTTCCCTTACAAAACTATATCATATTTCAACCATAAAACAACAGCATGCTGAGGGTCAGTTGCAAGCTGGGGTGGAAAGCAATCTCCTAAGACATGCACCAGCCCAATTCACTTATGATATTAGCAGATCTAGTCAAGATAAAATCTAGCAGGGAAAAATATATTGAAGTCGGATGAAAGGAAAAGTTTAAAATTGCCAATGTGACTCACTTTTTCCCTTTCTTTGTCAAAGAATGGTTTCTATCTCTCATACCAGCCACATTAGGAGTTAATTGGAAATTACTCCTACTACAGGGCCATTTATTTTGTTCATTAATAGGCACTGACTTAATTTGGAAAGGATTTTGGTGCCTTTTTCTAATTAATATTTTTCTAAGACACCTATGATGCATCTTTGAATAAAAAAATTTGCTTAATTTTCTTCCCTTCAAGCACAGCTCTTCACACTCTCTTATACAATAACTTTCCTGTGCTCACTGTAGAAGCAAAAGTACACATTTCAGCCAAAAGCAGCTGAATAATAAGACATAGGAACAGATTCTTTCCCCTCCTGATTTTCTACTTCTCACATCCAAGTGGAGCAATGGGACTTGACAGCTCTGAGTTCAAACTTAATTCATCATTAGGAAATTATTCAAAAAGTTATAACGAGATAACTAATTTAATACACTTTGCTTCAAGGTCTATTCCTTGGCTTTCTTCCCAGATATAAAGCATCTCTGTGCAATTATCATGCAGATGCTGCTGAAAAGACTTTAAATTGCTGCTGCTAATTTAACAAGAGATATGTTGGCACTGGCAGAAGAAATTAGAGGAGAACTGAAGTTGACTGAAAACTCAACTGATTCCTAAAATGAACATGGTCAAGGTATTACAGCAAAATAACTGCTCTCCATTTGCTAACAGCTAGAAGCCCTCACTGGAATCTGTGTCACCTTGTTAGGCCTGTATTGCAGAGAAGCAAATCGACACAGTGCAGTTTCAAGCACATTTAAAGAAACATTCTGTTACAGAACAGTAGCTTAAGCTCCCACTGATTTTAGTCCCTTTAGTGCTGAAATTAAGAGTGCTTGTAAGCTTAGATCTTGTACATTGACCAGGGTTTGGAGATGGGGATGCAGCAGAAAAACAACAAAAGGATTAAAATATTAAAAGTATCTGAGAAAGGGATACCAAGAAGTGTAATGTCACCATGACAGAATAACTGCATTGCATCACGTGCTCTGAGAGGCTGTGAAATCTTCACCCTTGAGAATTCTGAAACTGGATGTGACCCTGGCCAAGCCTACCCAAGTTTAAAGTTAGCAGTGGGGTGAATAAGGCTGGGACCAGAGACATCCCAGGCTTCTCTCTAGCCTGATCCCCTTCTCTAGCCATCAGACAATAGTTCAAACATGAAAACTAAGGCAATTGGAGATACTTAATTTAAATGAGATTCCTTTTCTTTGGGAGATAAGCCTCAAGGCAATAATACTTTCAGTGTAATCCATGAGAAGGTGCTTAATTTGATTTTTTTTTTCAGATGTATTTGGTTGAAAATCCTGTGCTGTTCAACTCTCAGTCCACCATAGTTATTGAAAAGATTCATTCACTGACTTCAGCCTGTTTTGGGTCACTGCACTTCACCCTACACTGCTTCTTATGAATCCCTTCAAGGGCTGCATGCAGGAGCAAAGGCCTCGTTTAAAAGATCCAATATTGATTTTTTCAAGGACTAATCTAAAACCGTAATTCTCGTGGAATTTGAACAGTTTAGCACCCAAAACTCTCTGTCCTCGCAATGCCCTGTGTTTGAGCTCTCTGTAATCTGCCTGGCTGCATGTGCAGAAGTTCAGGTCTCTGTGCTGTGTACCCTCAGCTTCCACTTGGACAGAGTTGTAGCTGATATTTAGCAGGTCTTCTTTTTACCATAGAAGCCACATACCAGAGTGTCCTTACATGAGAAAAAGCCCACTGCCAAATAACTGTTCATTTCAGAAGCTGTGTAGCAAAATAAAAGCCAGTTAACTACCTTTACAAAGGATTGCTTTCCTTACAGGCACATTACAATGCAGACCAGTCATGTCAAATGTGGTTCACTTTGAAGGTCACTAAAAGTTTTACGAGTTATTAAAGTAATTCAAAAGTTATTCCAGGAAAAATAAATTATATCTTGTATAAAATAATCCATAGGAGAGTAGTAAAGAATAATCAGTCCTTACTTTCAAGACAACTTTAAAAAGTGCAATATATGCACATAGTGTTGTCAAGGCAGTTCCCCTTGTTCATCAGTAAGGTTCAGTCAGATCCACAAAGCTGGGTCTAGGACATATGAAAAGATTAAATAAGTCTGGAGTTTTGTAGGAATTGTATGAGCACTTGATAGACAAATTTGTACTGGGCTATGGTCTGGATCATAAACACTCTCTGCTCCCGCAGGTGTCTCAGCATCATAGGAACGTCCATTTTCTGTAAAGCAAAGGGGGGAAAAAAAAGTGTAAGGACACAGGTTCCTTCTTAAATCAAACAATGACTGAGATTTTTCAAGTGGCGAAGAGGCATCAGGGTCATAAGAACAAAGGTTCCTTGGACAAAACTTGAAGTGCAGGCAAATATAGTTGATCTTTTCACTAAAAGAGAAGGCAACTCATCACCAAAATATGCAGAAACTCCAACATCTGACCTTCCACACCAAGTCTATGTCAGCAAATAACGCCCCAGGAGAAACAGGTCTGTAAAGTGAAACAAAGACCCAGTATCCAAAATACATGTTCTGCAGACTTCAGGCCAGCATCAGTTTGTTGCCATCTACTGAACATCCACTAGCAGCTGGGACACATTAGGTGTTCTCCAAGAAGGAATCTTCCAGCTTAGTTTCATCCAAATGAAGTTCACTCATGTGCCCTGAAAATGCCCTGCAGCAGTAACTTAAGCGCAGTAAGTAGGCACGGATAAGGAGAACCACTGTGAAAGTACATCCCTCACCCCATGGAGCACTGGCACCCTATAAGGGTCTGAACTCGAAACCCAATGAGTTGTGTGAAACAGGCCCATGAGGTAAGACAGAGGCCCATGAGGTAAAGCATTAGAAATCACTGTAGATTTCATTAGGTGTATCATCGGATCTCTGGCATTTAGGGAGCGAAAAAACCCTATGATACTTTTGTGTCTTATCTGTTACAACAGGTACATGAGGAGCTATTCAGAAGTCATTAAGCTATAAAGCTCAGCCTGCCAGACACAAATTCAAACAGCATGTAATATGACTCAAGAGGAGGGATAAGAATTTTCTGTGGCAGCAGTAAATGCAAGCACTAAAATTCATGCTGTTTTTGAGGAAGCTCTTAAGTAGTTCAAGATATAAAACTGAAGAACAGCTACCCTTTCAGGCAACATAAGCTTCACTTGGTAATGCCAGTTTGCTATTAAAGAAACACAAGAATGAACTTAGCAAGTTTGAGTGAGATTGCTGCTAACCCTCAGAGGCCCAACTGAGCATGGAATCTGCTTTCAGGCACCTGGGAAGTTTCCGGGAAAGTTTAAAATAAAAGTCATGCTGCATATCCATTTCTGTCCATATATATAAAACTCAGAATCTCCATTCCATGTAAACAAGTCTTAACTCATAGGCTATCACTTTCTGAAAACACGGCCAAATATTCTGCCACATACCCCAACAAGCTGTTATAAAAGGACATCTCTAGAGAGTCAACAAGTATAAAAATTTGTGATGAGTAATGCCATATTATTATCAAACAGGTGCAAAGAAAAATGTAAGCTAAATTGGAGAAAGCCTCCCTGTGGACTCAGATGCTTATGAAAGCCCCACACAGTCCTTGCTGAGCAGAGTCATGCAGAACTTGATCGCACCTGAAAAACTGCAACAAAAATGCGGGCCAGCTTCGACCTGCACACCATTTCCCTCTCTCAGCAGTGTGGGGCGTGACAGCTCATTGACTTTTAGTGGGGACACAGTGATCTGTGAACTTCCTCAAAATGGAGATGACTTTGTCTTCTCAGAAATGAAAGAAAACCCCATTCTGCCTATTAAACCTCACTATTTATAGCCAACTTAGCATTTGACTCCAGGTAAGCAGAATCCTTAAACTCACCTTCTTTACAATGTACATGTCAAAAAATAAAATAACAAAGGCACATAATGCCTTGTTAAGCTGGCACTTGTGGACAGAACAAACCCCAAAATGCTGCTCATTTCTGTGTCCCAAACTAAAAGACCTCCCCTGTGAAAACATCCTGCAGTTGCATTCATGAGTCAGTGTCCCAATGCCAAGTCTCAACTGAAAGCTGATAGAGCAGGACCTCAATTACTTTCCTCTACGACGTGTCTACAGCAGCAAGGATGTAATGATGTGACATTTACTTGCTATGCAGCAGTTACTGAAACACTACCCTGCAACGAGATACACAGCTTTGGACTCAACCAGCCATTGCCTTGAAGCCACAGTGACTGAAGCTGTATAGAATTTGATTAAACATGGCTTTTTACCTAAACCTGAAACCTCAGACTCAAGAGTTCTGGTTTTTGTTCCAGCACTACTGCAAGGTTTCCAAGATGGTCTGTATCAAGATTTTCAAACTCTTTCCTCATTTTCCTTCATTGCTAAAATGTTGATACCTCTACTTACTAGCACACTTCTGAGGAAATCAACTAATTCTGAAGACTAAAACATTTTAAGTGATAAGTAATTTTATTTCAGAAAAAAACCCAATTAATACTACTGCAAAATAAACAAACTAAAAGAAACCCTCTCTGTGCAGAATGGAGTATCTGTCACAAACAAAACCTATACTGTTAAGATTTTTAATCTTTTAATTCCAATTTAACAAACTAAAAACATTAACTTAGTACAATCTAGAGCAACAAAGCCCTTAAGGAAAATTATATTTACTATTAATGATGATTTTCACTATTAATCAAGACAAAAGAATGCTTTAATTAAGGGACATTAGAGAAATCCTTTATTATTGAGCACTACCATCAGGTCCTAGAGAAGTTGATGAAATTTTTCATGAATGATGTCAAGGCTCACCCCCATGCTGAGATGGTGAGGGCCTGCCTTTATCTTCATTTGCTACTCAGCTACTCTTTCCCAAATGGGTGACTTCTGTAAACCACAGACAAACCGAAGTGGCCAGACAACCTTAGTGTTTGTTTCTATGCACATACAGAGGTTGCTACAAAGTAGGCACAGCTACACTGATGCTCAAAAGCAATTCAGGAACGGCTCACTCAACTCTCCAGCTTTCCTCTGGTGCACAGAAATGTCCTGGCTGCTGTGTGAACAAGAGAAGCAGTCACTTCCAGCTGCCAGTACATAAGGAAAGTCAAGCAGGCTCAAGAGTCGAAGCTGGTGCCCCAACACAGGAGCAGCTACTGAGCAGCAGTCAGCACGGGAAGGCTGCTGGATTCCCAAAATACATACCTGTGGGCCCTTTTCCAGGCCACCTCCTTCCTTCCCTTCCTTGCTCTCCTACCTCCCCCACAAATAAAAAGCAAAGCAAAAAAATTGTGACACAGATCTACAGGACAGCTTCACCTCTAGCAAAGCCAAAGCAGAGTTGGAGGAGGTTTGTCTGTCAGCTGATCTGAGCCCAGGATCTCTAGCCATCTAACTACAGAGTGATGAGCTGCTGGAGTCTTCAATCTTCCCTGAAGATTATTGCTAGGGGCAGATGATATATGTCTATTGTCACTCTTGCTGCATTCTTATGTCTACAAAAGGCTTTGGTCTTTCAGCATTTTCTTTGGCAAGAGTTTCCACAGGTGCCATGAAAACCATGTGGCACATTGTTAGTCAAGATGTGATGTTCTTCCTAGGCAGTTTCCCAGTGGCAGAGGTGAAAAGCAAGTTGCTACACATGGGTACTCTACTGGTGCTCTTATTCTTAACTCCCAACTGTATTACTTGTAATATTGTCTGCAAATCCTAAAGTCCTATTTCCCGTAGGAATATATAAACACTCCTTATTCTTAAAACACAGTTAAGTTTCATTCCAGATGAAATTAAAATTCATCCAAGAGAGGAAGAAGTTCAAGGAGTAAATTTAGAGAGCAGAAAACTTTAGTTAAAAGAGCAAGGATATTCTCTAGTCTCTCTCTCAGGTACTGCTCGTAAACATGCTGTCTCTAGGCTTTTAATTAAATACAGGTATGAATTAGACTATATTCTTAAAAGAGAGAAGAAAGCACTCATTTTGAATGTATTAGAATAATCCTAACAAAAATGCATAATAACAACAATACAGAAAACTACAAAAAGTAACCTGTCATGGGAAATCTGCCTGTTACATTTAAGGCCCTCATCTTGATCACAAAAGTAGCAGAAAGAAAGCACTTCAATGCCTTTTAATTTTAACCTCAGAAATGCAGCCAGTTAGTCAAGGAATGAGCTTGGGGTTTGTCCTGAAAAAAGAAACTGACTTACTTCATTATGCTCCAAGCACCCAATCATCAGTTCTGTTAGGATAACTACTCCAGTCCTTCCTACCCCTGCGCTGCAGTGAACCACGATGGGAGGGTTGCAGGTGTTGCTGCTGTCCAACACGCTGTTGGTGTGGCGACGCACCGACTGTATCTCCTCCAGGTAAGCTGCAAGATAAAATGCAGGCAAGGTTGCAAACATCTGTATGCCTAAATGTAAAACTGGGGAGGGGAAGAGGGGGAAAGAATGTGGAAAAGTCATTTTTGTTCAAGTGGCAATAATTTACATTTTTTTACAACATACTAATTATTTTGGCCACAGTGCACGGAACAGCACTGCATCCAGCAAGTACCAGCTGGGTGTCGATTATTACTTGGGAGTCTGCTCCCTTAAATTAAATAGTTCTTTTAAAAAAATTAAATTCTGTTTTCCCCCTTGCAAATCTCCAGGTCCCCTAAGCAGATGATTCTAGACATTACTTACAGCAATTCCTGCTATTAACAGGCTGGGATCAAAACAACAGCTAACTCCTGTTGAAACTACTGCCTGTCAAAGCCAGTATCAGATGGGAAGTGAGCATCTATCTGCCCTGTTCCCTCCCTTCCTTCTCCTTTCTAGAGTGGGGCAAATCCTCACCCACCTCTCTGCTCATGGTTTGCTTCTCAATAGTTATGAGCACTTCTGGGAGATCACTGCCTTTGTTTTCCCTGAAGTTATTTCCAGAAAGTGGACGACTCAATAACAGTTACCTTGTGTGGCTGTTCAACACAATGCATTGTTCAATGCAATGCATTCTACTGTCAAACAGCACTGAGAACCTTAAGTATTGGAAGCTCACTTAGCTTTCCAGCAGAGTGGGAAGTGAGACCTGAGCTGCAGTCTCCTGCTCTGACTCTTGGTGTCATGGTACTGCAGCCTGAGTTGTCCTTTCACCACAGGCAGGATGCAGCTGGAGGCATACCAACATCAAAAAAGCTGAATTTTAATGCACACAGTGAAATGAGACTGTAACTGGTGGCAAATAATGGGAGAGAGGAAATGGGAACAATCAGGTTCCAATTACTGCCATGAACAATCACAGCTACAGAGGTGGGTAGGAGAAACAAAGTATGAAATGAACTAGGAATTGGGCAATACCTTTTCCTTAAGACAGATCCCTTGGCACTCCTTTGTTAAAGCCAAAATGTCTTTTTTTTTTTTT
>VXBX01004089.1:438069-457705 GCA_013400415.1 Scytalopus superciliaris
AAGAAACAAAGTTTTTTTTTTTTTTTTTTTTTTTTTTTTTTTTTTTTTTTTTTTCCCTGGTGGCAGAGTGGGGAAAAGGAGGACACGCTATTCACATCAGGTATTCACATCATTGTATCATGAGGAAGGAGAATGGGCCAGTAAAGGACCGTAGCTGTGTAAAGACTGAAGTAGAGCTAATGGACCTTCTTGAGAGGGGACTTAGCTGCCACAGAGCTACACCTCAGCTGCAAAGCTTTCAGGAACTAAGAGTACAGGCCTCTCCAACACATCAGTACACCATGTATAGGCTCCTTCAGTATTAATTTAAAGAACTCTGTATTAATTTAATAATTTAAAGATTTTCTACTGTAGCGCCAGGTATGTCACTTTAGTTAAATAATAGTTGAACGCCTATTACTTAATATGGGAGTATATATTACTTAGTAAGAAGCAGGGAGTGTTATTAACACATTACAGATGAATACAATGGCTGTGTTTTCAGAAATGCATGAACTAGAACCATAAGTAATTGGGAAGGCCCTTAAGCATTGCCTGGGTACATGTGGTTAGAAGAGTAGCAGTAAGTTCAAACTTAATGCATGTGTGATAGAGCCCTCTGATCCTTCACAACAAGAGAAACTGGAGGAATTGCACCATATTTCACTAAAAACTGATCCTCTCTTACCCAGACCTCTCTAATCACATTTGTGTGCAGCCCAGTATCTCCTACACTCATTAGGTAGCTGGGAAGTGGTGATAACTTACACTGACAGATCAGCAAGCAGACCTATCCTATTATTTAAAATTTCCTGAGTGTATGGCACTGCTGCTGCCTTGGATTTTTCCTCCTATTAGTCACCTTAGCTCCTGCCTCTTGAATCCCACTTTTTTTCTCCAAATTGCAGCAAAGATCAACCTAGTTGAGGTCTTTATATGCCATGGTAATAACCATTTAATATCAATTCCAGCTGTAACTAGGTTCAGTGAACTAAATTCAGTGTGAGCAACCTTCTTCTTGATGTATTTTATCATGCAAGATAAAGAAATCTTACATAAAAAGCCTTGGACTTCTTCTGGACACCCATGATCTGGCCAGTCAGTATACTGCAAATGCCAGACTGTCCTCTCTTGTCCAGAGAGAAGATGCTTGACCTTCAGACCAGTAGTTGCAAAGCAGCCAGAGTCTGTGCGGAACTTTGTTGTCACCTTGAACTTCCCGTAAGTGGCTGAGCTGTGCTTAGAGCCCAGTTTAGGCCAATAACGATGGCTCTTACTTCTTCCTCCCTCCTGAAAAACAACACAAAGCAAAAAGCCATTAGTTCCTGCAATTATAATTCTCTAAAAAGAGCAGATAAGCCAGATATTCTTATTTCAAATTACTGGAAGAGCAAGGAGTATCCCACAAAGTAAAGAAAATATCCATTAAAACTTAAACCTCTCAGCCATGTAATATTTCTAAGTGTAAAACTGCTTGAAGAACTAAGTCTTGTCTCATGGCAAGAGACAGCTACTGCCTACAACACCTTGGTAAATATTCTCCTCCTGGAGAAGGCTCTCCTTTAAATGGAAGGAAATTCTCTTCATCAGCTTCTAAGTATCTGTTCTTGATCAGCCTTGGGAAGTGGACAGTGACTTGATGTGCTCTGCCACTCCCTGTGTTTGCTGAAAGCAACCAGGCATGAAGCTGAGTGCTGTGTTAGTTAACAATGTGTGCCAGTTTTTATAACATATCACATAGTTCTTGGATTACAATATGAATAACTGTTTTGCTTGGCATAAGAATAAAAAGTAGTGGGTTGCTTTTTTGGTTTTTGTTTGTTTTTGTTTTATGTGGACACTTCTACGGAAACAACAGCTTCTGGTCTCTTTTCAGCTGATAAGAGTGACAGTATGCAGAACTGGCCTTGGACAGTGTGGAACTCTGTGTCATTTTAACCAGGAGCAGTACAGTGCTCTCACATTCCAATGGAAACATCTTTGTTTGGCTTGGCCAAAGCAGGGGGAAGGGGGGGCTTCTGCTTGTTTCTTTAGCACTTGCCAAACTGAGTATGAGAAAGTTACAAAGTATAGCATAGGAGAAGTACAGGCATATGTTCAAACAGAGTTGGAGGAAAAAGGGATGTTGATAGAAAAAACAAGCTACTGGAGTGGGAAGTGATGATAACAGGAGATTTGCTCACATCAGAAAGAACTGTATTCTGTGATTTCACATACCTCTTCAGCTGTGACCATGGCTATAACATTCACCCCCTGTTCCCACACCATCTGCCAGAAGTCATGGCATGTCTGTGGCAGGGGTCCTTGGGTAGCAATGTAGTGCCATTCCTCTCCACCTACAGTAACCTGGGAGAAAGGGAATAGAACCCAAGCAGTCAGTGCCCAAATTTTCAACAGCACCTGTGCCAGAACCGCCTTTTAAACAAAAGAGACTAAAACGATATCTTTATTTGTTGTTCTTCTGCTTTTGTTCAAAATTTTCAGCAAAAATCATCCTTTTCATTAGAGTAAGACTGACAAAACAATCTTCAGTGCTTCCACGCCGTGTCTTGATGCCCATAAACATATAGCTTTGACCTAAATGCCATCTATCTTTCTTGCCATTGCATCTGGATCATACAGACAAAAATAACCCCAAACAAACAAACAAAACAAATTAAAAAACCCACTTAGATTTAATTTTTTTTTTTTTTGAGGCCCTGTTTCTGATATGGCTCAAATACAAAGAAGCAACTGCCTGACATCCCTGGCCTTGGTGACAGACCCAAGATGAAAGAAAAGCTGAGGACCAGAGCCATCCCACTGCTGCAAATTAACACATGGTAGTGCAGAATGCCTGAATGCAAATGACTTTATACATGACAAGCTAAAGACCTCTGCTGTTTAGGACTTCCCTCAATCATTTTCCACTTGGACAAAAAGTAATTTATTAAACAGACTCTTACTACACTGATCAATGTTGAAGACATGAAGTCCCTAGAGGACACAGTTATGCCCACATTCTGTACATTACAGAGCTCAGTAGACCTATTGTCAGTTAGAGATCAAGGCAGTTTTCATTTCAAGTTATTCTTCGTCACTCATCTTGGGTTTTTCTGTTTGGAAGTTGCAAACAGCCATAAAGCAAATCTAGCACATTAAATGGCTTTCAAATGCCATGAGAAATTTAAAGTTATCTAAAGGTGTAGTCATGTAAATCTATTTCTCAATATATAACTGATTTACCAACTACATCTTACAGAAATATTTTTATATTTGCATGATAGTGAGCAATGAATTTTTTTTAAAGCACTAACACACAGATTTACCCACTATAAATAATGTAGCAACCTCAACAGAGACAGTATTACCTTGGAGTTAGCCAGTGTAAAACACCTCCTCATCTAACTGACAGAGGCAGAAAATCATACTTGTGCAATGAAAGAGAAATCCCTTGTGTATAAAAAATTACAGTTTTATGACATATCATTTGCTATACATCAGGAAAGGTTTATTAAAAAAAAATTATCATTTTATGTAAAAAAACAGAATGCTTTTAAAGCTGCTGCATATTTCAAAAATATGCTTACCAGTAAAACTAGATGAACTAATTGTTTTGGAAAGTTGAAATATTTTTCCTTCTCAGGTAAGGCCCCTTAATTCCGTGTATTAGCCCAGAGCCACTTCTCACAAAGTTATAAATCCCAGAGAAGATTTACAGCAGAAATGCTGACATGTCCATAAATACCAAGGTACTGGCGGACAACGCTACAAGGAACAATCAATAACTCTGACAGGTTTAACCACATACTGTGTTTGAGGTACAAGTCTTTGAATACATTTGCAGAAATTGAATCAGTTTATTTGTTAGTCAAACAACTGTTTGGTGTTTTACAAAAACTAACATAGTTTTTGCATGATAACAAGTTTTCACCTCGCTGAAAACTCTTTGACCCTGACCATCAGCTCCTTTTCTTATTTCATACGGTGCAGCCTTTTTTTCTTTTCTTGAATGATGGTTAAAAACTGGAGACCAATGCAGGTAGACTCCTCAAGCTCTTGTACTAGATAAGAATGAATACATGCCCAGCGCTAACTAACATTTTGTGCTTGGACTGATGATCTTGTGCTTGCTCATCTGCAGTCATGAGTGCTGGCATAGTACTACTGAGCTTTTTGAGTTAATACTGACCTGACCCAAACAGTCAGATGAAGTGCTCTAATGAAATTTTCTGCTTAATCCATACATTTAATTACATTTTTTCTCTTTAGTATAGACTATGATCTTGTATCTTAACAGCAATGATCAACAGTAAATAAGCAGAGAATTATTGTAAAGCTGTGGGGCTCACAGACTGAGCAGTGGGAGCTGGAATCCTCCAGGCATGGATCTTATCAGGATGATAGAGGAGTTTTCTTTGTCTACTGACTTCTGGTCCAAATATCCAGCCTCCTGGCACATGATATGAAAGGGCCATAAATAGTCTGAAGGGAATGGGATGCCTGGAATGTTTACTGCAATCTAATGCCCTAACTGTAGGAAATTAAAAATTAAATATTGAGCTGAAAACACAGACACACACTGTGCTACTGAGGTAAATTTCACAGATGCATTTTCACCTTCTAAGCAAAAGTACATCTGCTTGGCTTCTGCATGCACCACTATGAATGCAAGAGGAAAACACTGCCAAGGCCCTCTGTCAGGCATCAAAACATTGGTGCCTGTTCCTGGGTGCTCTATGAATGGGAGATGTGTGTGTGTCCAATGCATCAGGGAAATGTGGACTCCTGGCTAGTACTGCTTTGTGGGCATAATTTAGGAATATGTCTCTTTTTTTTTTTTTTTTTTTGCCTCCTACAAAGTAGGTGACAAATTTTGGGCTTAGAAATCCATCATCATGGCAACATCTGATTATGCAAAACCTCAGTATCTGCTACCTTCCAGGCTATGCAAAAAACAGTGATAAACTGCCAGGATCCCAGTTCAGAAATAGTTTTGAATCACTGGGATTTAATACCGTAAATCAAAACCAAGGCCAGCAAGTTTCTCTAAACTTTTAAAAGGCTTTTACTCAAGGAAAATATTAATTTAACAGGATGTTTTATTCATTATTTTTGAATTACTTCTTTTTAATTTGGATTTTGACAATGAGAACAAGCAGACAACTCTTAACAACAAGAGAATCTGTAACATGAGACAGAGGAGTGCTGTTTATTCTCTCATGGTACAGTAAAGACCAACAGAGGACTTTGCAAATAGTGCTGGAAGCTTAAAGAAAAACAAGTATCTGCAGCACAGCTCCCTGTTAACACTGGCCATGTTTACAAGCAACAGTTAGATCATATCAAAGTATTTCTACATTGATTTCATGTGAAATCTGAAGTTTCTTGTTAAAACCATAATTTGAAACACAGAAGTTTAATGCAGTTTCCAGTCAGAGATACAGGGATATTATTAGTAAGGTCAACGCATACTTCAAAAACTTTCTTTTAAAGTTGGTGAAGTCTCAGCATAAAAGTTTTTTTTTATATATATAACTGCAGGATCTGTGAGTATGCATTACTCATATGCCTTTCCTTTGGGCATGGAACTGCATTCCTGATTTTTTAAAAATCACATCCTGTATATTGGTAAATTTTAAAAAATTCAGTCAAAATTTGTGCAGTATTCTTTTCAGGGTGCACCTGTCAGCTGTAGGGACTCGTTCTGCATAGGTTGTTGTAATCCTCCAGCAGCCTGCAAGACTTTTGGGACTGATAATTCAGAACACATACTGACTGCTTAATTTTTCAGGTACAGGGTCACGACAACCCTATTATGCTGCAGGTATTGGGGCTGATCTAATGCATTTTCATGAGGCTTAAGAAATGTGGCATCTCTTTCTACATTAACCAATAGGGATATTCCACAACCAGCTGGCAGAGGTGGGCATAAAAAAGCAAGCATGCCCCTCTAAAATGACTTCCCAGTCTCCAGCAGTTAAATCAACTTATGCATGTTTTTTGACAGGGGACTTCAGAGATGGCCATGCTGACACAAAGGTATAATGATGCATTCTAGGTCACCTTTTCAGAAGCTGCAGAGTTATAGAAAACACTGCTCTGCATCCAGAAATGCAAACAAAGCTTTAGCATACCTTCATTTGCAAAGCAAAATTCATGAAAGCTTTTACCTTTATGTGTGAAGCATTGATGTAGCCTGTATTATTTTCTTTGGTTGGCACCAGCTCTACTCGGTTCTCCTCGTAAGGAATGACCTCCCTGACGCGATTGCGCTCAGTGTTTTCAGGCAAGGCTGCAGTGGTGAAGATCCCATCTGCCTTTTTCTTTGGAATCTGCTCGTATTCTGTAAACACCATGCCCTCTTCCAACTTTCTTCTCAAGATTTTGCACTAAGATTTAACAGAAAGGAACACCAATCCATTAATTCTTCTGGGAAGAACATTAACCACTAGACCCATTTAGGCATTCTTTGAATTTCAATATATAGCTCACTTCTTTTTGCAGTTATCTGAGGAAATATGGCACACTTATTTCTACCAAATGAAACCACAAGCCAAGTTTAGCTTTACATTCCACCTCCACATTTTTGAACACTGGTACCATAAAATGCAAACCCATACCAAACACAATCTGTATTCACTAAAAATTTCAGCATGAATATGTGATTTCAACATAACAGAAACTTGAAAAAATATTTTAAAATTATTTTTTCAGGAAGAAGATTATACTGCCAGAAGTGTGATGTGGCCAACATTTTCAAAATACTACCTAACTCACAAGTATGCAATGTCTGTGGTTGAACAAAACCCCACACATGGACAGGCAGAGGATAAGTGCTGCTGTCTGCATACAAGATGACACAAGGCTGCAAATTTCTATCCAAAAAATCAGGAAGATTCAAATATGTTTCTCAAATCTTAATGGTAGCAACTGTTTTTAATGTCCATAATTCCATATACATGGAGGATCTACATGTGCAAACATCAGGAGACAAACCACCTTTTTTTATTTTTCTTGAAATTGAATCCCATTAGAGAAATTAACTGAACTCCTTAGTTGCATCAGAACATGGAAGGCAGTACCTAAAGCTATATATTACTTCACCTGATCATGTGAAAACTGTGAAAAGTGTTAGATTTACAGTTTGATCTTGTATACACTGCACAGTCTGGCGAAATAGAACAGCCTCCATTTTCATTGCCTTCAGTAAGTGTTCAAGACATTGAAAGCTTTGCTTGCATCCAAAGACACACCGGTGTTAACCACAGACCTTTTGCATTTATGGCTCTGAAAACTTTCAAACGCAATTTTTTTTCACATTTTACATCAAATGTCAGTATTTTAGAAACTTCATGCTGCTGGGAACAAAAGGTATGAGCAACATTTCATCAGCCTCCATCTTACCCTCTCATCCATTGGCACCTTGGCGACTTCATCCTGGCTGTCCTCCGGCACTGGAACCCTAGCAACTGAGAGTCCGTTCAGTGCTGCCAACATCAAGGGCCTCTTCTGGGCCTCCAGGCCTGCCATCTTCTGCTTTTCTAGATTCTTTTGGCAAGAAAAGGCACGTTTTCATCTCTGTGTGATTATTTATAATGCCAGTAAAATGCTGGAATGTTTTTTTAATCTCCAAAATCTGCAACTCTCTGGCCAAGGAATGCAGATGATCACCATTAGCATCGTAAATTCAAATACAACCTCTATTCTTCCTGTTATTCCTCAAAGGCCTGCTCCTACATAAGCACAGAATTTTAATTTCAAAGAAGCAATCCCAGCGTGTAACGCAGTTTACACGCCATCAAAAGATGTACAAATACAATCTCAGGCATTTTCCTGCAGACATTATTCTGAATGCAGGACACACAAAGCATCGCTCTGTCACGTTAAAGTAGCGCTACCAAAGCCAAGATACTTGGAGCATCTTTTAAAAAGCAGTAATTTCAATCTATTAAAACAAACAGTAAAACACAGGCCATTGTTTCTCTTCTGTGATGGTAATACTTAAAATGAGAAGTCTTCTGATGTAGTCAGCTATTCTGGTGACTCAAATAGCACCCATGATATATTTTGCACTAAAAACTGAGCGCACATGTCCCAGAAACTGAATATAACAGCACCCAGGGAGGGATATTGTTTATCATATTCATGCATCACATTGTGCTATGACATGGAGAACCAGAGTATAAATTTTAAATTCATCCTGCTGCCCCCTCCTTATGCCACTGGGAGCTGAATCATCAGAAGAGACATAGAATATCCAGAAGTACCCAAATTAGGAATATTTTATTCTATTTCCTGAACAGTTCTTTTTGCTGGATTTGAAAGGAGGGATAAGCACAAGGGATGCCTGGTTCTCTCAGCACACATATGGAAGCTGTTGTCACCAGACAGGCCAAGATCAGCTCCTAGAAACACACTATTGACCCTGAATGCCCTCAGACATAAGCAAATGGCTTGATTTTTCAAAAGCCTGTGAACATTTTCCTCACCACTGGGTTCCTCCAGAGCACTAAGCAAAAAACCAAGCAAATAAAGCAGAACAAAAATCCAAACCCACTCTGCTTTCTTTTCATACTTTCAGAAAGCAGGAAAATGCAAGTATTTTTTCTTTGGGGATTTTATTATTTTTACTACTTAAAAGTGAAAGAGAAAAAAGTCTATTTTTAACAAATCAAGGTCATCAAATTACCATTAATATAACACCTGATTGCCATGACAAAAGGAAGGTCTGTACATGTTAAGATTGCTGATCCAGGCTGAAATCACCTCAAAAGCTTAATGCTAAGACTACCCCTTTATTTTCAAAACAAAAACAAAAAAGCACCTTTTGAACAAAGGGATTTGAAAGCTTATTACAGAGGAAGAATATTCAAACAACATCTAAGCTCTCTTGTCACCTTCATTTCCATCCTAAAATCCTGTAGGTTCCTGCATTTCAGTGTGTTTTCTTTCCTCAGAAGATCAAAAGAGCATATACATACATATATATATATATATATTACTTGTTACACCAATGTCTATTCATTCATAGTTATGTTTTATAGTCAAATATCTATTTTACATTTAAAGTTTAGGAGTTGGCAAGGAGTAAATTCAGTCTCCATGTTGCAACTTAGTAGCTCAGGTTAGATTCCTAACAATTACATCAGCATAAGAGTCCCCAACAAGAATAAGAATGAATATGTTTAGAAAATTTCTTTGAATATACACTAATATTTAAATCTAACTCGTTATTGATTTAGTAGACTACAAACTCTTTTCTGCTCTGAAAACAAGAACTACAGCAGATGCTTTGCTTCCTGACTGCAGTCATACTACTCACAGCACTATGTCACGTTCATATGGAAGTCACTAAGTGATAAGCACCCCTCATATTTCTGTCATTGCTCACAGTGACATTGAAACCTTTAAATACTATTTATTTTGAATTCACTGCAAGTTTAACAGAATCCTATTTTTTGTAGAGTGCATTTCTTAAAAAACAAACAGTCCAGATGCTCAGCCACACAGCCTCTACATCTGCTGCTTCTGTATTTAGATATCCGGTTCCTCAGTTACTGGCAAAACTGACAATTCATATTCTAGAGCTACCAGGGATTTATTCAGATAACTGTGTTACATAAAGTGGCAGAAAAAGGAATTAAAGATAATTTGAAAAAAATCAAGAGTTTCCACTCTGTTATGTGATACTTAACTTGACATCCTTACAAAGAAGGAATAAAATGCTAATGCTGAAACACAACCTCCCACCCATCTCGGCAAACACGTTTCAGACTCGCCATGCCCCTGAATCCGTGGGGGCTGGAGAGCCATGCAAGCAGAAGGGAAGCAGGCACCAGAGGGGCTTTGCTGTCAGCCTCGTCATCACCAGCTGCATGCCCTGCCACCCACCTAAGCCAACACTGCTGCCAGGGTGGTGGCATCCTCAGCTGGGTCAGACATGGATCTGGCCAGCAGTCCAAGAGCCACAGCTGAGGAAACAGACCAGCCCAACAGCAGTACATGGGATCAGCCCCTTTGGTGGCCATACAGACCCACAAAACCAAATCATACCTGGCACTTAATATCACATTTCCCAACTATAAGCAAATTCACAACTTTCCACCCACACATCTCCCAGTTTACCTGCCCAGCAGTTTTCTGGTGTGGAAATTGATCTGTGTGACTACTCATTTCCAAGAAGATACAGAATCAGAGGAAGGCACTTACCCTCATCATGATTTCTCTTTCTATAATGCTGTCCTCAATAGAAAACATTTCAGACACAGGTCTTTCCTTGACTGGTTCTTTCTTGACCCGCTCCTTCACACTGGTGAGGTCAGGCTCTGAGATAGAGGGCCCAAGTGAAGACCCATTTATTGCCACTTGATCAGTCCGAGACACGCTGATGGCTTTGGAAGGCCCCGGCCTCATGGCTTTGGCCCTGGCTACAGCCACAGAAATGCTAATGTGGTCCTGCCTCAGGGCTCCATTGCTGACACTCTTACGGGGCCCAGGATACTCCGGAGGAGGTTTGTTTGGTATTCTAGCTAAGGCAGCTTGTAGCTGAGCACTGTACTCCATGTTCTCATGGAGGGCTGTTATCCGTGACACAGATTCTTGGGTTTCTTCCTCCTCTTCACTTTCACTGCTGTGTATCAGCATTGTGGCATCAGAAAATGTCTTTTTGTGATGATAATGAGGAACTTGCTGAACTTCGTGCCCCATCTGAACTGATTCTTCTGGCTGCACCTGCTCCCGCAAAGTGTTCCTGCGTGGCAGAGGAGCGTTCAAAGTCTTTAACGCCATGGCTTCTATACCACGCACCATATTGCTGATGACCTCCAAACTGTGGCGCTTGTTCACGGCTGGATGGTGCTTCACGGCCATGAGGGGCTCGCTGACCTCCTGCAGTGACTGGCGGACGACCGGTGAGCTGTCCTCTTGGAAGGTTTTTACTGAGAGCTGGACCTTGCGAGTGACCAAGTCAGGACTGCTCCCACTGACATACTTGTGCCGGTGGCTTGCCAGGTCTGGTGTGCTCGTGGCAGGACGTGGGCGTGGGTACGGAGGTGGGGGTCTGAAGAGATAGTTCTTTAACATGTGAGTGGTGTTGTAACTCTGGCTGCTCTGCAGCTGCATATTGGCCAGTTCTGGGGTGCTGACAGTGTGGGATATGGCACTGGCTGCCGTCTTATTTTGAGCAGCATTGTTAGGGTTCATTTGGTCAGATGGGGCAACAGGCTTGTTATAGCCACCACCCTGGGGCCCATACGTAATTGTGTAAGGATGTCGCTCTCGAATCTCAGGCTGACTGTAAACTAGGTCTTCTGGCTGGTTATAAGCATGTGTGTTTCCAATATTGAGATTCCTCAAAGACTGACTTTGGCTATCCATCGGGATCACCCCTCTCTTCATTTGTCTCATGACAGTTTCATAGTCTGGAGTTGGCCGGTAAGATGGTACTATGATTGCACTATGTCTGTGACTGGGGATATAGTCTGCTCTCATGATATCACTTCCAGGGATGCTCAGATTTGAGGACATTGGAGATGCCTGGATGAAGTTCTGTGAGCGATTGAGGGAGTTCATGCTGTGGGCACTGCATACACTCCCGTTGGGTCCATTACCATTCAAGTAGCTGAAGTCCACTGGACACCTATCCAAACTGGTCTGAGACCTACAGTAGAAAGTTTCTTCATTTCCATGGAAAATGCTGTCTGTGTGGAGCAGACACAGAAATGTTGGTAATTCTAACACACAAGGACTCATTCAATGTTAACAAAACTTCAGATGCAGTCTGCACCAGTGAATACAGAGACAGCTTATTGTACAAGTGCAGGGAACATTTAGTCTTGGGAGCATCCCTGAGTCATTGAAATAGAACTGAAACAAAGCACAATGTATACACTCCCAACAGTTAGCAAAATACGGTAGTTTTGATCCTTATGGGAGACATGAAAGGGGAAAGCAAGGAAGTTTTAGCCTGAGGTGGCAAGGAAGAATAAAGGGGCATCTCCTCCCTCAGCATCCTGGAAGGATTCACTGCTGCTGACACCTTAAAAATCCAGTGCTGCTATCATACAGTTAAGCTAAAAAGTTCTCTCGTCTTTTCTGTTGATACACTGCTGTCTGTGATTCAAAGCAGCAGAGGACTGTAAAATTGGAAATCCTACTTCAGACCAATCAACCATCCTGAGCATCTGAAGTACAACACACATGGGTGATCAAGGCTCAGGGGGGAAAAAAAAAAGAAAAAAAACCAAAACCAAACAGCATACTACCCTACAGATGCACTAGAGAACAAATACTTCAGCAAAGTGTATTTGAGAGGAAATCAAGATAGTAAAGATCATATCCTGGATGACAACTTTACTGCAAGTCTGTCCATGTTGAAAATCTTGTAAGGAAAGAGTAACAGCTCCCCAAATTTTGAAATCAGCTAGTTCTCTGATGATAGAAAAGCCTGTGGTAAAACTAAGGGAAATTCACAACTTGCAAAGTTGAGAATATCCTTCAGAGACTCACCTTCAGAGTAAAACAGTAGTAGCCACTAAACCAAGTCTGTATGCAAGGAACTATACTAATTGGCTCCTTTCAAAACTTACCAAATTCTACCTTAAAATTAGTCAGACCACCACAACTTCAAAACGCTGTCAGGTGTGACTGAGGGTTTCCCTGTTGGTCAGAGCTTTTCAACTGTACCTATGACGAACTGCAAAGAATGTTTGCCTAACAGACCTGATTATTTGTATTCCAAAAGCTGGGGTGGTTAAGGGTGTGAGACTCAAGGTGTTTAGAGGCTGGGCTCCACTCCCAGACTTGATCAAAGTAACCTGGTGCAACCTCTTAAAGAATTTATTTGTCAAACATGGGCATAAAAACAGTTAACCATCCTTATGTCCATAAGGATAACAATGCAGGTAGACATTGGTGAAAAAGCAGCAGAAAAGATTATCTAAATATAAAGTTTCATGGACAGGATCCTATGATTTCTCCTGCAGTAAAAGATATTTGCTTTTCCTTCACTCAGTTTCTTCCCCTGACCCCAGCTGGCACTGCCTTTGAGTACAGCCATCATACTCCCCTTAGAAATATTTTTTTCAGCTCACTGAGCTGGAATACCAAGTTTAAAGTCCATATAATCATGCACAGATATTTTAGAGAAATTTGAAAACTGAAATTGGACTTTAAACAGAAGACTTACTGCAACATGAACTATAAGACTGCTCATTCTCCTGCAGCAGCAGCAGCTCCCATTTGACCATGATGGCATTATAAATCTAGACATAAGTATTGGGAGCTTCTTTGCATATACATAAAATTGAAGTCCATTGAAGGGAAAATACATGCTCTAAGTACCTTGTGAATTATGTGTTTCAGTGTAGTGTTCTCCACACTGGACATGCATAGGAGGCAGTATAAAAGGATGTTGCCTAGGCTGAAATAAAAGTGCAAAGGGGAAAAAAAAAAGCATTAGAACTTCATTTGCTACAATTCTTGCAACTGAAACAAGAAAAGTGGTCCTATGCCCTTTCCACTGAATACTGCTCTTTCTTACCCAGCCAAAGACATATGGCTTGGCCGTTCTTTATATAACAGAGAATAACTTTTTGTAAATTACCTGCTAGATTTTGTTACAGAGCCCAAAGCTGACCAGTTAAGACTCCTTTAAGCTCAGCCACTTCACAAAACAACATCCAGACTTCCAGCTCTTCTACAATTTTTCAAATTTTTATTAAAAGACTTGAAGAATTAAAACCCAAACAAAACAGACACCTAATCAGGACAAAAGCAGGAGACAGAACAAATTTAAGGACCTAGAACAAGCAATATAAGCAATAGGACAGCACATGGACTTAAAATAACTCTGCAAATTACATGAACATCAGATTCCCTAAATAAAGAATTAGAGCTTTCCTCCAATAATCTGCATTGCAACAAGTCTCAGAGTGAGCAATTCAGCATTAAATCAATAGGATCATTCTCAGGAAATAAATGACAGCTGACACCATATTCATCAGCTTTGTCCTTTGGTAAACCAACGTCTTTTGCAATCACATTTTGGCACCTGCACTGCAATGTCCTATGTGGTGTCACCGAGCAAAGTTTACAAAAACATATTTCAATATATAGAGTAAGCAGAAGGAGAAGGAAGACATTCCTGTCTCATGAATGTGTGTTCCTTAACAGCAGAAAAAGGGGGTTTCATCCAGGCTGATTCAAGTAGTTCAAACTATTAAGGAATACTGTGGATGCCCAAGGCAAAAAAAAAAAAACATCAAATAATCTACTTTTGTGTGCACATGCACCAAATGAGCACCATGTATGCTTGCTAATGAAGAGGGGATGGGGAAGAGGTTATAAATTTACATTTTCTATGTAAATGGTGAGAAGGAATGAGAATCAAAGACACTGAGCTCATACATGAATCCTTGCACACAAAATAGCTGTGTTAAGCCAGAACTGGAAAACGACAACATTTCTGCTACAACAATCATTTCCAAGGGTATAAAGCCCTGCTCTTGTTGAAAAATCTGGGCCAAAGAAGCCTGTTGTTGGCAACCTTAGTAGAGGAGCTGAGTCTGGAACTAACCAAGATGTTGAAAAGCCTAACAAAGGGAGGGCAAAATGAAAGAAAAGAGAAGTAATTTCTACTCGGCATGTATACATCTGCAGTAGACAGCTTTCTTTGTGATAGATGTCATGAGAGGTATCTGCAAGAAATTGGGAATGTTTTATTTTTTTTAATGCCCATCTGCCTCTTCTGATAAATGAGAACTCTGAGGTCTGCAGAATGTCAATATGCAAATTAAGGATCACTTGGATTTTTTAAAAAATCGGGTAATTAAACATACCACCACATTAAGATCTCCTACACAGAGGGGGTTTTGCTGGAAAACCAGCATCTCTGGGTAGTCTGGCAGGAAAGATGAGACATCATAAAATGATTCTGAAGTAGGAGTTCATAAAATACAGGTTCATCATGATGCCAAAGCCATATAAAGGGTCTTAATCTGAAAGTAATGAACATGATCACTAGAGAAGTGACAGTGCCTCACCTCAAAGATTCCACTTCACTTCCCATTTCTGCCCACTGATTTATTGTCATACAAGACAAATGAATAGGCAGCAGTATGAAGGTATGTACAGTCCAGACAACAGTCAGGAGGGCTTTTCTTTTTTTTTTCCTCCCAAAGAAAACTGTTCCAACAAGTTAACAGAGCAATTATGAAAAAGGCAGCTGAAAGTTCACTGTGAACAGCCAGCAGCCCAGTTCACTTTTCAGTTGATGAGCCCACATTCCTCCCTTTGATCTTCCTGAGACTCCGGGGGTTTTAAACTTGTTGCATGCTTATGTTCAAAACAAAGTGGCAGTGGGATTTGCTTTTTTCCCTTTGAAAAAGCAGATTCCCATTTTTCATATATAATACAGAAAGCAGCTTGCTTTTTCCCCTTGTGATATATCTGAGGCCACAGCATAAGAATGCAAAGCACAGTTCATTTTTTAACCTTCAGTTTTTCATAGCCATTTTCAGGGACCAAGCCAGTAGCTACCAAAAATACTGTAAATATGCCTCAGAGAATGTAATACACAGCCTGTGTACTGCATCATGATACCTCAGAAGCATGCTAAGAAATCTGGAGACAGCTACAACAGCTTTCCTGCCAGTGGCTGGGAAACACAGAACACAACTTTCAGATCTAATGGACTGATGCACACAGGAAGATAACCTATGTTGAAATCTGCAATGATCCTAATATCAGTACCTGCTTAAGCTTAGTTTTGGAACATTTTCACAAGCTGTAACCACACTGTGGGATATGTCAAGAAAACACTTGAGCTTTCTGCCATGCAGCAATATGCTAACAGAGTTTTCACTGGGGAAAGGTCTACAAAGCAGGTATAACCCCTGTCACACATGAAAACTGGCAACCTGCATAGAGATAATATTGCTCTCTGTCTAAGGAATGAGCAGTGCTGCTGTTACAGAATCTCAGAATCTGTTAAATAAGAATAAGAAATACTGACATGCTAGATGTTAAAATTGAATTCAAAAAAGGTACCTTTAGAACTGAGGGGGAAAAGAAACAAATTACTCCCACATAATTATTTTTTTAAAAGATTTCAGAAAAAGTTACCCAGATCTGTCAGATTCATGTTTTTTCTGCAGATTAGTTAAATGGAAATAAAGACAATTTAAGAAAAGCTCTGAATCACAACTCCTGCTGAGTATGTCAGTTTAACTTAAATTAACAGTAACTTCACAGAGAAAACAGGCTCTTAACCCAAGAAGCTGGTAAATTGTAAGTAGTCTTTATACAATTAAAGAAACGTGAAATGTAACAATATGTAATGACTAGGTTTTGATGCATATAGCACAAGACACTTAAAATTTTTTTTTAGAGGATTACTTTCTCTACATATCGAAATAACCCCAATCCAGTAGAAGAGATGCTCAGTTTCCACAGGGCAAATAAAAATATAATGCCTTGAAGACTGTAATTTTTAATACTCAGTGGTGATATTATCCAGTTAAACTAATCAACCTGGGCAGCCACACCCTTGAAACTCATTCCAATCATATGCCTACAAGAAATGAGCTAATGTGCTTATTTGAAATTTAGAAAGTATTTAATCTTACACAATGCCTCATCCCATTAGAAATGATATAGACATTCTGAAAGGTCTCACTGTGGCACTTACCAAAGATGACCTACTCCAGGTGGGCCTTCGTCGAATAGGGGGAGGAGAACTTGATTGTCTGTGGAAGAAAAAGAGAAAAAAAGAAACTACAATATTTCAGTTCTGAGTCAAGAATGAATGGGAAAAACAAGACATGAACAATATTTAAGTACTGCTCATTAAGGATATTTTTAGATATATGAAGAAATGAAAATAATTCAGGTTCTTCTCTAAATACAGGAAGTATTCCAGTTCCAAACTATGCATGCCTTCTGTTCATTATCCTGTTTAGTTTACTTGAAAACACAAGAAAGAAAAATTCTGGTTTAAAAAAATAAATCAAACAAACAAGCCTCTTAAGCAATAAAAACTGAACATGGCACACAGGCACAGTCTCAGATGACTTAAGGTAAACATTTAAAACAATGACAACTCTATGAAATTGATAGCAATCACTCCAAAGCAATGCACAAAGATAAGGAAGAAAAGCAAAAGCAACTTTTAGACAATACTAGCAGAGCCACATACAATGTTAGAGTAGCCAGGTGCAGTGGAAGGAACAAGGAGTGCAGAAGGAAAAAAAGAATATGAGGAAGGGAAAGAAGTCTAAGGAGCTGGAAATATAGTGCTTACGTGAAGAGAGGAAGGGTGGAATTGTCCTCTTACAGTTTCTGATCTGGTGAATGATGTTATGTGCAATTAGAGGAAAGGCACACAGGAAAACAAACAACTCATTTTAACACAGAGGGCAGGAAAATTATTTGACTAGAAAACACGCATATACATATGCTGTAATCAATATCTGTGGCTCTAACACACAAGCTTATATCACACAAGACTGTGGTAAGGAGAGCAGTTCTAATGACAAAAATACATTTAAATTCTAGTTATTTCACTCAGCGACCTTGTGACATTCCCTGTCTTTGTTTGCAAGTTGCATATGAAGCTGCTACACACACCCAGTTCATGGTACCCACATACTTCTGGCTCCATGTTTGGAAAGAGATATGTTAAAAAGCTATTGCTTCTGCAGTCTGGATTATGATTGGTAACAGAACAGTTCTCCCTGTTTAGCCCAATATACAGACTACAATATTTTGTTTTCTTTCTTGACTGTCACAGGGGAGACAACCAGAAGCTTCCTTTGAATTCAATCTCTCTGGAACCATTAAAGTTGAATTTAGCATGGGACTACTGAAAGCCATTATAAGCTGCTAAGACATGTCTCTTCAGGTCTTCCACTCCACTCTCAAGAATGGTAAACACCATGTGAAATCTAATCAACATCTCTTTTCTGTAAGTGAAAAGATCACTCAAAACAGTTCACCCCATTGGACTCACCCATGCTCTAAATCACCATATGTTAATATAATGTGTGCACACGTAATATTAGAAAGCCAGACCTTCCAATCTTCTCTTCATCATTTTGGCTTTATTTTCCAACAGATGGCATTACCCAGCCGAACAGATGGGATGTCCAAGTGTAACTAGAGTTGTTGATAGAGATGAGAGTTCTTCATATCTTTCCAGCTAACTAAGATGGTAAGTTTTGCAAGAATTTATTGTTCTCTGCTATAAGCACCCATCACATCACGAAAACTTCTCAAAACTCTAACCTTTTGAAAGCTAAATTTATATTAATCTAAAAAAATGTTCTGTGCTGGTGTAAATAAAACAGCTAACAAACAGACATTTGACTTAAAGCTAAAGCCTAATGAATTCCTCCTTTGGTTAGAATGACTCCACCTGAGTGAGAGGACTAGCTCAAGGCCACTTCCTAAGAAAGTGCTCAAAGCAGAGACTAAGGGATTAGATTAAGTTTAGATTTACATCTCTGCTGCGTTGTGCTAGCACGGCTATGCAGATTAACGTGCCCAGGTGTCCTCCCTTACTTGGCACACACAAGAGGCAGATAAATTATACTGCCCAAATTAGAAGATGACAACCTGTGCTTTCCACTGCCCTTAGCTGCTATATGAGCAGTGCATCTACTACTGCAACTCACGTTTTGACCTGATAACATATGTCACCTTTCACTCCAGTATATACTAATACTCTGGGTTATAAACAGCAGAGACCAAGGCCTTCAATTCAAGGTTCGCTGTAGGATCTGGCTGCTCAGCAAGAATCAAGCCTCACAAGGCTCAGAATAAAATTTCATTCTCAATTGCTGTTCTTCTGTTGGTTTTTAAAAAAAAAAAGGGGGGGAGGGGGGGGGGAGAAGGGGAAACAAAAAAAACCTGACATAAGTGACAAGGAAAAAAAAAAACAACTAAAACTGAACAAAACCAGACGTGCCAAAACTCAGACCAATTCCAAAGCAGGGTGTCAGAGAACAACTCTGAAAAAAGAATACTCACTCTGTGCAGATTTTGTTCTGTTTGTAAAACTTGTGTCTTGATGCAAACAGACGTGAAATATATTTGGCATTTTCAAGATCATCCTTTAAACACAAGAAAAAAACAGCAGGGTGAGGCAAAAATAATCTATTTTGTTATTCTTACAAAGAAGTGATGAACAAGAGTTTAAAAAAAATCCAATTGGAAGAATTATTGGTAAGGTCCACCATGTACAGAATGTGGCTGCCAAGAACATGTCTAGTGCCCTAGAGCATTCAAGGCATTGGATTACTGAGATACAGTGGCATGCCTTTACATGCTGCCACTTTGCTGCTAAGTCACAGTAGGAGGGACAACAACCAAAAAATGGCTCAGACTTTCTGTCCAGTTTCTATACTGGCCTTGGTTCAGGGAAATGTGGAGTTATTTTAAATAGCATAGAAGAGCAGTGCAAGCTCTCTGAGTTGCAGTATGTGCACACATGGTAGCTTAATGCCCAGTTTCTACAACTGCTTATGCTGCTGTATTTATGCCATTCAAAAAGCATTGCTACTTTTGCAGACTTCTCAGTATAGTATATTTCAGGATGCTTGAAACAGAATACACATACTGGTACCTAAATTAAGTTAATTTCACACTCTGCATAAAGTAAAATGAGAACTGTAAGGGG
>VXBX01004089.1:463795-486578 GCA_013400415.1 Scytalopus superciliaris
AAAAAAAAAAAGAAAATCCAAATTTTAACATATCAACCTCACCTGTGAGTCCTGTGCTCCTGAGCAACCTTCTGAGTCAGCTCCTCCAGGACAGCTTCATCCTGGGCCCAATCCTGTAAGAACATGAAGTGGCATCAAAAACTAGTCAACTGAAGAGAAAGAGGACAAAATGGCAGACAGAAATTATGACAGCAGATATTTCAAGGTTGTTTACTGTTCATACTCTTCCAGGTAGTCACAGAGAGAGAACCTATCATCAACCACATTGAAAATTCAGAGCATAGGATGCTGAAAATATGCAAGGAGAACACAAGAATCTGATTTTTTTTTTTTAATAACATTTTTGGGAGGGTAAAATGATACTGTTAGAAGTAGGGGTAAGGTGCTTATTATTCCAAAACAGGGAATAGCGTATAGATCACAAATAAGAGATCTTTTCCTGAATAAGGCCCAAAGAAATCTTTAAAAACAGTTCAAAATAATAAGCAGACTGTGGAAAATGAATTCATGAGTATTTTTTGTTCTGTAACATACAGGCACTCTCTCATGTTAAAGGGATTGAAAAGTTTTCTACCTCCTCAAATATGCAATAAAACATACTTTATGCTTGCAACACATTTCTGAGCAGAAATTTTTATATTCTGCAAATTTAATACAGTGCAGTAGGAACAATTCTGAAACAATTGAGAGCAAGTTAAAAAAGGAAGTCAGCTCATAAATTCAAGGCCAAAAAAAGGAAGCTGAAAAACTTTCTTGCAAAACCTCAAAGTTCTTACTTTTATTTAAAAAAGCCTTAAGGCTGCCTGTAACGTACTTAAACACACTGCTTCTTGCTCAATGGGGCCCTCCCCTCTGATATTTACTTCTGCCACAAAAAAATGTGAAAGTGGTAGCGTGCTAATGAAAAATGGCATGGTACATGCCTGTGCACAGCTACACACCTGTGGGGTGTACTGTGTACATAACTTTGTTCTTTTCACCGCTGAAGAAATGCCATTTGACACACATTGTAGCCTCACAAGATTAAACAGCACAAACATAGCTGCCCCTCCCTCATCCACAAGCTCTCTTCACTAATGAATTTATAGCAATGTTCTTGTTGGAGCCTTTTTCGATGCCTGGGATTCACTTAAATCCTCCCACTTGCTTAGGGACTAGTTTGTATCTGCAGCACTTAGCAACTGTTACTCAGCTTGTAGTGAAATATTTACTATTATGTTATCCACTCCTCCCCAGAAGAGCAAAGACAAGTGGTTAAAGAAATGTCTAGAGAAACAGTTGATTTAAGCGTAAGATTCTGAAGGCTGTAGGAAGAAGACACTGCTCATCCTCTTACACTTAGTAATGGTAGCATGGATGAAGGGCAGGATATTACAAAGTGAACACATGGAAAACAGAAGAGATGATCAAACCACCATGGAGGCAGCTGACTCAGAATCAGAGGTTCTAAGAGACGGGCCCAAAGAGTAAACCACTGAATCACAGAGAGTTTAACCACTTCAAGACCTAAAGCCTCCCCTAATTGTTTTGTGAATAGAAAAGTAGTATCAGGATATCCCCAGCAGTGTCCAAGGCCAGGTTGGATGGTGCATTGAGCAACCTGGTCTAGTGGAGGTGTCCATGGCAGGGGAGCTGGAACTAGATGCTCTTTAAGGCCCCTTCCAACCCAAATCATTCTATCATTCATTCTGTACTGAAAACACTTTGCAGAAGTTCAGTGATTTACAAAGTGACACTCTGACAACTTGTTTGTATATATTTGCAGCCATCTTCTTTCCCATTTAGGTTCTTATACAACTTCGTAAGTCATTAACCATACACAAGACCATCAACTGCTCATCATTTGGTGGCTTACCAAAGAAATCCTGCTCCACTAGTCAGGCTAACAGAAGCTTATTAGTGAAAGGTCAATACTGAAGCCACATTCTATATGCATATTCTATACACAGCATATTCATATCTCTGTCCATTCATTAATTGCTTTTCTTCCCAATTTTTCAGGTGCTATTAAACTGTCAACTGTCTCAAAATTGCACTTTCACTTCAGGACACTGTGCAGATGTTGCCTTTTTAGACTTAAGAAAGGACTGTCCTCTGTAGTTCCTTTACAAAGAGCATTGGTAAGTGGGATGAAATGCTTCTGGTAGTGTCTTTCTCAAGCCTTCAAATTACAGTGAGATGAATCATTCTCCCTCTACCACTCCACTAATTGCAGAGGGAAACCAGATGTCTTAACTTCCAGGCAGCTACAATCAGGGCATGGGAACCCCACCCTGCTTCCAAATATTTTTTCTAGTTAGAAAGAATTCCATGATCTTTTGTATTTTATGAAGCTTACACTCAAGACTCATGCTGATGGTCTTGTTCATTAAGATAAAGCCAGCCTTAACTTAAGTGGGATTTTTTTTTTCTTCTCTAATCCATCCTCCCAGAGAGGCTCTACATTATGAACTGCAAGTGCTTGGCATTTGTCACCGAATTTTCAACATCATTAGTGATCCAAACTCCTTCCCTAGGCATTCAAGTTATTTGCTAGTTTCCAACATAAATTTAAACCAAATTTACAGCACAGTCTCTGGAGAACATTTTGAGAAGACCTGATTCATGCTTCACTTCAGTCCAATAGCCATTTGATGTAAATCCACATTCTCTTGAAGAAAGGCTGTATGGTTTGCTCTGTGACACGTTTACTTCATCAGCAGCCCCCACAATCTCTTGATATGCTATGTTACTAACAGCCCAGTACTGCTAATATACACCTTTTTAAATAGCCACAAATTCCTTTTTGATTTGAAGATGTTATTTTATTTTGTTGACACCAATTCCTAGTGAAGGCTCAATAAGAACTGAAAATGCACTGACCTTCCATAGCATAAAATCATACCCCTGCAGTCAAGTATATTGCAGGTTTTGGGGAGCAAATATTAGTTCCACTACTATCAGTTCAGTGCTGGTGCTTTTACTCTCTTATCAATTAAGTCATCTCTGAGGCATAGAAAAATTATTCATAAAAGACCATAGAAGAAAGGGGTAAGGAACTCACCATAGGAAACAAGACATATTCTCTGAGGAAGTCATGAGATTCAAACTGATTATAGTCTCCAAAATCCGCTGGAAAAAATAACACAATTACTCATTTGGGCACTTTCTACACATGTTAAGACCACATTCAACCTTTGAACAGATGCTTAATTTCAAGTGGGCAAGTTCTCTCTCAAGCCACAACCCAGCACAAAGATTTCTGCTTGTACTTTATCTTTTAACATGGAGGTCTGAAAATAATAGTGCTGTTACCAGAGATCAAATAACAGCCAACAAGTAACTTCTTTCTTTTGATCTCTAATATAATGACCATCTGCAATGCTTAACAATCAGGAGTGCAAGAGTTTCTTTTTCTGTAGCCTTCTTGAACTCACCAACATCAAAAAAGGCTGGGATTGCTCAGCCTCTTTAAAAATGCTGCACACTTTTGCTTCTCCAATGCTTTCAGCTCTGACCAGGCAAAAATAAAAAAAACTTCAGCCTATCTCTGCCACAACTCCACAGAGTAGTACAAAAGATACTGAATTTTACAGCCTGTAAGGTTAAAATTCAGTAGTCAATTTTATTAAAAATTGTCAACAACCAACACGGGGGAGGGTTTATCCTTCTGCAGCCAGTGTAACAGCACAAGCACAATGCTGGTTTAGCTGACTGGCCCACAACTTTCTACTTGCTGTTCTACTACTTCTACATCTCTTGAACAGCTCATCTCTATGTTCACATTCACTCTTATGTCAGGCTGAGAATTCTTGTCTAAATGTCCTTGAAACTGTGGAGTTTTGAAAATGCTTCCTAAAGGCTAAACTACACTAAAAAAACAAAACAATGCCTATATTTATCTATCTGTTAAATACACAACAGCTTGTATCAAAAGAATATCTTGCCAGGAGGTTTTTATTTTATATTAATTGAACTGCATCAAAGGCCATCTACAAGATTCTCATATTATAGAAGTTGGAAATCCCCATGATAAATCATATTATCTAAACCTTCTTTCAAAGCTTCAAGACAATTTCACATATTGCAGGATGCCAAAAATGCAGTTTCATTTGGTTTCTACCTCAGAGTTATTTTTAAACATAAAGAAATCAAAATGGGTATGAAACAGTCTGTAAGTATTTTAAAGAAATAAGTATTTCAAATACCTTTAGTTGCATCACATACAAAAGACAAAGGAAGTAATAAAACATCAGGAACAATAGGATTGACTCTCTCTCAAAATTAGGAAAAAGCTCCAAAAACACAGCAACAGTGAAACATATTCAGTATCTGTTCAGGTCTAACCTACACACTGGAAAATCCTCATTTACCTAAACTGAAAGATTTATTATGGAATATTTTCCTTTATTAATCAAACATTACAAGATTTGACAAGAAACGTTTTTTCCTTCAATTTTTAACCAAGATAAGATACTATAATCATATTTCTATTGCTCTAAAAAAGACCATGTTAGCCTTATTCTTGACTGCACCTTTAATTTACAAGAATCAGATCTTCATGTTTACTATTCATGCATCTACTTCCCCCTTCACACTTATCAGAGAGCATGCACAGAGCATGATTTTTGAAACTCTACCTTAGGCTGTCATAGTCAGTTGTGGATGGACTGAAATATACTTTATCCAAATACAGGGTTTCCTCCTCTGCCCATATACATTATATAATGCCACTTTTTACTGATATCCTTAGGAGGTTCAGGATAAAAATCGTGTTGTAAGAAGTAGTTAATTATGAATTTATAACTCACATCACAATTATGGCTATGTGTTCTTTCATACTTCACATAGCACTATACAGCAAAATGAGTTTTTAATTAAAGGCAAAATTAAAGCTGCTGCTGTGCTCTTTGATGTAATTTGCATTTAAAACCAGAGAACGTGAAGCAAATTCATTATTGCAAAGTACTCCGTGGTCAGGGTTGGAAGAATTGGAGTTTTGTTCAGATTCACTTACAAGAAATTTACAAATAGGAAAGTCGAACACTCTGATGTGGTCCATCATTCCCATCCCGAGGGTGTGTTTCATCAACAGCAGTCCACCCATGCACTTTTAAATCAATGGAAAACCCAGCTGTTGTGAGTAGGAGTCATACAAGGCCTTAGTTAGTGCCCAGCCAACATACAGAACAGACCAAAAGAGCCATTACTGGAAAAAGGCTGTCAGGTCATGTCATCTTACCTTGCACTGCCAAGCCAGCTAATCGAATTCCCTGCTCAAATGACGAAATTAATCGGCCATCAAGAACATCTTTTTTCACTTGTAGGTAATATTGGTATCTGCAAACAAAAAAAGAGGACAAATTATAACATCCATTTATTTGCCCATTCCCTACAGAAAAAGAAACTGCTGAAAGGAAGAAAAATTCACCCCAAACAGGTCTGTTAAAGAGCAGTCTGCACCTGGCATCAGAAACTCCACATGACCGAAACAAATTAATATGATTCCTACATGTACCACCTTCCAGGTGGATGAAAAGCAAAATAAGAAGTTCGAATTTGTGTTCCCTAGACCGCATAGAAGAGGCACATCTACTGGGATTAGTGCTTCCATAGATTTTATAGAGGTTACTGAACACAATGCCATGACCAATGCAAAAAAGGAGCTGTTCCATATTTCCTCTACTGCTTTTGCTGCAGTGTCACCATTTTGACTGAGGAAAAAGAATTTTAGCAATATACTTTGGTCTGCAGATGCAATTTTAACTATGGTCCATATAAAAGTAATTTTAATTGGCATCTTCCATGTGTAAGGATGATTTAGACACACAAATCAAGCAAACCCAACTTCTAAAATAATGCACGTTCTCATCTGCAGTAACTAATCAGAAGACAAACTGTGAAAGTTTAACCACAGCAACACAATTCACATATTTTGCTTTACATTTGCAACAGAGTAGATTAAGACAAAGAGAAAGCTTTCCACAAAAACCATAATAAGTTACTGTCCCCATCCACACATCCCCTCCATGCACTTAACTGGACCAGATCCACAAGAGCCAGCCAAAGCTGCATGGATATGGCAGCAGTCCCTTTGGCATATCAGGTTAAAACCCCATGGAGACAGCTTTGTTATACAGTTGATCTATAGCAATATAATGACCTCATGCTAATTAGCTTAAACTTTTGGTGCAGACATATAAAATCAGTCACATCCAAGATGAAATACAAATCCTTCTCAGTTGACATTCAACTCCTCATCAGATCTGAGCCCAAAGGTCAAGGTACTATACCAGTATAGCCACAGTCCATGTCTGCACTCAGCCTCATGCTCCCAACTCCCAGGTGCACCTGGGTGGCCCAAGTTAGGAACCCCAAAAACGAACAAAGGGGCTTTTTCAGGCTGTGACCAGGCACACCAGTCTGCTGCAGCTGAATCAGGTTAAGAGGTTACTGTGCCCTTCAGCTGCATGTGTGCTTGCTCCCTAAAACAGAGGGCATCCACTTAAAATGGCATGGTTTTAAAAAATAATTGCTTGAGATAAACTGGGGTAGAAAGAAATGATATGCAGGCATGCCAGCCAGTCCCAGAGAGTGCAGCCTCTGTGAGGCAGACAGAAAAGAGCAGTCAAAGTCTATGTGCAGCAAAGTCCTAACTGGGCCCAGCTGCAACCACATCTGACCTTACATTTAAACTCTTTAGGAAAGAAATTGTTCTGCTCTTGTTTTAGAGTTTAATTCACCTTACCAGTCCCAATGGGAAAGGAGAACCACTACAACATCACCCCTGTTACTGAGACTTTGCTGCCTTAACTATACTCGCAAATGTTACCATTTAATTCCGTGTTGAGGCATTAGAAAAATAAAATCTCACTTGAAATGCTCAGATTCAGCTTTCACACAGCCTATTAAAGATTGAAACTTCAGGGGATTTTGAAATTTGATTGAGAGAAGCAATGTAAAATGCATACAGCTTCTCAGCTTGAGCCCTGTGCTTCAGCCACAAGTTTCACACTTGCTCAGTCCAAGAGACAAATCAAATTGTTTCCACTTCTTTGCAATGACTAAATCCCAATTCTGAAAATATGCATGCTTTCATACAAGCTTGGCATAAGCTGCTTTATTAACTATGCAAGTGAGCAAGTGCTTGCTGAACTTGGTCTTCAAAACTTGTAATCCTAAAAACAGCTATCTGTGCCCATGCTACATACACATGTGAGTTACATATTCTAGTCTAATAAGAACAGTAAAATCCACATCTGTCATAAAGTTAGAGCTATTGTTAAACACAAAGATAAGAGACTACATGGAAGTCAAATCAATGCAAACTCTTACAGTGACATCCTAGTTCTATGGAAGTCAAGAATGTCACCAGCTTTCTTGCAGCCATGATTTCAACCACAGTGTTCACATAACTACAAACCACAGGAAGAATTACTTAAGTAAGCATCACCAAAAACATGACATCAATGCAGTTGTCAAATATTACTGGCCTTCCAAAAGAAACATGATGTGGGGTTTTAGTTGTCATTTTAGTTGCCAGTGCTTTGGGAAAATCAGGACAGTAAAGAGCACGCACAATCTGAGAAAGATGCCTATTTACAGGCATTTCACCCAACCATCAGAAACAGGTTGCATTTAAAAATCTTAACACAAATATTCTGCAATATTATAGAATCACAGAATGGGTTGGGTTGGAAGGGACCTTAAAGATAATCTTGTAAGTTTAGGATTTACTATATATTGACATGCAGTAAGAGTTTAAAGGACATATATAATTAGTGCTTTGACATTAAGTAGTGTATCCATGAGGAACAACTTCATGGAGAAAGTTGTCACCTTTCACAGGCTAACACTCTGAAATGCAATCACCCGCTATGGCTCTGGCACCTGTTTCAATGGAAGTGCCAAAATAAACTGAAGAAGACTGAGGCAGAAACCTGTGGTCTGTACCTGCTTCCTCTTTAGTCCTGGAATAACAGTGACCAGCGTCAACCACCTAAGGAGTCCCCTGACATGTCTTTTCATGGTAGCCAAATACAGCATAAAATGGGACATCTCCTTTCCCAAGGCACAAACTGGGGTGGCTCGTGCCACTGTCAAGGCAGAGAAGCAGCATGCCCTGGAGGAAGGTCCACTACAAGGCTCTAATAACTCCACCAGCCACGGATTCGTGGCTCAGCCATGCTGCAAAAATGTGGTGAGGCTCCCAGCCCAGCCAATGGAGAGGAGCAATTGGCCCATATTCTGTCAGGGGTTTGAGGCTCCTCCATCTGAAATTAGCTTAAATGCTGTTATTATGTCAGTATGCTAGCTGAGACTGCTCTTTGTTCACTTGGATTGCAAAAGTAGATTTATAATTTGAGGGAAATCAAACATTTTAAAAATGCTTCAGCTATAGATTCACTGAGGAAAGTTGTTTCAGAAGAGCAGATAAAAACATGAATTTCATAAGCCTTCTATTAGGTGGTTTAGTTGGGAAAGCAAATGGAAAGTGAACAAAAGAGAAGTTTGCAATCTGCACCCTCAAAAGACAAAAAATTCAAAATTAAGACTAACAAAGCTTTAATCACAGAGCCATTCTGGCATACTATGGGAGTGCAGGGCAGAAAAGACACTACCATAGCCAAGTGGGCCAACAGCTGAAATCTCTCACCTTCATTGCTCACTTTGGGCTAAACATTTTTTAGCAGAGTTGTTGTGTATCCAGTACAATAAAGGCTAATGCAGTTTGCCAGCCTGTAGCTAATTCCAAGGGGAATGGGAGTGGACAACAAGTCTGAACAAAGCCATCATTATAAGGATGTAATTTCCCACAACCCTATTTAGCCAACACACAAAACATTAAAAGTCTATTTGCATGCATTGCATCAAAAAAAGCAAAGTTTTTAAAGAGTAAAGAAGCTGCAACTGGACAACTATAAGACAACATCTCAACTCCAGAATAAACATCTGTATTTTAGCAATCCACACTACATGACAGGAAAAAAACCCCACCAAAACCCAATAGTCTTAGTAAGCAGAAGGACACTGGTTTAAAATTTAATTGTAATACCCAGATTCAGACTTGGCTAAAGCTGTGCAAATGTAGGGAAACTCTATTTTCCCATACAATTCTGCACAGACCTCCCAAGATCACGGTTCACATTTGTTCTCCTGTCACTTCAAAAAAAGAACGTGGGTGTTTGTATAGTGTCACTGAATTCATTGCACCCTTCCATCACCACTGTTATCTGATGTAAAAGCTCTGTTGCTATTTTATACATGCAGAAAAAACCCATTAATTTCACCAATTTCCATTCCCTTCAACAAACAATGTTTCAGATATCACAAGGCACACAGAACCTGGCCTGATCAAAATTAGAAGTGATATCTTTGTAGAGAAATTAAAGGCTTGTTTAGAAAAGTAAGACTCTGGGTTAGGTTTGCTGAGTAATTACACTGAGCCTTCAGGATTTTCTTACTAGTGATTTCCACAAGGAACCACAAGGCAAATACTTCCATACCTTAGTAATTACTCAGACACACTAGCCTTACTAATCAAGCAGCATCCAAAACTGCTAGGAAGTGTACAAGAACAGAAGAAGAAAATGCTTTTTGCCCATGGGATTTACAATCTAAATGTATATTCTATAAAACAGGTGAAAGGATTGAGTTAGTAAGGATTATTACTGTTTGAATACTGTAAAATGATCTATCTGGATTTTTTTTATTTTTCCCTGGTTTTACTTTCCTTCTCTGTATATCAGGGACAGGAAGGGTTTGGAATATACACATTATCTCTAGTACAGGAGGAAAAACTTAAAAAGCTTTTTTTTTTTTAATCAGTGTGTTTTATCTGGAAGTTTCAAGCTGGTATAAATACTTTACAGTTTCAGTACTAATAAATATTTACCTTTAGTGTATCTGAAAATAAAAAAGGCACTACAAAACACATATTAGTTAGTCAAGAGGTACAACTCCTTTAAAATCATCTCTAATGATGCAATTACTAGCATGACTAACTTTTTTATAACTCATTAGGTACCAATCTGGCATCAAGCCTATCTATTGGATAACTGCACAGCTATGTAGCTTAACTTCTCTGGAGGAAAAAAGAACTGCTTTACTGTTTCATATCTCCAAAATAAGAAGCCTTTAAGACTCAAAGGAGACACAGATTGGTCCACAAGCGGTTTAGGTCAAGAACTTTAGCCCTTCTCCAACTTCAAAAAAAAATATTGCAATCGGAGTACAATATGATCTTCTAAAATTAGGAACACAATAAAAGTCTCATTGAGTTACAACAACAGTCCAAGTCAGCTCATCTGGGTTTATCTTAGTATGGTAATATACTTCTGAGGAGAGATGCTGCAATGTACACTTATGCAATAATGTGCCCACAGGGGAAGCAGTTTCTCCAGAAAAGAGGCCTTTTATCATTTACTAAAATTATTTTAAGCATTAGCTTTGATATTGGTGTGTCTATTGTACACCTCACACCTTAAAACCTGCCATGATTTTGGCTTTGATATTATTTAGCAACAGGATTCCACAGATACCTATGTGCTACATTAGAAATAGAAGCCCATTTTTTATTTTAAGGATTGGGTCTTTTTTATGTTCTCAGCCTTTGAGTTAGATGAACTCAGCTCCTCAGTGGACAACCAAAGGAACCAAATGATAATGACCAAAAAGTGATTTCTATTAATTTTTTCCATATTTGAGACAATTGCATTACTCAACTCCTACTGATTGCCTTACAAGAAAAACATGTTTTTAATGTATTAATGATCTGAGGCACACAATTGGTAAAGCTCTCATGTAAACTTGGGCAGGAATCTGTGGCAGATTTGGGAGATCTAGGTTTTGTTCCCAAGTCTCAATCCAGAGTACTACTTACTGGATGCTGCTTATTTCAGTGGGTCACTCAATACCTTGCATCAAATCTGGCTGCAAACTCAGACTGGATTTTATGTGGCAAGAGAGGCAGGCAGTCAAACAAGACTGGTATTTTCAGATACAACATTCAGTATATTGGCAAAGATGGTGTTATTATTTCTGGGCCTGAGCATGCTGAAACACATTTCAGATGCAAGGATTCAATCAGCACATCTTAATCTAAAGGCACTTAAAAAAAAAAAAAAAAAGTACAGAGATTGATGATGTCATTGTCAGGAACACAGTGCTAATGCCTCATCTTTGCCACTTTAAAAACTTAGATGGCGTAGATAAACGGACCATCTCTAGTTCACTCCTCTGGAATTTCACCAGCTTCTCTCCCAGCAAAAGTCTATTTTTCACAGTACTAGACAACAGCCATTTATCTGGGGTTTGTGTTAGAATATGAAAAGCAACGGCAGTGCTTCCACTAATATAAGGGTAATATTTCTGGAAGGGTATTATTGAGAACAAGTCTACCACACCCTGTTACAGACCTGCAAGAAGATTAGCAGACTTGCCAAAAAACAAGAGGGAAGTAGAAGAAAGTCTTTGTCACACATTGAGGAAGAAATTCCTTCAGAAGCTCAGACTGTCAATGACAATAGTAAAAACACAGTCATAACGTTTTCTAGGGTAAGAACTCTTTGATCATAACAACCTCACAGGGTAGGTCAAGGTTAGCTTCAGGTAACTGAGAAATGAGGTTGTTCAAAAGCAATATCCAACTGCCTACATCCTGGTTTCCTCCACCAGCTGGATGGAAAACGTGATGGAAACTAAAACCAAAATAAATTAAATACATTGGAAAATTTGTGTCATTCCTTTTCCCCCTCCTAATGAGACAGAACAATGCTGGGATAGCATCATACTCACACACAGGACTGAAAAAGGAGGACAGATCAAAACACCTTGCTCAGTCTCTCTTTAAAAGCAACAGTTTATAGTCGAAGGGGAGAAGAAGGGATCTGTCTAAAACAGGCTAATTTCCAAGTGATGGTCACTTTCCGTTTGGTTTGACATGAAGCTTGTGAGATAAGGACAAATAATGCATAGCCTGCATGCCTCTGATCAGGGAGCTGCAAGGAGGCACATGCTGAAGGACCAGTTACCACAACTGACCAGTGAAGTTCCTACCAAGGGCCAATGTCTCTCAACGCTTAAGTGCCAGCTCACAGTTGGCTTCTGGATAAAACAGGAACTCCTTTGCACACCTTAAAACAGTCTGATGAAAATTTTGCACTGTTAGTTGTTGTTTACAATCTCCATTTCAGCAGTTTACTCTTGAAAGGTTTTTTGTTTGCATGAATTCCCCCAAAGTCAGCCAATTATAATTTCAGATCTCCACCTCCTCCAATTCATTAGACAGCTGGAAGATTTCAAAAGTAAATGCAAAGTATTTTAAGAGCAATAATGTTATTGACTGATTCATGCCAGGGAAAAAAAAAAGAGTCAAATTTCTGCAGCAAAACTGAACAAGTAAAGAATACTTGTATTACAAATAGAAATTGGACTGTTTAGGAAGGCTTCATAACCTCTCACATGTAAGCAGTATGTGCTTCCAGTACAGCCTGGTATCAAAGTGTTGTGGATCTTTGGTGCCAAACGTTAAATGAACGGCCAGTGAAACCCTCCGCAGTTAGACACGAGTTAACAGCATCACACTCAGCATCCCCACTGGCAGCAGAAGACGGAACTTGGATTATAAAGGAGTGCTCTTTGAGTGTTTTTCTTTTTCTGCTATTTCTGATGGGCCACAAGCAGAGACATGTAACCCAGGCCTTGTTGCAGCCCGCAGACATGACACAAGCCTTCCAAAACATGTGCTCCTTCCATGAGAGGCTTAGCCAGCAGATGCAGCTTTACAGTATCCACCAATTTCTCTATATTTAAAAAGAAACCCCCCCAACCACAATAGGTCCATCCTCTGTACTGGTGCTTTTTGTTAAGAGTGCATTATACTTTTTGCATACTCCAAGTTCAAATAAACCCACAAACACAAAGTAAAACTTTAAATAAAAAGGCCAGTAATGGCATGCTTTAGCAAGAAAGGAAGGCAAGCCACAACCTGATCTTGATTTTCTGCCCTTGAACTCTTGAATTAATTATAACAAATTACAGGGAGCCCCACTACAATTTATAAGCACAATAAACTCCCTTACAACCACCTATAATTTTATCAGAGTTAATCCAAATACCTAAAGAATTATACAGCACAAAACTCCAACATGCCTTTTAGAGTAAAAAAACAGGGGAAGCCATATTCTCTTGCGATCTGAGCCCTCTCTCTCAGCAAAGGCTATGTTTGGCCTCTGCAAACTGGAGTCTAGCAAAGCCTGATCACACCACCACTGAATTCATCTTAATAAAGACTGGAGTGGGATTGCAAAAGTAAAGCAAAGCAAAACAACCAAAGTTCTATAATGTGAAGAAATCTGTATTTTAGCATTTTCAGCTGAAACAAAACAAAACAAAACCCATTCAAAGCAAGTATATTACACACAAACACTAGAATAAAAAATTTGGGATGAAAAGTTCATTATCTCTACATCTTAGAAAAAAGCAGTATACCCATTTGGTTTGGGTTTTAAACACATAGTAAGTATTCTTGCCCAACGTGGCAGTCCTAGTGACTTCACACTACTCACACTGTTAGGCTTAAAAACACACTCAATTATGTGCCCATACTTCCTGAACTGAGTAAAACACTCACATCTGTCTACAGGGATCCAAAGGTTACAGTACAGGGGGCAATTTTTTCTTTTTAGCTTCACTTTCTTTTTTGACCACAAAAAAAAAAAAAAAAAAAAGAAAAAAAAAAGGTAGAACTGAGTTGGGTAGCTGAATTGCAGCAATGCCACATACTGCTTTTCACACACAGCTCTCAACAGGGTTGGGGTTTTTTTGAATGCAAACCCATAAGGTCTCACACAACTGCACTCTCCACCTTCACTTTTCTACTGACATGGTCTCCCCCATTCACACATGGTTCCAGAGCTCTTCCTCCTTGCCCTGAGCTGTGTCTGCCAGAGGCAACTATTGCTGTAGTGTGAGACTCTGGATGGCAAAACAATTCTACTACTCATCACCTATCCTTTGCTGCATAACACAAAACATGGGCTTCAACTATGAATAGGAGCTCCAACCACATATAAGGCTCCACCTATATATAGGTGCTCACTAATCTGACATGGCATGCAGCCTATGTGCCATTTCCCACTTAATTAGTCACATCCTTGGAAGAGAAGGTCACACACACTGAGAGCAACTCATGCACACAAATCTTTAGATGGCATAAAACAAAAAACATCCTTAAATAGCAGCTATGAAGATCCAGCCTCACAAAGATGCAAAAACAAAAAGATGAACCATGGCTATGTATGCTGAAGACTACTAAACCTCATGGAAAAGAGGAGCACAGCAAAAGCTCTGGTCTTTCCTGATATTGAACTAGATTTCAGCAAAAATTGCATTAGACCCCAAAAAATTAATAATAGCTGAGATTTACTTCCTTTATTCATATGTGTTGACTCAGTTCAAAATATGCTGTTCTCTTCCCTGAAAAACAAGGCAGCTAACCTTCGAGCTGTATCTACTGTGGGAAAAGGTGGTTTAAGTCACATGTGGAAGCAAGATGAGTCAACAGTTTGAAAATTCTCCTGGTAACCAGCCAGGTTAATGGTCAAGCAGGTTAGAATATCATGCTAAAAAAATGTGGTGAGTTAACTAGAATATATGTATACTCTACAACACTGAAAATAAATAGATAAGCCTGATTAAAAAAAAAAAAAGTTAAGCACATGCACAACTATTCTTTGAACCCAAAGGAAACATGAAGAATTCTCATTGCGCCATTCTCTACCCCTCATTGTGCCAGCTGGAACAATAAAGTACAAGGTATACACCACAAAAGCTCCATTTCATTTTCTAATATATATTTTAAATATTCTCCTGCTATTCAGCTCTAAACTCTGGAATGACCCAAGTCCACCAGGTTTTTCTGGCTAAATGTACTGCTGTGCACTGATGCAAAAGCTGAACTGAGTGAACACATATACCAGTGAACAACCGGTATGCATATATAAACATCCAGAAGCACATCACAAAATAATTGGTTGGTGGGTGCAGAGCAGCATGCAAGTGTATTCAGGTGTTACTTTATTCAAAGAGCAAGTGAACACGTTCAAACTCACAGAAGAATGTGTGCTTGACTTGAACTTCAAAAAATAATAAAAGCTCTGGTAGCCTGCAGCAAAACTTTGCTCATGAATTTATAGAGCTCATTTGCAAAACTCTATCAGTGCAACTTTCAGGTAGTATCCTAACCTCACATAATCAATATCTCAGAAAGCTCTTTTGATTTAGTGGAATTTTGCCTTGTAGGAAGCAAAGACACAGTTCATTGGCTACCACCTTTTACCATAATCTGCCCTGATGATAAAGAAAACACTGCTTGAAGTGTGACACAATGAAGTTGCTGCCTGCCTACAGGCCATCGGTACAACAGCTTGTATTCCTGCAAAAAGATTGTTGAAATACCTACATTAGTGCTCACTGCCAGCAGAAAACAGGAAAACTCAGGTTGCTTCCATCTCCCAAAGAGCTCTGGGTGATGGCGTTTCCACAGGAATAACTGAAAACAGTCACCCCACACATCAGTAAATCATGCAATAAAACCATGGCCCAGGAAGTTGTAGCATCCCAGTAAATGCAACACTGCAAAAGCGAACACAGCTCTGATAACAGCAGGAGGTTGCCAGAGAAGTATGTGAATCAGTGCCCTGTTGGGTGGGTAGAATAGATCCATTTCATGAAATGAATAATTATTCTTTGTAAAAGCTTCAAAAACAGCTGAAGATATCAAGTGCAAAAGCAGCTGCCAAAGATAAAACAGTGAACCAGTAAACATCTCACTGCACAGGAATCTGACATCTTCCGACACTGAGCTTTCTGCCAAATTCTTGTTGAGATTTTCAGCTGTATAAGGGCCTCCACACAAATGCTTCTTTTAAATGCATTTGGCGACTTCAGGATTGTACTGACATCCAGTTGCAGCTCCTTTACCGTTATACCCTGCCAGCAAGGCAAAAAAAAAATATTAAAAGTATTCATCTGCCTGAAAAAGGGTAAGTTTAGAACTAGTTTTTAAGGTTTGAGCCTCAGCTATAAGAGAAGGGAAAAAGTTTGCTCCAGCCTGCAGTTTAAACTTCAAAGTTTAGTAAATTTAATTAAAGACTGACAGTGCTACTAAAACCAAGATTTCCACTGTCTACTGAAATCTCAAACTTTAAAAAGGTGTTAGAAACTCCCATCAAAACCCACAAATCTGTTTCCTTACATGCTCCTGCTACTGGCTTCTTTCTGATGCTGTAGACAAATCTCAGACATCTATCTGGAACTTCTAGATAGTAGACCAATGAGCCACAGTTTCCCTTTTAAAATACATCGTAGAAAAGAGGGAATGAATCACCTGCAAAAATCATGCACAACAGAGAAATCCTGAGTCATGCTGTGGAAATGCCCCCTTTTTCCCCCTCACTGATTACACAGGAAGTCTGCAGCAACCTTCACTCTCTTCATCAGGAGAAACTACATGACTGAGGCAGGATCAGTCTGTGTCATGAAAACTTCTAGTAGTATATTCCATAGCAGCCTGTATTTCCCTAAGGAGAAAATACTAGTCACCGCTACTGCATCACGTGGAAGACAAACAGAAGAATACTAGCCCCAATCTAGGGAACATACTCATCTGTCAAAAACAGTGCCTTAAACTACACTGGGAGACAAGTCAGAAGCAGCATAGCAATCTGTGAGGTACACCATAATATTCACCATGCGCTCCTTAATGAATGGGCAACCTCATTCTGCAGTGACACACACTGCTACTGCACCTCAAGGTGGAAAAAGGCTGTCAAGTAGTTTTCAGACTCTGAATGACAAAGGCAGTGATTCGCACAGTTCAGAGGCTAGAGGAGGAATTATCCTTTTTATCTTCATTTGAGGAGATGCATAAAGACTGATGGGCACTTCTGTGATTCAAGCAGCTAGGGATGACAAGTATTTTCCCTTTTTCCACTTTTCTCCTCCTTTCTCCTGTAAATCAAAACGTTGAAGAGATTGTATATTTTTTTCTTAGGGAAAGCAAAATTAATCCTCCAGAGTAACTATCTCTATAGCTATTATATTAAAATTTCACAGAGGAGAGAGAGAACATTGGAGGACGAGACACTGTATATTCACTGTATATTTCAGAATAACTCCCAAGTTCCTCACTGTTAGCCACAAGTGAGAAACTAGAAAGAGATATTTGCTGAAATAACTTATTCCTTTCCTCTTCCTAAAAATTTGACAAATAGATTCATAAAGATGCACAATGCCTTCTCCCAAATAAAGACTTGCTTAATAAGACTGAAATGTAAATGCCATGACCAAAATGTAAATATCAGAACCAAGTTTTCAAAAGCTGGGCCGGGCAATCACAAGTGAAGTGGATGATGGGATGCACTTCTCTCATAAGTAAACAAGTAAACTTTGAAATTGCCTCATTTATGTAAATGTTCTTTCTATTTAATGGGCAACAAGAGTTTACTTTGTTTCTCTTGCTTCTCTTCAATTACCAGGCAGAAGGAAGCAGTTCTAGTACCAGCATGATACTAGAATTCCATGGGCTTGTTTATTTTCATAGGAGTGTATTAAAATAGGTGCTATTTTTAGGTTAACAAATGACTTGCATTTCTTCCATGCTGCTAAAAACCAAGTCCTCTGCTCTGTGCAACCTATCACTTCAGAGGGATGCCTGTATATATATAACATTGATACTTACGCAATGTAACAACACACTCACAAAGCTGAACTGCATCCACTCACGACATGCTTCCACACCCTAAATACTCTTACCAGTGGCCAATCCCAATGAGAGACACTACTAACACTACCTAACAGCTCAAAACTAAGGCCTTTGATGTAGCTTGAGACGACTGGAAACACTAAAAAACCAATGTAACCAATTTCCTGAAATGCTGCCAATTTTCCAGCACATAGTAGCATTCCCATTTGAAACCAGTATTTTCCTTACGAATTTTAAAAACGTTGTAACTGCTGCATAGCAAAGCCAAAGAATCACGTTCCTCCTGCCTCTGCCTCTGTTTCAGATTTTTAAGGTACACGATACCCACAACTACTGTCATCTCAGGGCTCTTCCTGATGTCAATAGTGAAAAAGAGATAAGATTTTCAAAAAGCTTGAAAGTTTATTCTTGTTGTATGCACACAGGAAATAAAGACATAATTCATCCCCAAAATTATTGACAGTTAATTTAGTCCAAATTATCTTTTCTTCTTCATGAAATACAGAGTGTCATGAAGTCTAAATGAAAGGAGCAATTCTGCCTTGCAAGAAAGGAAAACAACTTTTAGTTGTATTTGCCTGGTTTAAGGAGAGAACTACACTAACAAACTTCAGGAAACAAAATCCGTCAAAACTGACAATTAAGAGGCATTCTAACAGCCACCACAGCAGGGGTTTTTTTACTAGCTAAGTTGACAGAAGCCTCCCAACTGGTGGCTGGGAACCCCTGCCCATCATGGTGATGGCAGCACACTCCTGTCCACCAGGAAACGTTAGGCTTGAATTTCAAGTTATTTTTGTTTAGAAATGGAACTATAATAAAGTCCATTTTTTGTTTGTCATTTTGTATCTCTGCATCCTGTCTTCAGCCTGACATGGTCCTTGAGAATAAATACCTAGGTAAAGGTTTCTTGCAGAGTTTACAAGTGTAAGTAGATCTAGCAAGGCCATGTTGTTAAATAGAACTTCCGACAAACCCTCCAGCTGTGTAAGCAGAAGCTTACTATCCCCATGCTCATCCTCTTGCCTTAAGACACTCTGCAGTTCAAAGAAAGAAAGATGCAATTTTCCACTTCATTCCAAAAAGCAGGTAAACTGCAGGTTTCATTAGGTTGCTCTCCTGCCAATTACAGCAAGATTTAAAATCACTTTTCAGCACTATTTAAGATAACTGGCTACTAGCACAAAACAAGGTAAGGGGACACATCCAGATCGCACAAGCAATGGATTTTCCATAAATGTACACACAAAAAAGGGGTACTGCTAACGATACAGCCACGAGTATGCAATTGTACATGTGTGTGGCACTGGGAAATCTAACATAAGAAAGCCAAGAACCAAGAAGAATAGGATTTAAACAGAAAATTGATGCTCTAGGTTACCACAGTGATCCACCTAACACAAGTGCTTGTCCCCAGCAGTGGTGAGGACACCTTCCTCATAGGCTAAGAAAATCAGGAGGTGTGGCTCATCCTAGAATGCAGCTCCACACACAAAGTAAGCTCTTCAATGATGAAAGCAGAAGCCCAGATTTCTAGCCTCAGCACCATTTCAACCATGTCAGGTATCACAAAATAAATATATAGGCCATATAAATCATTTCTGTTTCCTTGCAAGAAGGCAGAAGACTCTTTCTCCTGCAACAGAAGTTGGTAAGGCCTTCAAAGCAACTTTCAAAATGCTTAACACATTTCCTGTTCTTTAAGAATCGTTAAATGTGTTGAGATTCAGTATCATGGACCTTCAACTCTTCTTTGTGGAATTTAGGTTCAATCTTGACTGCCTATGTAATCAAGACACATTTTTAACACAGTGGTTTGCAGCAGTGTCCTCATCATAAACAGTCACTTCCTCTAGTGACCAGGAATAGGACATGAGGAAATGGGATGAAGCTGTTGTAGGGGGAAATAAATACTTAGACAGTGATTATAAGACAAGGACAAAGCAGGATCTGTTGTGATAAGACAAACAGTAATCCTTTTAAACTAAAAGAGGGTAAATTTGGTCTAGATATAATGAAAAAAACTATTTACAGTGAGAGTAGTGAAGCGCTGGAACAGGTGGTGGATGCTTCGTCCCTGGAAATATTCAAGATCGGATTGAATGGGGAGCTCTGGGCACCCTGATCTAGCTGAACAGGTTCCTACTCATTGTGGGGGCATTGGACTAGGTGACCTTTAAAGGTCAGACCCAAGTCAAACTGTTCAATGATTCCTCTGTGATTCCAAGTTCAGATTGGACATTAGGGAAGGGTTCTTCACTCAGAGAGTGGTTGGTCACTGGAGCAGGCTCCCCGTGGAGAGGACTACAGCACCAAGCCTGTGAGTTCAAGGAGCATCTGAATGACACTTTAAATCATATAATTTAGTTTTAGGCAGTTGTGCCATGAGTAGGGAGTTGGACTCAGTGATTGTTAAGGGCCCCTTCCAGCCTGAAAGATTATGTGATTCAATGAATCCTCCTCTGTCCTGCTGCACATACCTGCATTTTCTATCCATCTGGCTCCTGCACTTTTGAAATGAATGCACAATTAATGTACCATCATCTCTTAAGTTTTACATGTCACATGAATCCCTCTCAAAGCCATACTATTATTGAAGAATGATACTCCTTTGTTTACTAAAACTAGGTATTCTTTTTCCTTCTGTTTTTTGAAAGCTATAGAGGATTTAGGGTCATACTTCTCATGCCTTTGTTTTCTTGCTCTTTACTAATCCAGTTTGAGTTTTGTTTTGAACATCTGAAAAAATCCTAGACTGAATTTCATATGATTACCTCATTTCAAGAGCTGCAAAGTTTAGGAAAAAGCCTAACATGATAAAAATGACAAACATGAACAATAGAATTTCTCTATCAATCTATCCAGCTGCAGAATTTTTTTTGAAAAATTTGAATAATTTATGGTTCTCAACCATCATAAAAGACAGTTCTTATCCTCCAGAAGGAGTCAGCAAGAACTGCTCAGCATTCTGTGCAAGCTCAGGCCACCCAACCAACATACAGGTTCAGCCAGTGTCTCCAACAGCACACATGCCCAGGTGAACACAGAAGGAAGACACAAAGTGCTTTTTCTGAGTGCAAGTGACTCCACTAGCATGACTGGCATGGAAGGATTCAAGCTTGACTACCTAAGGCCCCCACCATGTGCAAATGGTGTATTGTTACCATATGAGAAGAAAAAAAAGTCAGAATGCTTTGCTGCCATTTACAAGGACCCAACAAAAGAGTCTAGAGTACTCCAAAAGTATCCATTCTTCTAAAACTGAATATAGAAATGGCTCCCATCAGGAAAGTGATACGTAAGAACACGCGACTAAGCCTCAGCACATAAAATTAGTATTATTTCCTTGTGATCAGATATAAATGTGAATCTGCCCAATGCCAAGACGGTCCTGTTACAACATTTCTAACCAGCACAGCCACTGCCTTCAAAACACACTAAAGCAAGAATGCAGGCTGAAGTATCCTACACTGTATTTATAGTTATGCAACACACTTTTTTAGAGTTGCTACATATGTACTGCCCAACCACACGCATGAAAACACATTCACTTTCTGGTCTAAAAGCACATATTGTAATGTAATAGATTAGATCTAAGCGTCAACAGTTTCTTAAAATATCTGGCACAAAGAGCTCAGCTTTCAATAACCAACACACAGAGAACAAGCTCCTCATTCACTGAAGAAAGTCAGCTGGGAGAAGGGTTTGCCCTCCTCAGCAAATATTTTATAAACAGGGAATTAATGTTGAATCTTAGGTCTGCCTTGAAGGAGTTCTTACTTTTAAGACAAAGTTTAAACATCCACTAAAATACACATCCAAAAAGAACCAACTCAAGAATATTACTGAAAAGCAAAACAACACATACACTGCAATAATGTGAACACAAGAAGACCCAAGCAAATACTGCACATTATTTGTTGTTGCTGTCCTTTAAAAACAACATGAAAGCTAATTAAGTATCAGCTTGTTTACAAGGCAGGTACAAGCTTAATGTGCATGTTTTATGCTGTAGTAGCCACTAATATTAAAAAAAGTCTAATAATTAAATCAAAACAATAAAACCATCAAAGGAGCACCAAAATGCAAATATCCCAGACTGTCTAAGCCTGGGTGGCCACCCAGGGCTTTTACGACTCATCCAGCCTGCATGCAGTTCCAGAGCTGCTCCCTTGCCTGGGCTGCATGAGCCCAAATTCCTGCTGCTGGAAGGCAGGGGGGGAAGAAAAAAGACACAAACAAGCAAAAAAGAAACAAAAAAAGAAGAAGAAGAAAAGGCCAACATTACCAAGTTACTTCAGGACCCACTCACAATCTTGGCCAACAGAAGGGAGCTGGGATCCCTCAGGACTCCCCTGGGCGTTTAATAACTGCCTCCACCTAGCAATGTATCCCAGAGCTTGCCTTCCACCCAGCCTTGGGAGATAGGGTGCAGTTCCAGTCTGGAGATGACCATGAACAGGACTGGGATCTGTAGCATCAGGCAAGCTGGCAGTGGTCCTCTAAAACCAAAATAGGATTCTGTTCCAGCAGAAATTTCTTTACCTCACTTTGATTTATAAAATTTCAGCTCCAGAGTTCCTAGTGCTTCCTCTGGGAAATCCCACCATGACATCTCACAAATACTCTTGTGAATAAGATATTTACATTGGTACTTGTTCTAACTCTTCTTTTGCTGTGTTTCATGACTCAGCACCTACCTACAGCACTCTAAATTAGTTCATTTAACAAGGAGAGACTTAGTACCACCACATATAGGTCAGTTGGCATCTCCATGCCATTTCACAGTTGTTCCCCAACATTCTTCTGTAAAAAATTATCCGGTAATTTGACTCTCCAAATCATTTAGCTGAGGACAAAAGAGGGACCGTAGTCATGGGATTAAATTATTTTCCATTTCTAAGCTCTGCTATTCTTACACAACATCCTGTCTTTTTCTGTTCACTTGACACAGCTTCCATGTATAGCAGCGCACTGTCTTAATTCATGTGAAACATTTAAAATTACAGTCCAAAGCTCTCTAAAAAAAAAAAAAAA
>VXBX01004089.1:487489-516904 GCA_013400415.1 Scytalopus superciliaris
AAAAAATAAAAAATAAAAATCCCGTGGGTGTATCAGTGGTGTAGTAACAAGCATGACCACAAAATCAGTCAGAGTCCTTCACTTCAGGCAAGCACAGTCAAAGATGTCTGGAACAAATCTGACAGTACAAATTGTGCAGTTTTTTTCCAATACACCAACACACTATAATATACAAAACAATTATTTTAGACAATGAAGCCAATCAACTACCAAGAACTCAAAGGTGCACACAGAGACTTCTCAGACAGCCACAAGTTGCAAGTGTGATCAACCATGAAAAGCAAAGCAGTCTCATGTACCTTTACAACCTTAACAGTCAAAAGAGTTCCACATCACTGAGCTTACCACAAAACCAGGCTGGCACAGGAGGATAGATATATTACATCCAGCCTTAATACAGAAATTAAAAGCACAATGTAAGGTGTGCTGACCACTAGAAAAGACAGCAGTGACCGGTAGAAAACTGCAGCTGATTGTATTTGTATGAAAAGCTAGAAACACTGCAGGATGTGAAACTTTAGCTTGTTCAAGGAAAAAAGAAAAAAGGAAAGCACAGCAGACTAAAAGCAAAGATAAGCTCAAGTAAGTGAGACATTTAACAAGGACTTTTTTGAGGGGAAGGAAAAAATCCAGGATCTGTTAAAATAGATTTGTCAAAACCTTTTCCCCTGTAAATATGAAACAGTCAAACACTGATTTTTTTTCCCTTCTACTTCATCCTCACGTGATGTAAAAATTCATACAGTCCAAAGAGTCTGTAGCTCTATACATTTTAGAAGAATGTCTGCTTGAAAAGTCTTCACCTAACACTTGTAGAAAAATAAAGAAAGGGAAAGGCAGGAAACTGTGAGGAAGAAATATTTCCTTAAAAGACAAAAAAATTAGCTACAAGAAATGGCAAAGAAAAGGGTATGGAAGCAAAATGTCAGAGAAAATAAATGTTTGGTTAGGTACAGGAGGATAAGTTTGAAGCTAATTTTCCATAGACCCTCCAGAAAAAAGGCTTGAGAGCCACATGCTCTAATTTTTCACCCTCAAACACATTCAGTCCCACACTTTGCAGGTGCAGTCATCCCATTCCAAACACCGTTTCCTTTCACTGCAAAGCTGTACAGCACATTCTTCTGGGAAAATGCAGAACTGGCAGCTGAACTTGGGGCAAAAGCCCAGTGTAGCACAGTGCAGATGCTGGAATATGCCTCCCTACAGAGCCATGCACAGCACCACAGGGACCCAGCCCCAAGGTGGCACCCAGACTAGGAACTGCTCTCATTTCACAGGATTATGTCCCAGTCCACAACAGCACAAACACCACTGGATATTACTGAGTACAAAGCACATGGTAACATACAGAAAACTTCTTTCAGGAAAGAAAAAAGAAAAGTGGACCAAAGCACACCTTCTTTCCTTCACAGGAGGCACAGCAGTACCACGTGCTAAGATAGAGATACTGTGGGGAGCAAAACGTGACTTCAGTTTTTCCTTAGAACTCTGGGAAGGGGGTGGAGGGGAAGAAAAAGGCCATGGATTGTCTGATACTTGTGCAGAAAGCAGCATCGCACCCACATTTTCAAAAAGCCACAGGAGTGTGTGGGTTCTCTGTTTTTGGAACAAGAGCACAGTGAAAGCAAGCTTGTTTACTTTAGACATGTACAAAGACTTTTTATTTTTTTTTAAATAAACGGTTGAAAGGATGCCTCCTCTCTGAGGAGTTAGCAGAAAATAAAAGGCAGATTTATATGTCTAATCTATGCAAATATCTGCTCTACAGGGCATCACAAAGACTCGCTTATATCAGACAGAATGTAGATCCCAGGTGCTTTAAATATGCCAAAAGCATGCACAGCATCTCCACCTGCGATGGCTGCTCAATAAGAACAGCTGGATGACTAAAAAGAGATTGTCTAAGTAGCCTTCCGTGAAAAATGCCTTTTGCTAATGTGCCAATCCCCATACTCCCACCCAAATTACTCCTCATATAGCTGCCATTGAGTCTGAAAAGGGTTCTGTTTGTTCGTTCTTTCTTTTGGTTTGTTTTTGGGTTTGTTTTGTTTTTAAATTTGGTTTATCATCAATTCTTCTAGAAATTTTCAAATTACAGCAATAACAACATGGTGAAACTCCTACTGACACCTTAAGAAATTATCATGGGGTTTTAATTATTCTGTGGAAATGGAAAACATGTGTGGGACTGAGTGCCAGTAGAATGCCACAACCAGTGGTCAGGGAGATGCTGGAGTCACTTACATACTGGAGGAGACAGGATTAAGATAACAATATATACAGATGGGACCCTCAACTCAAGTGAAAGGAAACAGAGTAGAAAGAGTAGGGAAATAAGATGTCTAAAGAGTAGGAAACAGCTTTCCTAGGAGAAGCTCTAATGCCAAGTGTACAATGCTATAATACTAAAAGTAAGGCAGAGCAATAATACTTCCGTCACAGCCATTACCAGAAAGAAAACACAAGTACTCTATAACTGGTGCCTGCTTTTTGTACATTTTCCTCAGACATCCTTGGGAAGCTTCTGTCACAGGTCAAGAAACATGGCTCGCCATTCGCACTCAGAACCACAAACCAAACTAGACTGATGACGTCCTGCTGGTGCTTCTTACCCAGTGCCAATGATTCACTTTGTCCAAAGAGGGAAGAACCACCCCACTAATGTTTGCATTTTTAAGCAAGAGTCAGTTTTATAAAAAAAGAAGGGAAGAACTGCAAGCCAGAGTCAGATCTGACCTACTGAAATGAAATAATGAACATGTGCCTTTGCCTGTTCTTTTCTTCCAGGCCTCAGAGACTGGCTTCAAAGAGCTTAACAGCTGAACAAACTGCTCTGACAGTCTCGTCTTTTCATTTTCTTTCCCAAGGATCCTACAAGCCCATCTTTGAGAAATAGCTCTTACAAATTAACTACAGGTAACCCACATTAAGACATGGCAGTACTTGTGTTTATCTGACAGTCTGTAGGTCTACAGGTCCTCAGTAACCATTTACATGGCCAGCCCAGGTAACCCATTCACCTTCTCAGCCACTCAGCAGCCATCCACAATTTGAAACTATGAGGTCATTTGGACACAAACTAAAATACAAGAAATTCTTTCTAAGTGTAAATCCCCTTCTTTATTGCAAGGGTGACTGAATGATGGAACAGATTTTCCACAGAGGGTGTGGAGTGCCTCCCTCCATGTATATATTCAATACCCAATGGGACAGAGTTGTAGTGCAATATGATCCAGTTGACCTTGCTCTAAGCAATCTTCAGAGGTCCCTTCTAACCTCAACCATCCTGCAACTGCTACTTGCATTTTGCTTCAGCAAGTCAGCAGACACATTCCCACACTGTACCTCTGTGAGGGACAGCGCTGACTTCTTCCTACATTACTATTCCAACTCCTCTCCCAGCACATCACATGCAGGCAGGTTTCCACAGAGTCTGCTCCACACTGAGATACAACAGTGCTTGGAGCACTGTTACACGGCCCTTATTGCTGCATCCACACTTGGCTTGTGCAATATAGGAAGTCATGAGCAAAACCAAGAGCTCCTGATCACTACCAACACCTGCAGGCAAGCTAAAGTCCAGGGGCCTGCAGGCATAGCTAGCATTTTATGTTTCCAGCAGTAATTATAAAATGTGAAGGAGTTATGATTTTAGAAATATTATCTTATTTGTTACAAGGATTCTTCCTGTTGGTCCCAATCACCAAACAATAGCAGAACACAAAATAGTCCACAGACTGTTTTGAAGAGTCAGTCTTTCAAATAAAAATGGTTAAGCAACACTACCTCAGAGCCTCTGACTGACATCCTAAGTAACACTTCTCTCAACCATCGAAACCTGAAAGCCTTGGATCATTTTCCCTTTTTGTGATGACAGTACATGAGGCACAGGAGGTTGCAGTCACTGGAAGCAGGAAGAAATATTCAATTCAGCAACAAATTCATCAAAACCAACTATCAAGTCTATCATCCTACAGATCAGAAGCAGGAAAGAGCTCAGGAAAGAAGTTCCTGATTTTTGAATACTTGTGCATTATGTCAGTGTTTGCTGAAGCATTCTCAGAAGACTTTATCATCATCTTCAAGGAATATTAATCAGCTCTGGGAATGGTGAAGTCTACAATTAATTAAAAGCTTGAGCTTGAGAGATTTGGCTTCACCTCAAGATCCAAACACAGCTAGGCAAGCATAGGGCTGGAGATGTTTCCCCTAAGAGAAGGTTCCAAAGGTTCACTGCACTAGCAGTACTGTCACTAGCTTTGCAGCTTCAGCCGTTGGTGATGTTTTTGTTTTGGCACTGAGTTTGTTTGCGGTGGTTCTGTAGCATCCCAGAAGGAGATGAAGTGTCTCATCACAAGTTTTGCATTTAAGACAAATTTGTCATTTGTACCTAAATATAAGTCAAATTCATAGGCAGTGAGTGGGTGAGTTCAGTGCCTACTCAACATCACAAGTGATCATACCATGATCAAGCCTAATCCTAAAAAAAGCCAATATCAAATTAAAGCCAAAAGGTTTAATCAGTTTACCAAGAGCAAACAAAGCCAAAAAAAGCCTACAAGCCCCCATCCATCTGTCCACCTAATCATGCTGTAAACAAAGCCTTTCTCAGCCATTTGTTTCAGAAGATTTCTCCATGTCCCCACTCTTCAAACATGAATCTACCTATTGCACAGCTGAAGGTTTGCTGCCATCACACCATCTACAGTGCAGCAATTTCACTTCATGAAATAAACAAACAGACCTTAACAGGCTATTCTGTATCTGAAATCCAGTAGTAAATTGCTGCCTTTGCTACAGACATTTAAAGAAACACAAGAGCCACTTATAAGACTCTGCAGTTTATGTTATCACTTCAGAAAGAAAAACAATTCAGCAGCCACTCCAATCGAGAGTGCTGTGAAGTTCAATTGTCACTGAAATGTTTTGTTATTACCAACCCGGGCAGAATGAGCAAATATACCTCTGCAGGTGAGCTATGAATGAGCAATCAGCACTGCAGGCTGCAGCTTGAACAGACAATAGCGTCCAAGCAGCTACAGTGCTTCATTGCACACAACTAGGCCAGGATTGGGCTGACAATACGAGCAACAGAACATTTCAGGCATTCTGAAGGCACGTTAAACAATTCTGAAGAAAAAGGTATGAGGCTTCCCTCTCTCTCAGCATACAAAACAGGAAGACACAGGTACAGACAAGCATCAATGTTTGGTCTATTATCAGAAAAAAATCAAGTTTTATGATGCTTTTATCCCACTGTCTGTCAAGAATTCGGCACATACCGCAGTCAAGAAATGGCTTGACAGTTGCCATTTTAAGAAACAAATCCTATCAAAATCAATTTTCCAGTTCAGTGTCAAGTAAATACTCTTTAAAATACACAATCTGCAATATAAAACATCTTGCACATCTTCCAGAATTAGGCCCACTCTTTCTCCACTATTTATACATCTTTTTTTAGACATTTTGACCATGTAGTGAATTTCAAGTTTGCACCAAGAGAACATTTTTTCAGGGAGGAGGCTTCTGCCACCCTGCAACATTTATCCCAGTTTTATCTCTAGTTTAGCTCATGCAACTTTCCTCTAGACCAGACAAATTAAATAATTTTGGTTAAAAAGAAAACAAGCCCACCCCCACTTTTGGGTTAGGTGGGCTATTTTTTTCCTTACTCTCTTTCTTTTTTTTTTAAATTTAAATATAGCATAGATTTGCAAAAACCACACAGTGATGTGGTTTACAAGAATAGCCCCTCAAAGCAGTTGTATTGCTACAACTGCAGCACAGGGCTCTGAATAAAAGAGTAATTCCCACTGAAGTTGTTTGCAAAACTATGCCCTGATCATAATTAAAGAAGTAATACCCTCTAACAGTTATAATCTTTTTATGAAACATAAGGGGAAAAATCAGGACTGGGATGGGCAGAACCCAGAAAAAGATGCCAAAGGTCACTTTCAGCAAAGCACAGGTAGACTTAAGAATACTAAATTAAAACTCTATATGGAGGTCCTTTGCCTATGGCTTCCTTTTCATTAGTAGAGGATTTCAGAAAAAAGGTATGGTCACCATAGTCCTTTTTAAAATTTATGTCAGGCTTTTAAACATAACTATTACTCCCTTTTTTCCCCTGCAGTTGGTCATGCATAACCATTCACCAGGACTTCCCATCCCACCCCCTCAAGCAGATATAATCAAGTGGTGACTTCCCTCATTATTTTTTCCCATTTGGGCAATCAGCATGAAAGGAAATAACCAGATAATACCTGGACAAACACTGAATGCCAGAAACAGAGTCACTGTCCATTCCCTCCCAGCTCTATCACAATAATGTGAACAGAGGCAAGCCACATACCTTGTTACCTCCTGCTGCAGTCGGGAAACACTGGGCACATAGAACATTACCCCAAAGAAAAGCAAAGGCTCATTGGCAAATTTGTCCAGCTGCTTCTTCAGAGGCTTTTCCAGTTCAACCCAGCGATCTTGCTGGCTCTTGCTGAGAAACCAAAGGCCGAAGTAGTGAGTCTAGACAAACAAACAAAATAGTGTCAGTTTACCTTTTCCAGCTAGATTACATACACACAATGAGCAAATAAAATAAGAAGAGATGGTATTGCATACATTTTTCCATATGCAAAACCAGAGTAAATTCTTTTTTACTGCCCCTTTATGTAGAACAATTTTGAAGACAATGGTAAATTTATATTGCAATATAATATACTTCATGGAGTATTATCTGCCCCCTATCATCTCTCCCAAATGCATATTGAAGAGCTCTACCTGACATTATGGCAAAGGTGACATAAATGATTTACAGAAAGTGTCTGAGTCTTTGTTTTCTCAAAAGACACCCTGTGCCTTGCAAACAGACAGCAAACACTAAGTCTGAATTAAAGCACAGAGGTTTCATGTGACTTTGGATGAAGCCCACTGCACACAAAGGACAAGAACTCTTCTAACTATAAAAAGAGAAGAATGCAAACCCACCTGCATAAGTCAAAATATATCTACCAATACCAGAACCATTTACACAATACTGAACACGTTTACTCCTTTTTTTTTTTTAATACACTCAAAATATGGACAAGTATACCCTTAAAAAGCACACACCACACAAGCTGTTTGCTCTGGGTTCTACAGAAATACCTCAACTGTTTCCTATCCAAGGTAAATTCTCAATGACTATAGCACCTATTCTAGAAGTCCCAAGGGGCTGCTGTTGGTGAAGAGTAATTAACATGAAAGAGCATTCAGAACTAGAGCTTCAAATACTGAAAACTGATAATAAGCAGCTGAAGGAATAGCCAGTCCATCATGAAGGATTTTATTGAAAAGTCCTAAAAATACCAAGTACTATAAATACAGATCTGAAGAAAAGATGAAAAAAACAGTTCATATTTAGCAAAGGAATTAATCCATCAGTTGCTTGGAATGTGGATGTAGACCTAACTGTGAAGTTTGCATCAACACCTTCTTCTTTAGTAGTCCAATTGAGAGCATCTGGAGGTTTCCAACAGTGTCTTCAGTATAAAACACCACTCTGCTAATGCTGGAATCAATGAAACAGAAACTGTGAGAATAACTTTTGAGGATACTGAGCAGATTTAGGGTCTGAGAGTGGGATCATTCCTATTTGTGCATATTTCTCATTTCATGTCAATAAATTTTTTCTTGATGTTTAATCCAACTGATACCCTATTCAATGAAAACTTTCCAGTAGTTTCTATTAGACCAGATTAATCCCAAAACAAAAAGCATTTTATTGTTAAAGTTTAACTTACCTGGACAACGGTCCTTCCAGAGGCAGTCACAACCCTTTATGCATAGCACCACATTTTAAATAAAGATACTTGAGACAAAGAACGGAAAGATCCCTAATTTGCTGTTTTAAAAAGCTTTCATTTGAAATTACTTTTAATACATTCAAAACATTTGGCCTTTAAATCAACCATAAATATTCCACAGACTGGACTTCCCACACATTCACACTTTTAAATAAAAAGCCTTCAAAAGTATCAGGCAAATTGCCAACGTTACACTTTGCAAAATCCACCACCAACAGCCTGTTTCTCTCTGCTAAGGATGCTTCTATAAAAACCCGTGGCACGCATCATGACTTTGCACACAACACAGGGACAACTAATGTGATACCAAAATTTTTACATGCTTACAAATGGCAACAAACCAGCAGGGGAAACACTGCTCCAACTACTTTATAGCTGAGGGCATGCAAGAGACAATCATGCAAAACTCTGAATGGGAGCACAGGTGTATTTACTTTAGGGTCTCATTACATACATATTTTCAACTTTGGAGAGGGTCCAGACTAGCATTTAACTAAGGTGATAACTAATTCAATTTGACTCCTCAATTAAGCTTGACAAACAGCTGGAGCACTGCTCAGTCTGGTACAGTGAAGCAAGCTACTTCTTTTGTAGTATTTCTTTCTAGAAATTAAAGGTACCTTCAATAAATCAATCCCTCTATCTAGGGCACAAATAAATCAAGAAGTCAGCACCTCTCATAGGATTAACTTAAAACCAGTTCACTGATACATGACTACTTTCCCTTTATAGTCATCTTTGGATAAAAGTCCTTTCTGACAAGCTCACCATAATAGTAATTAGACTAAAATGAAGGTGGGAGGAACAGTGGAGGCAGCAAACAAAAGGCATTAATGTGAAGGCAGAAAAAAAGCAATGATTTTACCACCTTATAAGGGAAACCCTTTAACACAAATACTTGAAAATCACTGCAGGACAGTTCAACCTCTGCAAGAAACAGTGCAGAGCTGGGAAAACAGAACTTCCATATTACTTTAAAAAGTACGCTCACATCACCTAGGACCCAAATTTGCAGTGTCAAGAACTCATAAAACATCTAGTAACTAAGAAGATTTGGACTCTGAAGTCTAAGAGTTATTCAAGGAATTAAATGTATTGCAATTAAACAAATTGAATGAGCACAGTCCCTCCCCTCTGAGTGGGAGCTGGGGGACAACAAAAGTTTAGATTTGCTACAGTAGAAAGGCTCTTTAGATACCAAACACAGAATCCTGAATCATTTCCAAGGAACAAGAAGTAAATGAAATGCAGTGTTGAAGCTTCTAGACTACAGCAGGTACCATGGACCAAACATGGCAGCATGCATTTTGCACAACTACAAGACAACAGCTTTCCTGGAAAGCAGACTGGAGAGGATCAAGCAGTTGTAGATGAAGCACAAGAACTGACTGCAGAGCAGAGCTCAAGTCACAGATGCGTGCACTTTGGAGAAAGAAGCCATACTGATATCTGAACGGCAGCTCCCTGTCACCAGGAACTTGACTTCTTGAAAATGTTACTGTTTTTTAAGAACCCACAGTGGAAAAGAACTTCTGCAGCCACTGCTGTGAATGCCTGAAGAGACCCTTTCTGCTACAAACGTTAATAATCCCCAAACAGGAACATGGGAACATGAAACTGGAAACAGCTGGACCATCAAGCTCAATACAGTATGACCAGGCATATGGCTGTCCAGAAGGCTTTACAGAATGTGAGTCATCTGTTGCCATGCTCTTCAGTCCACAAAGCATTTCTGCAGTACAGACCCTCACAAATTAGAGGAGGGGTTGTAAAAATAGAATCTTTAATCTACAGTCAGCCAACTGAAAACTACGTTGATTCCCAAAACTATTCTGTTTGTCCATCTGTGAAAAGAGTGAACCACTGACTTCACTTCATTTTTCATGGGATAAATATCTACACCTACAGCTGGCAGGCTCTGAAGTAACACAGACTATTCTTGGAGTTTTAAAATTTGTCTTTCCTACAACACATTACATCATACATGGCAGAAGGATGCTGGTTTATGCTGCTCCAGGCGCTGTGAGCCTCTACTAAAGCAGCAGACATGAACCAGAGCACCTGTATGCCCCAAAGACACTATGAAAAGGTGATCCTGGAAATACAGGGAGTCAGAATAGAAAACTGGATACACAAAAAGCTGTGCTGAGAAGTCTTAAAATATATTACACTGTAGCTGCCAGTCAGGAGACAACACACTCATTTTGGACTTGGACTTAGCTGTACTCCCAAGTCCAGGACTGCCCCTGCCTTTATGTTAGGCAAAATTAAGAGAATTTTCAACAACAGAAGATGACAGACAATTACTAAACCAGTAAAGGTAATTCAAAAAGATGCATTGAGACTGGCTGGTGTTTGGTTAAGCAGCCAAATAAATATCTTTTCTCGAGAAAGAGACAAAGTTCCAGCTCCTCCAGGCAAAAAGCATTAAGCCCTGCTATCCCAGAGTGTTTACACAGAGGGGAAGACACCATTTAGAGCAGCCAGTTATTCATAGAATGTCTTTTGTCCAAGCACTGCCTTACCTGAAACCCCATCCCAGCTTTGCTGGCAAGACAAGTCAAACTTTGAGGCAACCTGGATGCCAAACCCAGATTTTCAGTTGTGCTCTACAAGAAAGGGGCATCTTCTAGGGCACAAAAAATAATAAAGGTCAGAATGGCAGGAAAAGGCCACCCCTGCACAAGTCAGCATCTGCCTGCAGTGCTCAGCTTGCCATCCCTCCTGCTTTGGTTTGGGGTTTACAGGATCATAGTGCTGAAGATAACATGGTGAAATTTAGCTCAAAAGAACAATTTTGGTTGAAAAGGACATTCTTGCCCTACTTCCCACTTACATACATCAGAACATACCATCTTTAAACATTTTAACATTTTAGAAAGTGAATTAAGGAGAACAAAAAGGAGAAGGAGAAGACTCACATCAGATTTGTACAGATTACCTTGTTATTTCAAGCAGGTTCACTTAGTCTCACTTGAAAGAAAAATGCCATTCTATTGGGAAAAAATCCCTTTCATAATCTGTGCACATACATACAAGATTATAAAATGACATTTCTGACCCTGTTTTTCCTCTCCTTTCCCCCTCTCTTCTCGTCTTTACTTTTTATATAATCTTGGCATAAGAGCTCATTTTATTGGAAGAGGTAACTGCTTAACTAGAAGACCTGATGCTTTGTCAAGAGCTTTGCTGAAAAGGATAAAAACAGATTTTACAGTAGTTACATGGCTCCACTTTCTACTGACCTATTCCTGAACCCTGACTCAGTCAGGCAGGGAGTTGCATTCCCCAGAGATCAAATAGAAATATGCATAATCCATTAGATACTGTTTTTCAGTCATGTGTGGTATGATCGACAGTCCTTCACAACAATGCATATCTCAAACAGTTTTGCCTTTCAGCAGGAAGGGTTTGGACAGTTTTTTGTTTATTTCTAAGAAATCAGCTTGAGACAAGAATGTACTCCTTACACAAAAGCAGAAGTTGTAGTATACCTGTGACTTATTTAAACATAAGACCAAACTAAAGTATTACCTGAGACTGAATGGAAGAGACAAACAGGATTTTAATACTGTTTTGTTAGCACGGGATTAAGCTTGGCTTATCCTTACTTTACATCAGTTTGCTGATTTCTATGAAAAAGCATATTACAGCTGAAGTTAAAAAGTTTCTCTCCAATACAGATGCTTGCAAGAATTTTTGCCTCAGTACACTTAATGGGTTTCTCTACTTAGCTATGCAGTTTCACAAATCTTGTAGAAATTGGAGCTTTGTCAAGGTATTTTTGAACCTCTTGTAGAATTTGACTGCACAGCAAGTTCAAAAACTACCGTAAGCCTAGAGAGGGAAGGAGACAGTCACCAAATGACTTCATCAGCCTTGCTTCCTTACAAACCATGGCAGGAAAACTAGAGGGTCAAAACAAGAATTGAATTTCGAATCTGAGAGCACCCAGCATCTCCAAGCTTGGTAGCTCCAATTATTTCTCATGCAAGGAGCAGAAGAGGATACAGGGAGACCCTCTCAGAGTTGAAAGAAGTCAGTAATTCTCTCCTAAAAAACCCCCAAAACTAACAAAACAAACAAACAAAAAAAACAACAACAAAAAAAAAACCAAACCAAACCACCAAAAACAAAAAAGAAAAAAACCCACCTCTGTCAAAAAATGCTGTACATTTGAAATCTGAACTTCACAAAAGTAGTTCAACATTGCCAAAACTTTGTTTAGTAAAAAAAAAGCAGGGAGGGTGATGAAAGAAGGAGAAAGCATTCCAACAACATCAAAGCATTCTCTTCTGTGTTGTTAAAATATTTTTTATCTTGAAACACAAACTTTTTGTGCTGACGTATTTCTTTTTGCATGGAAGAAATAATTTTGAAAATGAAAAAAACCCAAAGCAATAGAAAGACCCCTTGAAACTGAACACTGACCAAAACAGCTTCCTTTGCTGCTCTACTGTCCAATCACTTTTCTCTGGAAAATTTTGAAATTTCAGGCTTTGTTCCAAAGTGGAACAAAACATGTTCTGAAATTACAAAATGCTTTGTGGAAAAGAACACTAACATGCTGACAGAGCTATTGTTTGCAAGTGCAGGTGGACCTCCAGAGAGAATCATTAGGCCTCAAACTTCTGCTGCACTGACTAGATAAGGCCACACGGAATATGAAGAGAATCACTCCTTTCACTTCACTGCTTTCTGTACTGGAAGGAAAGGGAAGGACCAAAGTTCTCTCTAAGGACAACTTACAGCATCACCAACAGAAAGAAAAAAGAAGGGAAAAAGACCTAATTACTGAGACTTTTCATCTCTAGAAGTAAAGGGGGAAGGCGATTGTACTAACATAAATATTAAAAACAAAGGAAAAAAAAAAACCAAAAACAAAAAACAAGCCACCTAAGCATGAAGTATCACTATGCAAAATTCTCTCTGCCCTGTTCCTGCTTGCACATTTTCCAGTCTATTCTGCACACGTACAGGGAGATTCTTCTCTCAACCTTTATGGATGCATAAAAGGAATATTTGTTTAGTTTTCATCTGCAATATTTATTTGTACGCTATCTTCCAGTTTTCACCACTACAAAGGCTCACAGCCCAACTGCATAAGGCACTGTGAAGGGCCATAAGATGCCACAAGACTGTTAGATTTCCCAGCTGTGTTAGAGAAAGCATCAGCCAAGACAGTCAGATGACAACAAAGTAACTTCCAGACAATGGTTCTCAACCTGTGATTTGAAAACTTCAAGAAGCACATACAATACATGCAAGGAAGGTAAGAAAAGTCCATCAGTTCATTTGTGCCATGCACATTGGAGAGGTACTTTTAGAAAGGATTCAACACTTAAAATAAACACTACACTCTACAACAAGAAGTAGATAATGAAGGATTTCAGTCTTTAATAAAATAAGACTGGTTTCTTCAGCCTTTCCAGAAGCATTGGGAATGTAAAAGAAGTCTTTCAGAGTTTCAGATGTAAAATACTTCAGTTAAACAAAAGGAAGGAAAAACCTGCCATCTTCAAACTGTGAATAGTTGCTCCTGCTAGTAACAAAACTGTTGCCTATTTCAGTTTATACTAACAAGATTATATTTACATGAAGGTGGATATTTAAAAGCCAGTTGGGGTCTCCTTCCGACTGGCATAATTCAGGCATCACAATGCCAGTGAAACCAGGCCTACATTCAGAAAAACTTAGTGCAGTTTGTCCCTTGGCATCCCAGTTCAGAAAGTAACACCCCCGGCTTTCTAAGAAAAGAAACCTCATCTTTGTATTACAAAGATCTCCCAAAGCTATGATGGATGAGCAACACCCCAAAACCCTGAGTACCGTTCTGCCTTCAGTTTTCATGCAATCAGAATATGTTTGTCCAAGCTCCAGCTGCTGATCATATCTGGCCAGCTCTGAGAATAATATGATTCAACTGAACAGACTGCCTGAGCTAAAAATGTGTCAAATTATGCAGCAACAGATGGTCTTTCCTGGGTTACTCTTACCTCACGTAATTCCAGCCTCTGAGCAACAGCTTCCAAGCACTCCTGCCCTGTGCTCTCCACGGAGAGAGTGCACTCGATCACATTGCTGTCCAGCAGACGGATCCTTGTCACAAAGCAGTTCTTGCTCAAGACATTGTAGCGTCTGGTCCGCCGCAGTTTCAGCCCGAAAGGCATGGCTGTTGGCCCGGAAGGTTACCCCTTCCCTGTGCTCGTCTGAGAGTTATCAGCACACTCGTTGACTTCTCTGGAAGGCTTCTTCAATTGGCGCTACTCTTCTCCAGAAATGGAGATAGCTGTCCATTCCCAGGGTGAGCTTCAAGGGATTCCTGCAAAATACATACAAATAAGTAGACTTCAGTGTGAAGTAAGATGTTCCTAAAAGTTCAGTGGGAAAGAGAAAAAGCTTAAGAGTTACATTTAAAACCATAAAATAAACACCTCCACACACAGGATTGCCAGGCACTTACTACATCTCCCAAATGAACACCTTATACAACAAATCTTTCAAAATACTATTTTGGCGGTGAATTTAAAGCACGGATTTAATTGCAAAGCTGTTCTTTGAGAAACTCAGTACAAAGAGTAACTCTACAGGGCTCACATTGAGAGGTGCTAACTCTCCCACCATTACCCCCACCACAGGGGTCTATAACATAATCTTCAAGTTTTGGTGCCCTCGGGCCAGCTTTGAAATCTAGTTTAAAAAGCTAAGGAACAGAGACATTGAAAAGAGGTGCGATCTTGAAAGTAGAAAGGCAGGCTGCGGTCAGCAGGAAATGCAGGCACTCAGCACCTCTGAAAAAAATCAAACCGAAAATATGCATGTGAAAAGCAAGAAGCATCCCAGCCATTTCAGAGCAGGCTCCTCTGAGGCAATCCCTGGCATTTCGTTCACTTCCAGCTCCAAAGCAATTCTGCATTTCACATTTTCAGGTGGAATGAGTAACTGCAGCAACGTTGCTGTCAGAGACCAGGATAACACAGAGTGGGAGGGAGAAAACACATTCTAGATATTGTTTCTAACTAATACTCCTAAAATTTATCAGGGACACATGCAACTGTTGAGCCAAAACACAAAGCAGCCAGAAGAACCAGAGATACAGAAATAACGACATTTAAGAAGCTAAGATCCTCATCTGCGAGATCCACTTTTAAAACAAAAGGTTTAGAGTTAAGAGCAGGTTCAAGTTAAACTAAAATAAACCATTTGCACTGACATAACCAGCTTTAAAATGTCACTTTCCATGTGCTGAGAGGAATGAAGTAAAAAGGAAATTACTTGCTACCGAGCCTTCTTGGCTTTATTTGAATATTCTGGGGAAAGAAATGGAGGAACACTAAAGCTGGCATTTAGAAGTCCATTTCTTTCAACAAATAATACTGCAAACTAAAAACTAGATCCCATTTCCTTGCTTCTTAAGAGAAGCAAGCGAAGGCATTGCCAGCAGAGTTTGCATCATTTAGCTGAATATGACATTTCAAACAGACAGTACATTGCCCATATGTATCCTTTGGCACACAACTGCATGATTCAGTTATTTTCACTTTTTACTGGATGTAGTTGTTATGGAGATTATTAGAAGCTGCCCAACTCACTAGAGTGGATATCATTACACTAGAAAAATAACTATTACATATTTCATTAAGTGTATTTTCCAATGCCAGTATAACTTTGCATTTATTAGGGGGATAAAGCAACACAAACAAAACAAAAAAGCCCCACACAAACAGAAAACCACAACACTTCTCACTGGCAAAGTGTGTGACTAACCTGGTAGTCTACTAGCTTCACCAGAGAAAAGCCTAGAGACTTTGAGAAGGAGCACGTGCTACTTGACTGAAGTGCAAACAAACCTATCAAATTAGCAGCTGTGATTTAATCTCCCATTTTTAACTTTCATGGGTACAGACATACTGTATTATTTTCACATAATTGCATGAGAGAGCAGTTATACCTTGCATTGCTGTAACATCAGAAGCCATCAAAGACACACAAAAACATCCTCACAACAATCTGATGAGGCAGGGACCTGTTATCCATGACTCATAGAAAAGGAATTGAAACAAACATTCATCAGCTTGTTCAACATTGCTCAGGAGAAAGGCTTCAGACCTATGTACTAAAACTACTTGCCCATTACCTTGCTGACCAACCTATCTGAAACTATCCCATGGATTTGAAAAGAGGGAAGAATGGAAGGAAATTACAGAGAGGGAAGGGTGTGGAGGACTACAGCTTATCGGGAACAGCATTTTTATTTCAGTCTCTGGCTTTACAGACTATTTTAAGTTGGACACATGGAGAGTTTTAGCTGGCCAATTCAATTGTAAAAAAACCCTTATCTTTCATTACTGTTAGTTGCATACATTTCCTTGCAGAGCATGAGCCATTCTCTGTGTAGTAATTCTACAATTAGTAGTAGCCTAAAGATGAAATCAATGTTAGTTAAAAAACCCCCAAGTAACTGGCCTTGCTGTCCAGGCACATTGACCACTACAGCTATTGCCAGACAAGCTACCCCAGAGGGCATGTGTGCAAACCCATCAAACTCCTGTATAACAGAAACATTGACAGGGATTGCAAACACATTGCTCTAAGTTATATCATACACTTAAGTAAACAAGGCCAGTATTCTCCCTGCTTTTCCAAAGCAGAGAAGTAACGTGACTTCTCTTAATTCTGCTGAGGGCCATCAACTGCCACAATTTCCTAAAACTGCAGATGTACAAATGGGTCAATGGATGCACTTCGTGTAATACAGATTGGGTTACTTTTTCATTTCACTTAAATATATGTGAATGCCCAATGACATCTCTTTCACACAAAATGTTACACTGAATTTCCAGTTAAAGTATGAATTGGGATGACAAGGCTGGGAACACTTAAAACAGCTCAGATTGGCCCAGACTGTAACAACTATTAATTCTCAATTCAATGCAGGTGTCTAAGTTTTATGTTTTCACCTATTCTGGATGTCTAACCAACTTTTCACTGAGTTTTCTGGTAAGATTACTAAATAAGATCTCAAAGGCCAGTCACGAGCTCCTAACAAAGAAATTTCTTTAATGTTTGTATCAATTTAAAAGCATCAAGAGCATTCATTTTTACTCAGTTATTTGGTAGATTACTGAAGAAAAGATGCCATTGCTAGACAGAAGTGTTTTGGTCTTCCAAATGAGAGATTATTCCATTACAGGATCTCCTTTCCCAGTTTAAAGGTTGCCAAGGAAGAGCCATGCCCCTAACCAAGTTAAACTGTGCAGGCATTCACAACACTCCCCTCCCTCAAACTCACCCTTCCACTTAAAACCAAACCAGTGAAACTAAACCAAGCCTATAAGCAGCTTATCAGATAACCATGAAGTTGTCCTAATTTTAACAAAATATTTCTGTTAAGAGTATTTCAGATGTGAAAGATAGACATGACAACTTTTAAACTGACGTTTTCTATTAAGGATTTATTTTTCTGAAGAGAAATCATACTGGGCTCTTTAAAAATTTTGGTTGTTTTTTCTTTTTGCTCCACATTTTCACTATTTTGGATTCTTTTTTCCCCCTCCCACTGCCATCCTTCAACTTTGTGTATCAACTGCTCTTAATTCTAAGAAGTGTGCCAAATTAAACAAAGTTCTTAGCTAGAGCATAAGCTTTGGAATTTAAACATTCTGCTAAGTAGAAATTCCTTTTTTATAAAGTACATACTTTGCAGGCATATAAAAAAAGCAAAAAACCCGAAGGTCCTCAACCATTTCTCAGACAGCAACTACAAAAATAAGAAAAAAGGCTTTTCAGAAGCACATACAAGTTACCTGCCCATCTGACCATCTATAAGTGAGCCATCACTTTTACCTGATAGGAATATCAAGTCAAAAGTGAAACCTCAAAATCAGAAGTTGAAATAAGGTCCCTCTGAAAAACAAAACCACGGCACTAACACCCTCAGGTATCTTTCAAAATACTAGTCTGGCAGACTGAGACTTTTGCAATGCTTAGACAGGCATGTGCTGATGCCAGAGCTGTACAAAAGCAGAGACACGGTCAGGGAACAGCAGGAGCAGGGCTGCCCTGCAGGGAGGGTGAGCTGGGAGCCAAGGGTGACCCTGGCAGAACAGCATCCTCACCCACCACAGCAGCCTCGTAGGGGATGAGCCAACAAGCAGAGCTGGGTGCTGCAAACAGGTCGACTGGCAGCCCCAGGCACAGCTGGCACTGAACTAGGTCCAGGGGGCTCCAGCAGCAGGACACAGGGCTGGAGAATGACCAGCCATACAACTCAGGCAGGGGCTGATCTGAAATGCAGGTCCCAGACCTGTGGACAGAAGGTGGGGTGGAAGCCCCAGATGAGGCTGGTTGGGCCATTAAGGCACACAGGTGCACTTAGGGTCAGAAAAGGCAACATCACTTCCAGGTGCAGGACTAGGCCAGCTGTGTACTCTAAGTTTTAAATCTTCAACTCGTTCCAGTGTAAAGTGTATTTTGCAAAATACTTCTTCTGAAACAGTTTGATGACAAAATATTGGGTGCAAAATGTAAAAATCAGAACAGCTTTTTCAAAAAGCATCTATCCTAAATGCAGTTTCATCAGTATGAAGACAAAGAGATACAAAATCTTAGTAGATTCTTGGTAAAGTCTAATATTTCCCTGTTTCAACAGACCAAGGAAACCATGAACAACAACTCAGGCCCTTTGCTATCATAGACATTGGAATCATACTGCTTATGTTATTCACTTGAAAAAGTCATATGGATAAAGACACTGGCTGTGGAGCTGGGAAGACCAAAGGTGGCAAAATATAATAAAGAATGAAAACAAATTTCACACAGAAAAAACCCTAAACCTTTAATGTATGATCTCATGTCAAGCACAATATAAGTTCTCTTAACAGCTTTGGCTAAAAACTAACTTAAAGATGGGCCTGATGCAAACCATATATGTCTCAGCTCAAGACACTCTTACCTATCTCATTCTCTACTTTGCTTGAAAGCCTTGCCAGCATACTGTCTGTGTAAAGGTAGCAGACATGGAGGTATGGATCTCTCCAATGGTATTTGATTCCTCCACAGCACTGCTGCATCTTTCAGGGCAGGAGCGGAGAAATAATTGATCAGTCTTGCAAAAGATCTTCCCTGTACAGAAGGGGTTTCATAAAATACCACTCCTCCATTGTTCAACAACAGAATACTGTCCTTCACATGCCCAGAGGTAGGAAAAAGTTAATCAAGAATATCTTCCAAGCATAGTCCTGGGTACCTTCAAGCTGCAGATGACACAGCTGTTACGGTTTAGGGAGGAAAAGGCTAATCTAGTAGCAACCAGCCTTCTTCACTGGCCAGTCCCACATGAACAACTAGGTCAGATTCACACTGTGACATGCAACACAGAATGGTTTCTGATTTTTAAGAAAACTTCATTAGTTTCTGCATAGAATATAAACTCTCCCTATGGATCTAGATTACCCGACACAGAATAAAATGGTGCTTTTCCAAAACAGTTTTATTATTTTCATTTGTTTAATGAGACATTACAGTGAAACCAGGTCAAGCCACTAGTACACAAAAAGCAAATTAATGAATATTTTAGACATTTTCCAAACCTAAAACCAAAAGAAGCCAGAAATACAAAAAAAAAAAGTCTTCCTTAGCTCTTCCAAAGTCAGCTGGTGCTGGCCAGATTTTTGGTTGTTAGTAGTTTTAAATGACACACTGAAGGGAGTACAGAAAGTCAAGCCGCTAGGTGTTTTATGAGGAAGAGGCCATACAGCAGAAACTGCTTCATGAGGTGAAGAGCACTGCTTCACTCACTGGGCATTCTCCCGCTTCTTTAAATTTATTTGAAGGCCAAGACAAAAGAAAAGCTTATAAATAATTAAGGCCAAAATAACTCTCTGGACATTTCCAAATATGTGACTTGCTCCTCTATTACAGAAAACAGGTACAGACTGTACTGCACTCAGAGAAGCATAAAAAAAATAAAAATAGCATCTGATATGAAATGCACTTAAAGCAGAATGCCTTCTCTCACTTCATTTGCTTTTGTGCGTAATTTCTGAAACTCCAGGAAGAAAGCAATTACTGTCAAACTGCAGCCTGTATTTACCAACAGCCCATGGCATCCCTCCAGCATTCCTAGCACTGCAGGAGCAGCAGCACACCTAACAGAAGTATGTAACCCTGGCCTGGGTGCGAGACCGCAGCATTTGATGTCAGCTGCTAGAGCTGTGCTAGCCTACAGTTGCAGAGAAGAATAAAAATAACAGTGTATGGGAGACAAGACATGTGATACAACCCATCTCCATATAGTTGAGTTCTGTCTAGAGGAGGAAATCTCTCCCTGTCAACTAGCTTTCACTCCCTTCATTGTCATGGGAGAGTTTAGCACAGGTAGAGCACAGCAAGGAGTACTTCTGTGCCTCACAAGGTGTCTGTATCCCACCCAGTTATGGGTTGGAATTCCCATAAAGCTTAATAAACTCTCAGGAGTCAAATTCACCTCTGAACAGACAAAACGGGTTACATAATACAAGTCTTCTGCTGCAAGACCAGTGCCCTCAACTGCTGGTTTATACCGTCCCTAGCAAGACATGGACCTCACCCTCAGGTATTTAAATCCTTAAAAATTCTTAAGCAAGGGCAGGGAATTTAAATATTCCCCTACTCCAAAGAGTAATAAAACTATTAACTTTCTCACTTCTACATTCTGAAAAATGAGTCAAATTATAATTTCATTTAATTTCTTTTAAGTATTACTATATACTATGCAAAACTTCTAAATCTCTAAGCAGCTAGAAATCCCATACCTGTGTGCATGAACTGATGCCAAGGCTTCTCTAGGACACTGAACTCAGAAGACAACTACTACTGTTAGTCATCAGACAACAATATCCAGTGGTCAACGATCAAAAAAACATCTCAGCATTTCTACTATCCCAATTCAATCACAGCCTTCCCTTTTCAGGAAAACTTCCATTCTCCATCTGATCCATCTTTGCTGTAACAGATTTTTTTTATCCAAGTTGTAGTGTGTTTTCACTGTATCCAACTTGAGTCAGATTCTGCTTTCAGTAGTCCAAATAAAATGTTGAAGGATGTTTAAATACAGTCAAAACAACAACTTCAATTGCGACCAGTTAGACTTCTACCCTTTCCTCTCCTTTGTTGCAATACCCATGAGAGTACATACTGACTCTGAAGCACATAGAGCTTAGTATGTGCACCCCTTGCTACTCCCTCCACCTCTCTCCTGCTAAAGCTCCGTATTTTTTATGTAAAAACATATCTTGTGCATCCACAGAATTATACAGTTTTGTGGATACAAATCTATCAGGCAGCACCTAACTAGTCTTCTGTGTCATGGTTCACAAGTACTAAATACTTTTATAGGTCTCACCTAGTCTGTGTCCAATGAAGTTCTATCACAGAAAAGATGTGGACTTCCCAAACTGCAAATTAGCACCTTATCCATAACTTCCTTGCTCATCACTACAGAATACCCTCAGCAATACAACAGGTATTAGTAGCTAAGGTAGCTACTGATGAAGTACTCTTTAAAATAGCGTAAGCATTACAGTTAGGATTAGCATTGGCATAAAGTAACATATCTACATGATGCTTGCATTGCCATTGTGATCAGTTTTAATACATATAAGTAATTAAGATGGAGTTACTACTCACCTGGCAGAACTTTGTGTTCTAAAGTTTAAAAAAAAAAAAAAAAAAAAATCGAAGTGCCAGACTGTACTTTTCCTTCCCATACAGGAAATGCTGCCTGTCTGTGCCAGGTGTCTGCAGGAGCTCCACCCCTCTGCCATGGCAGGGTTTAGGTCTGCAGGGTACAGCAGTTAACCATTTACAACCCTCTCACACCTTGGCTATGTTATTCCAAGGCCTCAAATTAGACGCAGCCAAGAGTGCCTGGATGGCACCTGTCCAAGGATGCAGTTTTGTACCTGAGGCAATCTCATCTAAGAGCTCACTACTGCCAGGAATGGGAGGGAGGTCCTGCTTTCCTCCCCTGCCTTCTCCCCCCTCCCTTAATTCCAGAGCACATTACTACAGCGTGTCTTATGTCAGCTCTGGAAATCTGTTGGGACTTCCTCATGGCTTAGCTATTTCACCTTTCTAACTTAGTAAAAGAATATGATCCTTTTCAGCTTGGTTAGTGAATTTAAATAGCTCTCAGAATTAGTAGCTCACCTGGCACAGGGACAAGAAGAACCACACAGCTCAGAGAACGAAGAATATGAGCAATTCTGCCTTGACAGCAATTGGTCAGGTCAATTGAATAGTGTGTGAAATCCCAGCTCAGGGAAGGCTCCTGGTCTCTGCAGACAAGTGAACCCTCCAGAACACATCCCCATTATTCCTCTATGCCAAAGCAACTTTACAATAAAAGTTGCTTTCCCTGAAACAGCCAGTTGATTAAAATCACACAGATTTTTTTAGGGGGTGTTTTCCCTCCTCTCACAGTCTCCCTTTCCCCCCTCCCCCCAAGAAAAAGAAAGCATTCTGTAATTGAATATCCATAAGAGGACTTAATATTGCAATATCTGGATGCATTATGTTTTTTACATGAGACAAACCATCCAGATGAAGAGAAGCGACACCAGCATTCTGGCACATCTTTCTTTCAGACCTGGTACTAACTTGGTCCTCAAGTGCCACCCTTTGGAAAAAACACAAGGTCCTGCAGCCTACATTTTCACTAAATGCTTCCTAGTAATCAAAGATCAGGAAAACCTAACCATTTTGGTAAGGGTCAACTTTTTAAAAATCTGCTATATTCAAGTGACTTAAAGATCAGTGAGATTTGACAGAATTTTTTACTATTTGTCCCTATTTTAACTCTACTGGCTACAAGCTGTAGCAACATCCTATCAGTGCCATTTACTTTTCCTTTCACTGAGAAACCTTTCTGAAAGGTTTTCAACTCCTTCAAACTTGCTGGAGCTACACTGATTTTAAGGGGTTACATTTCTTGCTACATGTGATTGATAGGCATGCAATAACATTATAAAAACAGTGAATTACATGCTTAGTAAAAACCACAGAAAAACTTTCTACAGCATGTTTCATTATTCTCTCATGTTACAAAGATGTGAGTAAAACTAAAAAGTTTTAAACACAGGATAACATGAAGAGCAGGATCAATTGCTCCAACAGAGGCAAGTATCAGACATAGAGTAAAATTATATACCCCAGAGCATTCACACTAGTTAAACATCCACTAATATAAACTGGCACCAGTTGATGTATAATTTTAAGTAATGCAATAAAAACTCTGCTAAAAAGAAAGACACAACCATTCAGACATCACTTACCCTCCTTTCAGAAAAAAATATCTATTCTCCAGAGCTGGCTGCGGTTTCACTTTTGTACTGGGATTTTGCAATGGAAAAATGTCAATAAAGAATTTGGAGATTAGAAAGCAAATAGTCACAATGCCTGCAAGACTGCAAGATCTGCCTGCAGCTCATTCCACGGTTCGGGTGGCAAATGAAGACTGGAAGGTGCCTACCTGGATTCACACAATGCTGCTCTCAGCTGAGACCCTGCTGGGAAGGTGTGTTACCACAGCAAAATATGGTCCTGTGCACTTAATAAATGTGTTATATGTCTGCTCCTGCCTTTCTTCTGATTTTAATGCAGCTTATACAACTGAGCTTTTACAATTTCTACTCAAACAGTGGTCATGCTTGTGTACCCTCCATTTTTCTTCACGTCCTTTCATATATATATANACACACATATTTGGAAGATTATGAAGTCTTTCAAATAGAGAAGCTGGGAAAACCTGGGTTATAACTCCAGATTTCCAGAATGTAGCACACTACCTCCAGCTCTTGCAAAACTCAAAAAGGTATCTTTAACAGAAGGTGGTCCCAACAGATATGGATTCCTTGGCCCACCAGGAAAGAGAATGTTTTCCTAACAAAATCTGTCTTGTAAAATCTGAAGAATCATATGTACAAGTGGGGGAGAGGGGAAAGATCAACAAGAAGCACTCAATTTGCAACACGTCTAATGTAAACAATGTGGTGGCCACCCTAAACTGCAAACCTGCCCTTTTCCTTACAGGAATGAAATCCAATGCAGCTCCCACTGACATCAGTAACAACACCAGAACCAAGTGAAGCAAGACCCATACCAGCAGGCTTACAGTAACAATACAACTTTGTTCAGTTTCTTTGAAGTTTGGAGCAATGTCCACTTTCTTGGAGAGGTTCAATTAGTCCCATTCGCATATTAGATAATGAACATGGATAATGCAATGGAGGAAAAGCGGCTGTAGATAAGCAATGACAGTAAAGCTGTGATGGGGTAGAGGAAAAAGGGGGGGAGAAAAAGAAGAAAAATAAAATATAAAAAGCATGCACACTGTAAATCCAAAACCATAACCAGGCACATTCAGTTACACAAGTAGATACTTCATACAAGATCATAACATGAACTTTTGAACTTGCATGGAAAAAAGCCTCTCCACTACTTAATGCATTAAAACATCAGTGCTACAAAATACTGAAAAAATTCCTTCAAGTTGTATCAAAGGAGGATTATATTGTGGGCACATGCATGAAGAAAGCAAATCTGTTATCTTTACTGAATATAGGCCTTGATGTAAATCACACAAGCCACAGTCTGTGAATAACTGCATTTGTTTCAACAGCAAAACACCTCATCTGAAATACAGAATAGCTGCCGGAAATGAGCTAATAGTACTTTTCTTTCTGTATTAAAGGATTATTTTCCAGTGCCCACTGTGTGGGCTTAAACACTAGACTGAAACAGTCAAAATACTTAGAAGTCAGATTTATGACTAAAAAGGAAGGGGGCTAAGGGAAGACCTTCTTTGAAGTGACTGACTTCTTTGACCAGTGCCTCAGAATTACTAGGCTGCAAAAGGACCCCTCTCTGTGAGCAGCTTTCTGCATTTTCCTTCATCTCTGTGGCAGATCATATTGATAAACAAGATTTGAAAACAATTACCTGGGTAACACAGAGCTGGACAGCATATAGTAACTGAGATGATATGGACAACAAATGTCTTATTTTCAAATAATTTCTAACAACACCTCAAATACTACTCAAGCCATCAATATGAATACTTCAGCACTAGTATGTTTTCAAAAGCTTTCAAAGGAGCCTGGGAGAAAAAAAATAAATTACTTTCACAGTATTCCAATGTGTTGCTAATTACATTGACAGAGGAAGAAATTGTACAAACTGCAACCCTTTCATTGTACAAAAGTGTATTTTTCCTTTTTTTAGTTGTAGCACTGCTATATTAGTTAAATTTAGATTGACTGCTTATTTCGTCTAACATATTATTTGCCATTAGTTCTACTTCAAGAGAACTGCTTTACACTGAAGGCTAGTAAAACTGTATTTGTTTTGGAGTATAAAATACGTGTTGCAACTTTATACACAAACCCACTGTAATAAATTCCAGAAACTGTGACATGCCATTCTTTGCTCACCTTTCCCAAGAGGGCTTAGATAATCACTTTACTACCTTTCCCCATAAGTCTGGGCAAAAGACTTACCCAAAAAGACTCATATGATAATGGCTTTATTTGGAATCATACTTAAGGTTATCAGCTTTTAATGAGATTACAGCCTAATTCTTGTTAACCAATCTGTTAGAGAAGGTAGTTGTTTTGTAAGACTTCTGAGTGAAAAATTGCTTTGCAGAAAATTTTACTTTATCATGAGCCGGAAAGAAACTTTTCTTTAAAATAAACCATCTCTATTTCTTGCTCAGATTAATCCATTTTTATGTTAACATTTTAACATACGACTGGAGCAACAAAGGCCGAAACTGATTTGTAAGTGTTTGTGACACTCTGTAGCTCACATAATAGACTTTGGATATTAAAATGGAGAGAGAAAAAAACATTAACATCAAGCATTAAAGTTTTCTTGTTTTGCTGTTTTTTACAATCAACTCAGTTTTAAAACAGGAGTGAGTTAGACTTTTAGTTCTCAAATGAAAAGCAGCAAGGTAACTTCAAATTTAAATTGCCCAATTTATTAAAAAAGCCTAAACATAACTTGCACAAAATCAAAACATCTTCTGTACAATCACAGGTAGGTGTATTTATTGTACATTTGTATCAAAGTGGCACAAATAAGTCTTTAATCCCCTGGATACACTGTAGTGGCCATTGAAGTTCTATTGAATGCAGGCAAAGAAAAATATTACATATAGATTATGCAAGTTTGGGTTTTTTTCTAAATACAAAACTTAAACACCAGAACAGATGAAGGTGGAGTAAAATAAAAAAACAGTTCAACAATCTCTCTGTACGTATCATGTTATCTTTTTTGGTATCACATAACCAGACTCACCATATTCTAAGGTATCCCCAACATTTACACTCAACTTAATAGCAACATGGAGACAAGTAAGAGAAGAAACAGGGAACAAAAATAAGTGTAGAAAGCCTGTGTGGTACAGCTTTCCCTGTAATCCTGTCTCTGGTTAGCAAGTTGGAAGCATTTAATTTCTTTAACTTGAAGCCTGATATTCACATTCCTCTGTGGCTTAATGTGGACATGAACTACAGATTGCACTCATGTCTTAAAGGAGCTAAATGATTTAGCACAGCAAGCCCACAAGCTGTGAGACGGATTGTAAGAAATGTTATATTTATGTCCACTTTGAGAAGGGAGGAAATTAAATTTCATAGTCCCCAGTTCTACTGCAGATATTGGCAATGTCATGTGGAGGTACTCACTGCCTTAAAGTAAAGTAAGTAAAATCTGTCCTCGGCAGTTGTAAAGACACTTACGCCTTCTGAAGTGCTGTTAACTGTGGCCACCACTCCTGTAAAATCAATTAATCTGTACCAACAGTGCAGGAGTGAGTCACATCCCCAACTACAGCCTTTCTAGAACCAGTGCACAGTGGCAACAGGTGGAATAGAAATCAAACTGCAGACAAAGATGTGATACCAGGGTGCATTTTATTCAACAATTTACTACAAAGACAAGTCTGTGCTAATACAAATTCCTGCAATCATGGAACAGTAAATTGTTGTGTGTGATGAGAGAAGGCAGCAGACCAAACCATGCATGATGCTGTCTTACAGCAACATCTACTGCATACGAGGCAAGAGCGTCAGTAGAAGGGAGAAGGGAAGAGCTTCCCACCAAGTGGCCACCACACTGTAGTTCCACCCAAGCTGTTTACTACTGCTAAAGTTCATCGTTTCCATTTGCAGACACAAAGCTCCAGGACAAACTTGCCAAGAATTAACCAGTCTGTCTTTATAAAATGATTAGCTGTGCTTTTGAAAGAGTTACTAAGGACCAAAGGGTCACTGGGTAATTATTTACAGAACTGATGCCAGGGATAAAATGATAGATAGAGCTATTACAAACATCATGCAGAGTACAGAATGAGAAACTCCTGCAATTTATTGACTATCACTGTGAAGTCTGATTCAGCTCAGAGATAGTACCAGTTCTGTTCTTTCCTCTTGATATACTGATAGATTATAGGGAAAATACAAAATTTGACTCAAGATGATTCAGTTCTCAATTTCCAAGTTTGTACAGGATCTACTCAATAAGGAAAAGAAAAAAAAATAATAATCAAGTCCCCCACACAGCAGACATGAAAAGGTGATGTTGCCTTGCTTTGGTTTGGAAGGTAACCAGCTCAGTTGTGACAATTAACATGTTCTCTTTCAGCTAAATAAAAGCTATGGTTGAAGTATAAACCATTGTCATGCACTTCAGCACAAGGAGGATTTATAACCTGCTCTTATGGGAGGGAAACTGAAGTTCAAGCCATGACTCTCTAAGGGGGAACAGGATCACTGGGAAAGAGTTTTAAGTATCCTCGTGAAAGAAAGAACAGCTCATGTCTTCCCCAGCCACTCCCCCACTGCAGAATACAGGACACTCAGTCCAAAAGCATTTTCAGTGCCTAAATATAACGCAGGCATTCACATAGCACAAATAGGAGAATCCTTCTGAAGGGCTGTCTTCAAAACATCCTCCATTTTTCAGTAAGACTAGAGTTCAAAGTCATACACTGGCATGTCAAATTCAGGATATCCTTGTAAGAATAATGAATTTATTGTTATTATACCTGGCTATTTTTATAAAGTTTCTGGAAGCAAGAAACATGAAATGCACTTAATGACTACTCGTATACCTTTATGCTTCTCTTTGGTCACAGGCCAAGAAGATTTGATGGAATACAGTCATATCCTTATGGGATTTCATAACACCAACCTTTGTTGGCAACCATTGATTACATACCCCAACATCATGCAGCTACATTTCGTCAATCTTTTTTTCTAAGTTTTAATATATAAAGTCAAAGTAAAAAATAGCTGGTCCTCAATACTACAGTTTATGGCAAAAATAATATGAAACTATTAGAATCACAAAGCCTAGAATTCAACTGGAAAACAAATACTGCAAAATATCCTAGCATAAACATTATGACTATATCAAGAAAGAGTAAGGAGTGGACTTTTGAAGAAAAGCTAATAGGTAAAAGAGGAAAAAAAAAAAACACAGCCCAAAACCAAACCCTTACAGACAGAGGTCTGATGGGATCCCAAATGGTCACCAAAACAAAAAAAAAAAAAAGACAGTCTAAGAATCTGTTTCTTGTTGTGATCCTCCTACTCCGTCAGGTGTTCTGGTAGAGGAAATCAATCATCATTAATTTCCAAATAAAGTGTCACTGGGGACTATAAAGCACCATGCTATGAATGGATTTGTTCCTCCTTCTAAACCATGTTATCCTATCTGACCCACCAGCTCCCGCAGGACACAGCATTAGCTGTTCATGGCTATTGAAAGCAGCAACCCAGCTGTGCCATAAATAACCTGCAGTGAATTAAACCTTTAAAAGTGAAAGATATCTTCAGTTTTTACTGGAGCAAGTATGAGCCAGTTTGGAGATGTAGCATCATGACACCCACTGCCCCTGATGGACAAATTTCAAAATCCTTTATTACCCTCTCTAAACACTCAAGTAAACCAATCACTTTAACTGGCAGTAGGATGTATGCACTGATGGATACATGTCTTCTAACAGTGGCAAGGGCAGCACAATAAAATGTTTTCCCAATGGAAAGTAAAAAAATTAATTAGTAGAGCCACAAGACCAAGTTCATATTGTAGAATCCTCCTTCAGGTCACTGGGCTAAACAATGTTCTGCCTGTCAGCAAGACTCAAATAGCAACCCCTCGTTACCACAATGTATGAAAGTATTCAGCCTGACATATCACTTTGGCATAAAGTGGTAGGGAGGAAAAAAAAAAAAAGACTGGCAAAGATAAGCAAAGAACAGAGAAAGCATTTTTTCAATGCAGATAGGAAGGGATAAAAAAACCCAACCAAAACTTTCCAGCTGTTGGAGAATTTGTAGAAGTTTAAAAAGTGTTCTGAAGAAGTAAAACAGTGGGTGGCATGAATCTCATGTTACAGACATAATTTAAAAGATCATTCTCTTCTTCCTAAGTCCTTGGCCTATTCTGATTGTACTTTTTTCCACTGCCATCAAAAGTCATCTTTTTTTTTTTTTTTTTTAGAAAATTAATAAAAAGCACT